>JARFYF010000104.1:55977482-55990129 GCA_030265395.1 Rhina ancylostomus
ACTCAGGGAGAAGGAGCACGGCCTGGTGGTCTGAGGTACCAAAGTGTGGACAGGTGGGGGGGGGGGGGAGTGGGGTGCAGCTTGGTAGGTGTCTTTGGTTGTACAGCAGTGGTCAAGGGTGTTTGGGCTCCTGGTGGGACGGGAGACTTCCTGGGAGCTTCATGTAAGGCATGTGAATGGAAGGTCTGTGCAACATAGCTGTCTGAGTGTCATCACACTCAGTACTGCGGACAGTGGGCTGGGATGGGAACACCAGTGTTGGTTCATTTATCCTTTCAGTCAGGTTGGAGGGTTTTACAGAGACAACACTGATGATATTTTTCCAGTGTCCCAAGGCACCCGCTGTAGGAAGTCTGGGTCTCAGAGCAGGAATCACTGCTGCTCAGTAGATCATGATTTTTGTACCAGGTCTGAGGACCTGATCATCAAGTATCCTCTTTCCCATGGGATCAAAGGCTGTGCTGACCCACTGAACACAGGGGTGAATTTCATTATCGCTGGCTGCCTTCACCGATTGCTGGCTGCTGAGACACAAATGGTTTCAAATTAAACAATCATCACTTTATATCAAAAGATCCTGATGTGATATGAGCAGTGTCTCAGGAATATGGTGATGGAAAAGCTGAAGCATTGCCACCATAACCAGGATCGCTGGATTCACAGAGTGCTTCAGCCAAAGTTCCCATTTTCAAGGACAGTGAAACAGCACACATCAGTGATTATAAATATGAGCAACTTTACTGAGATTCCCATTAGACCATCATTTTACCATGGTGAGATTCCAATCAAACACAGAGTTAGGTCACCTGTCATAAGATTCAGCCTTGGATGTGACACTTACATAGATTAAGTTGTATGTAAAGCTGGCCCCTATCTCACCTACGTGCAGATGGAATTTATTATGATTGTCCTTCTGATTCTTTGCTGATTTGTTTCAATGGATAGTGTTAGAGGATCATAGGAATTTATATCTGTTGATTCTATAAATTTTTGCTGTAGAAGGCCATTTGGTCAAGTATTTACTTCATGCTTTCCCGAGCCTTTTGGTATTTCGTAACACAACTCAAAGAGCTTTAGTTTGTACCTATTAGATCCATGCAGTGCCGATGATGCACATGTTCGAAGAGAAAATGTAAATGGAGTTTTACTCAATATTGCCTATATTGGTCCTTTCAATTAATGTTAAAGTGATCACCCTGGATGATCTGAGCCTACTTCTTACTTCTGACATACCTGCCTACTACAAGGGTATAAACTAATTATATAAATTTTGAAGAAGAATAAGCTGATCACAGTAGAATTTATAATATCGCTAACTAATTCCATAAATGGTTCTTTAAGCTGCCTCTCATTGCACAACTTGTGTGACACACATTTTAACTGCTGCTCATGGTCTTCAGTGTCGAACAGAAGTCCACTCATGAGCTGCCACACCAAGTTTGCAATGTCGGGAAGAATCCTAGAACCATCACTAGAGATTTTTGGGCTGTATCGACTCCATGATGGTTGAGAAATCCATTTGGTCCCATTCCACACCCTTTCTCTATGGCCCTCTAAATTATTTTCTCCTAAATATCAATCCAAGTCCTTTCTGAAGGCTCAAATCAATTCTCTTTCCACTACCTTTGTAGACAGTGAGTTCCTAAAAGAAAAGCCAAGCCCAGGTGGCAGCAGATGGCAAATGCAGACAATGGCCATGCTTCATTTGCTATTGAGTTGTGAATGGAATTGAGCATTGACTGAAGATCTGTCTTAATGTAGTATTTCTGATACAACCAAGATGCTCAGCCATTTTGGAGGGCAGATTGTTGCAGGTCTGGGTCACATAGTGTAAGAAGGCAAGTTTCCTCCCTTAAATCACATTAGTGAACCGGATGACAATCTGATAGTTGTGTGCTTGCCATTTTTAAAATTGCAGATTACCTATTAAAATTCAACAATGTTTGTAGGTTGTCAATCCAAGCCACTGGATTATTGTTGACATATGACTGCACCAGTAACTTGAATCATTGCACACATGATGGTGGAGTACTTGACAATGACTGTCAGAGGTAATTAGAAGTTCTTTGCAGGTTATCAATACCTGTTGCTTGTGTGGCTATTACAAAATAAGCCCAAACACCAATAGGTACACCAGTTGTGGCGAGACTTGTTTTGGTCAGGGTGTACAGATTGTGTGCTGGGGAAAGGGTTGGTGGGGAGGTTAAGGAAGGGATGTTGTGTAACTAACCCAGACAACTCCTGTGGAAGGCATACTTAAGAAGAGTGAATACAAGATGCCTTCCTAAATCATGATGCCCTTGCCCCCTTCCTGTTTACATTATTATGTAATACAGTAAATGTAATATAAAGAAGTCTGGGACAGGTTTGAAAAACAATGGGAGATTTAGAACCAATGTTATCAAGAGTGATTAGCCATTGTTCAACTTCCCAATGGATTAATTGAGGTTAAATATGTCTCAAATTTTAAAAGAGAGATTGGTAGAGAAATGTCAAAGGCAGAGGGATTGACCTTGGGGTGGTACAAGATGAGCTGATTATCTTCTCTTCATTCCTTACTTGCCTTGGGAAAGTCATGTCATCTTTACTTAACAGAGGACCATGGTTTAAAATTTTGAAAAAGATACTTCCAACAATCTCAACAGGATTCAAACAAAAAGGAAAACATTCCACATGTTAAATGTGACCTGCACTTTGGGCTACTCACTGTCACTCTGCACCAAGAACTTGACAACTGCAAGATCACAACAGGTTGTAGATCAGCTTCAGAATGGCTGCTTCAGGATATTCAGCCTTGCCTTTAAAATATTTGGAGAAGAATTAAATTGCATAAAATACGAATTTTAGTGACTTGAAATAAGTGACTTGCTATGAGGGCTTCCATTATATTGGATACAAGATTGTTTGTTCAAAGCAGCTGAACGGACATTGCACTTTTACAATTATACAATGGAAGTCAAAGATTCAGGGCACAGGTCAGACACAGAAGAACCCCTTGCAGCCACACTATGCCTTGCACATTACAGGATCAGCTCTTTCAGCATTGGTTCATCTTTGATACCAGCCAGGAGGTTATTAGCTGTCAGCACAGCCATGGCAGTGCGAGTGGCGACTGTAGCACTTGCAACATGTGGTAGAATAACTGGAACATAAAATAAACAATTTTTAGACATTGCCCATAATTCACTTCAAGCAATTTAGAAATTGTGCAGAAACCAGAGAATATTGAACTGCAACTGCTTTTTTGATGTTGCGACAAAGCAAAATCAAAACAACACAGAACATTAATGAACCCAATATTTTCCAGTAACTTACCACAGTTTTTCAGTGACAATAGAGGATGGTTGGTGGGCAATGGCTCAGGAACTGTGACATCCAACCCTGCTGCAGCAATCTGACCAGTGGTCAGAGCCTCATAAAGGTCATCCTGGTTTACCACTGCTCCCCTATGGAAGATAAGATGACTTAAAAATTCAGTGGATCTAACGTGTTTTCCAAAGCACTGAAAAAAGTGATTTGAATTAGACCATTATTTTATTTTACAATTTGCAGGTTGAAACTCAGGCTAATGCAAAGATGGTGTCAGACTTGTTCAAAGCTTTGTAATTGCTGGTTAGAGCTTGCTCAGAAACAACCCAGGGTCCAGCACTGAAGTTCTCACAAATATGCAATTTCTCTTGTACTTTCAAATACAGTTGGTTTTCTTTATGATTCTATCTATACTCACAGGGGATTGTGTATTTCAATCACTCAATCACTCTGTTCATTCACACCCTTCAGCATCTTTGTCATTGCATATTCCCATTCCTTGCTTTTCCTTACAAAATGCTTACCTCACATTTATCCACGTTAAATTCATGCTCTTCTCCCTGTCTTGCCAACCAGCCTATTTTATGTTATTCTCACTGTTGGCCAGATCCATAATTTTGTGTTGATAGCAAATGTTCTGCCCTCATACAAATCATCTTGTTATATAACTCATGGGATATGCCACTTCTAAATATTTAACCCGGAAACATCCATCTGCCCTTACAAACCAATGCTGCCATATTTCTTCTTGTATAATGGATCTTAAAGGTGACCTGAGAGGCAAGTTTTTCACACAGAGGATGGTGGGTATATGTAATGAGCTGCCAGAGGAACAACACAGAAAATTCATTTAAATGATGTCTATTATATTCTTTCTGTTTCCAATCAGCTAGTTCTCAAAAATTTCACAACTTGGTTTTAACAAATGTATGCTGGTTACCCTATAACAGAACAAATGCACACAAATTTTACTTGACATGGTTTCTAAGAGTTTTCCTATAATACATGTTAGACCAACTGGTCTAACATCTCACCAAATTCTCATTCAAATGATTAATATATATGACAAACAAGGGACCCAGCACTTATCCCTGAGGTACACAAGTGATCATAGGCCTCCAGTCTGAAAATCAACCATCCACTATCATCCTCTGACTCATTCTATCAACCAAATGTTGTACCCAACTGGCTAGCTCACCCTGGATCCCACGTGATCTCACCTTCTCGACCTTGTCAAAAGCCTTCCTGAAGTCCATCTCATCTGAAAACACCTTAGTAAACTGCTGTACCTGTGATTTACTTGAAAATAACTTAATAAACTGCTGCATTCACTTCTTACCTGCTTGTGTTGATAAATATTGATGTCTTTTTCATTTTTGAAAACAAATTTTTGTTGCACATGGCTTTTGTCTCAGGTGTCAAAGCACAGTGCACTGTCACGAAGTCTGATTCCCCTGCTAGTTTATCCAAAGGCACTGCAATGAAAGAACCAACATTAGTATCTTTATTCGCTGAGAGTAACTAACCTACCATTTTCAACACCTTCCTTTGCCTATTAGACTCTGCACCTTGTCTTTCAGTGTAGCCATGCAGCTGTCAGAATTATTTTGCATAGTAAGTGGGAAATTGATTCAATAGCACAATGAATGGAAAAGAAGACATTTTCTGATTCTATTGTATTTTCTGTGTATATTTTTTATGAATAAACTATATTTTTGAAATATAGACGTATCAGAATGACTTTGTCTGTCAGTTCCAATTTAAGTTATTTATACCTTCCTGCCACTGTGCAAACACTAAACTATGAAATACATTTTTTTGCTCCTTTGCTATAATTTACCTTGCCCACAATGAGCCAAGCATCTTATCAGTAATGGAGTCTTCCAGTGCAATTTGTAACCAGCCAATACATCCACTGGAATGCTACCTGGGCTGACTAACCTTCAAAACTTTACACCAAGCATCTGAAAAGGTCATTTACCCAGCCAAAGTGGCTCATGCTGTCTTGAGAATTTAGTGGCTTAAATCTACAATGAAAAAATGGCTTACTATACCACATCATTGTAGAAAATTGCTCAAGCATGTTAAGTCCACAAAAAACAGAACAAATCCAATCAGATCAATATCACCGTCTTAACCTACTCCCAATCAATGAAGTGATATTGTAACCTCCAGCGAACAGAACATTCTCTGATAAGGAACTTCTTTATTTATGAGAGTACTAGACAGCCATTCACAGTTGGCCACAAACGTCACAGTAAATGCTTTGTAATGATGACCAGTGTAATAGTAATGCCTATCAATCAATGATGCAGAAGCAAGAAAATTCTTTATACAACTGAATAACTGTATTTAATTCTAGCCACCAACAAACAAGGAAACATGAAAGCATTGAGGGGGGTGAAAACTCATGTCGGACATAAGTAGACACAACACTGGGGAGAGTGGGTGTGGAGAAATTGAAGGATGCTCTGGCTAGTAAAATAAGTTAGATGTATGGAAGTGGTTAGAGTACTGAGTAATATAAAGCACAGTTGTTATATTTATTTGCTAATCTGGCCTTTGGGCCTTGGAATGTGGCTTTTAAAGAAGAATCCACTTCACTGTGGTCCCTTCCAAATTACTGAGGCTAATCAGAAAGTGGCTTTGACTGAATCATGGTTTCAGACTGGAGGTCAATGACTGTTCTTTGTCTTTTTTTAATCTGCACAAAATATTATATCTTGCATTGGTGTACACGTGCTATATACAACACATTCATATGGTGCACTGATTTCTTCATTCTCGAACAAAGCATCTTCTCATGGTGTTACTCAGAATGCAATAGATCTACAAAAGGGTGAGTTAGACTTAAATAGAGGAGACAGAAGGATTATAATACTGGAATTTCTCATTTTCAATTACTAATGGGTTTGCTGGATATTGGTTTGTATTTGCTGCTGCCCATTTGCAGAGCACCTGATCTCAGCAATGTTCATTGAAGGGGCCACCATTATGAGGACAATGTTATGGCATCGAGCAAGGGAAGGGGATAGGATGCACACAAGGCCTGCGGTTATAGTCTACTGCATTAAAAACTCAGTGTCGCTCTATCAGAAAGGTCCTCTGTATAAGGCATCTGTCCAGCTTGGCTCATTAACTCAGCAAGGAGAAATTTGATAAAATTGGAAATTTAAAGTATACAAAATTGTAAAAACAAACATACAGTTGTCACTTAACAAAGTTACAAATAGCAAGATTTAAAAACTAATAACATTGTATTAGTTATTGTAATTGTAATTGTTATTGTATTGCTTGTAGTGTTATTGTAATAACATTGTATTTAACTAATAACAGGGGCACTGTGCCCTCTGTTGGTGAATGTGCCACAGTTCAGATGAATTAAGAGGGACATTTACTAAAAATATTAAATATGGATGAAAATATTAATTCAAATTAAATATAAATTTCTTGTGATGGTTCAGTGGTATGCACTAGAAAATCCCAGGTTCAGTTCCTGGTCTGTGATGATTAACAATTCCTAGTGAGGACAACTATAAAGAAGCTATTTCACTTTTGATAAAGCCTTATAGAAGAAAACCATATTGGCTGAGGGCAGGATTGGCAATGGCTAACCTTGGTTAAGCAGCCCATGGCTGAGACTCGCACAGGAATAGCTACTTGAGCAAGGTATTGGAGGTATTGGAGGGTGGCCTCTGTGCAATGAAACTTTTTCAAGGTATCAACTCAGCAGCATCAAGCAAAAAGGGCACGTGGGAAAGGTGGAAAACAAAAGGATTTGATGCAAAATAAAACATTTCTTTTTAAATATATAATTTATTTTAATTATTACCTGTGAATTAGGTTCTAATAATGAGAACATAATACTGACATGGATCACGAGACAAGGAACCTTAAATAATTTCAGTTTGGAATTCAATAGAACCTTGGTTTGGAATGAGATCAAGGTTAATAAAAATCCAAATGTGGATGTTTGACTTAGAGTAATTAACGATCTTTTGCTGCCTGAAACTATTGCAATTTTTAAATAAAAATAATTTTCAATTTGTGGGAACTTCTGATAAGGCAAATATTTAGTGCCCATTCCACATTGCTTTTGATGAGAAAGTGTGGGTTGTTCTCTTGAACTGCTGGTCAAGTGGGTTGCAAGGATTTGATGCAGGACTGGAGTCACAAGGGCCAGGAGGAGGCCAGTTTCCTTCCCTAAAGCACATTAGTGAATCAGCTCTATTTTTACTACAAGCCCAATTGATTACTATAATCTGATTGACCCACATTCACTAACATACTCTCATTATTACCCACTGTCACTAGTCCTCACCATATTCAGCCTGTATCTCGGCAGCAATCTCTGGCTTTGGCTCAAAATCCGTGTACAGAAATTTCTTCACACCAAATGGCTTCAATCGCTGTGCGACGGCTAAACCTTTGAGACAGACAAAAAAAGCACAAATATTCACCCTTCTTCCATTAAACCTCTCTCAAACATGGGCTGACCTTTTATGTTGTTGATCCCAGGGCCAGTTAAGGTGATGTAGGATTACAGAGTTGTCAAACTTTTCCACTTGTGTTTAAAAGTATAATTTTGTCCCCATTTTATAGTTAGACTGTTTATCTTTTACTTAAGATCTTTAAGGTTGTAATCACATATCTATTTTCTCCCCTATCCTTATGCAAACTCAACACTGTCCATTTTCATTTCAGAAACCCATATACAGAAAAAGAAAGTTAACATTTCTTCATCCCAATCTTACAATGGCAACGACCAATTCAGCTATTAAAACACAGAACAGTACAGCACAGGAACCTTTGGACCATGATGTCTGCACCAAACTTGATGCCAAAGCATTGACATATTTTAGGGTAGCATAGAGGAAGCATCTGCATTTGCAATAACCAGGCGGTATTGCATAGGTGCCAGTTTACCAGAGGACAAGGTTGCATATTAGTTCCTTTACAGAGCAGCCAGCCCATGAAGGGGCAGCCAACAGCTAATCAAATACTTGATGAATTTGAAAACCTGCTGGAAAGCCTGCATGTAATGTCTAAGATCACTGAGGGGTCCAATTCCAATGTGGCCCAGTTTTTTTCATAATTTTTATTTAAAATTTATTATTAAAATTAAAATAACCGCCATCAACATACCTGCAGAATTCATGATGATACAATACATATATACTGTCCAATATCAGTGCTTCCATAGGCAGTATAAACTCCTTCCAAAGATCTCATTACATGTTCAACTGGTGCGACTAAGGCTCTGGAGACCATTCTCCAAAGGACCTTTTGGGGCATCTTAGCAGTCCTCAATTTATTCTCTAAGGGATCAGCAGGCCTGCTGGGATTTGGGACAGTGGCAGTGATTCAATGAATCACAAACCTGCTGTTCTTTCAGAACACCAGCATTGTTGCTCCCACCCTGCCACTTCCCCAGTCCCCCTACTGTCACCTGTCAGCAGCCCACTTAGACTTCTGTAATGCAAATTAAATGGTGTCTCAAGACAAATTTCCTGGGCCCACAGGTTACTTTCCAACAATACTCACAGGTTCCACAATTAATGGTCATCCAGGCTGCAAAAACAGCTTACGGGAGCAGCGGAAAACATGAAGACACACAAGGCAAGCACCAAGGGAATACAGAAGGGTGATTAAAATATGTTCATAAACATTACAAAATGATCAAAATTATGAGATTGGATCAGAATGTGAACTTGATGATGATATTTAATATGTTGTCAATGAGAGGATGATATGGTGGTTGATGACAGAAGAGAGGTAAGGAATGTAAAACTGTTGGTAAGTGGGGAGGTGTAGTTGAGGTTACTGGTATAACTCATCAATCTTATGATAAAAAGCCCTTGTGGAAAGGGGCTGTATACAACGTGGTCTCTCCTTGTTTTCCTCTGCTTTCCGATCAAAGCACTGGAAGTATTGCTTGAGCAGGCCAATGATGTCCTCTTTAATGTTTCTAACAGCAGCATAGTTTTCATTATAGGCTTGTTCTGTTCTTGGAAATGGGAAACCTTGTCCCTCAGTAGCCAGTCTTGCTCTGCTGGGTCAAATGCAGGCAGTATGGGGAATTGCAGCATATTTTCATAAGGAAAACAGGTATTCACCTGCATGATACACTACATGGATGGTCTCAAACCATCTGCACATATAAATCAGTTCATGAAAATGGTAGAGTTTAAGTAGTATACGCCAGGCAACAAGCCTGGAGCCAATGGCACCCTCAATCATGGTGAGGCCTACAACCCTTACATGTCCGTTCTCACTCTGCCTGCCTGCCTCTGAGAAGGGAAAATGAAATTAAATTATCTCTTTGTAGAGGGTCCTACTGACACCTCTCCACTGCAAACTGTAAGGTGTTGCTATATTCCCAGCAGCAGCCAAGAAGCAGCAGTGTCACTTTGGCTGCTCAGAGTTGTCCATGTCCCATTTTGAGAATTATAGTTGTAGCTACAGCAGGTGGTGGATTTCAGTTATGATCTCCTTTGGGAAGAAGATATCTCATATACGTGGTCACTAAAGCTGAGGCAAAAGCATGGCTCCTTAAGCATTCTTATAGTTTTTGCTCAAAAATATTTTTCATTGTTACTGCCCTCTCTCCCTCTCCTCTTCCTGCAGCTTATTTTGTTCTCTATGGGTTTGCTTCATTTTCCAGGCCATCCTCAATTTCTCAAGGAGACCTCAAAAGGCCATTACTGTCTGGAAGCAATTTCTTTCAGTCCAACCTTTAAAGTGAACAGAAGTGTACTTCAGCACCAATTAGATTACTCCTTATGAATGGCTCAAGCTGTTGGAATGTTCCAACACATGGACAATTGCATCATCAGTAGGAAGAAAAGAAATCAGCAACTAACCAGTAAATCATTTATAATCCCTGAAAATGGAGCTTCTGCTGTGTGAGTAAGGGCCCTTTGTGTTCAGCGAGGCAAGATTAAGACAACCTGGATCGCAGAGTTCAAACCTCTAGGGGTGGCAGCATATTATAACTGCACATTGATCTATGCACACTCTGCTTGTTTTGTATGCTGCAGATGATCATTAATTCTTATCAGAAGGGAATGCATTTTGGACTAGATTTGTGATTGTTAGGTACCCTTACAGCCAGGCACAACTCTCACCAGTTTAGCCACTGCAGCAACAAAAATTATTGGTAAAATCAAATAATTAAAGCAACTAGATCTGAAAATCTGTCAGCATTATATTGGCACAGAGCATGACAGAGTGCTGACTTGGCACAATGTTGTAGCCTCTGATGACAATCGGCTGGTATATTGATTTGAATGTGGAGAAATTTGTTAGTTTTGGGAAAAATGCACGTACATTTCATTGCTTTATTAACCCATCAGTCATGATGAAGGGTCTTGACCCGAAATGTCAACTATCCATTTCCCTCCAGAAATGGTGCCAGACCCACTGAGTTCCTCCAGCATCTTACGTAGAACATAGAACAGTACAACACAAAACAGGCCCTTCAGCTTGTTTTTTGTTCTTGATTCCAGCATCTGCAGTCTCTCATGTCTATTAACCCTTGCCTGTATGACCTGTTCCAAGACATCAACAAAATCTGTGTTCCCATCATATTGGCATTGTTTTCCATTTATTCTTTCACAGGACTTGGATGACGCATTTATTATCCATCTCATTGCCTCTGAACTAAGGAAGTAGGTAAGAGTCAGGAGCCACATTCTGGCCAGACCTGTTGCAGTTGACAGCAGTGAACCTGATGGGTTTTTAACAACAATCCAGTAGCTTCATGGTCCTATTACTGACACCAGTTTTGTAATTCTGGATTTATTTAAACAATTGAATTTAAATTCCCCGGCTCCAGTAATTATACCCACTCTTGACCTGCTTTCTTTAGCTGCAGTAATTATATGTGACTGGTCCAGGCTAGCTGATCAATGGTAACCCACAGACTGTTGATACTTGGAAATACTATTGAATTTTAATGGTAGTTTCTCTCTTGCTGGAGATCATTAATGCCTGACACTTGAGTGATGTAAATGTTACTTGATACTGAAAGTTATCCAGGTCATGCTGGTGGCTGGAGATGGAGGTCATACGCAGACTGATTTCACAGTCTATGATTCAATGGTAACTTGAAACGTCACCATAAATGACTTTAAGAAGGACAATGACTGGTTAGTAAAAGGATAAGTCTGTAAACTCACCATTTAAATTAGACCCAGGTTCGAAACCATTTCAGGCAAACTCTCCCCCAAATATGATGAGTTTGGTTTAGTCTAAATTAGGTTTCCAGTGGCTGCAGCTAATGCATAATTAAAACTAATGAAAATTTTACAGAAACTGCAGATGCTGGAAATCTGAAGTAAAATCTGAAACTGCTGGAAACACCTAGCAGATCAGGCAGCATCTGTGGAAAGAGAAACAGTTAATTTTTTTAGGTTACAGACCCTTTGTTAGAGTTGGGAAAGAGAGAAAACAAATTAGTTAGAAAACAAAAGATCTAATGATTTCTCTTACTGAATGCTTCCAGTAGTTTCTGTAGTATTTCAGAATTAAAACTCCCTCTGTAATACACACTAGCTTCATTACATGGGCTGTAGTTAAGACACTACTTCTCTTACACATTCTAATTTTATTTAAAGACTGTCAAATATAACATTGCTTCCATTACATTTCATTACATTTTGCTCTACATTTTCCCATCTAAGAGCTGACTGTAGACAACACTGACTTGTTATGTATCTTGTGTCAGATTCTATAACAAGCACTGAATGAGTTGGAGCTGCTTCTTAGCAGAGCAGCCAATATTTGAAAGCAGAGCAAGCTGTCTTGATGATGGAGGAGCTGTTACATTTGCCTAACATGTTGGATGAGTACTGCAACTGTATGAGTAATATTATATCTCACTACAAACAGTGTCCATCTCCGATAGCTGCCAGGATGTGTATGTATTATCCTGAACTTCTGCCCAGGGAAGTTATCAACAGAGCATATAGATTACTTAGCATTCGATACCATACAGATTAGCTGCAGTTTAGAGTGACGGAAAGCTGTCAGTGAGTTTTCACAACTCAACCTCAAAGCTTTTCTTGCCATGGAAAGGATGCTGACCAAGACCTCCGCCATCCAGTGGTGGGGTCAGTGTGGACTGGGAAAGAGACAGTTGCAGTGGAAGGAAAGGAGGAATTTGCAATGATAGTTTCTGATTATACATGGTAACATTCATCAGTTCCTTGGCTCAATAACAAAGTGCAGGAGAATATCCCTGGCCCTCGTACAGCTCTCTGACACTGCATCATTTTTTGCCATAGACCTTTCTGTAATTTATTCACTGGAGGCAGATGTTACTAGCAATGCCGACA
>JARFYF010000104.1:55993224-56005252 GCA_030265395.1 Rhina ancylostomus
ATTATTAAAATATTTTAAGATATTTTAAACAAGGATGAAAGAACAATTCTAACGTATAAACCTGCTGAGCTCTTAAAAGTTACTTCCAGAAGTTGATTGCAGACATTGTTTGACTCAACCAGGTGGCTTGTGGACAGTTTATGCTCAGGCCTAAGACCTCATTTACACCACTTGGACAAGATGCCAAATAATCAGACATCCATGATAGTGCAGCAGTTAGTGCTGCTGTGTCATAGTTCCAGGGACCCGAGCTTGTTCCTGACCTCGAATCTGTGTGGAGTTTGCACATTCTCCATGTAATTGTGTGGGTTTCTACTGAGGCCTCCAGTTTTCTCCCACGTCCCAAAAACATTCTGACAGGTTAATTGTCAACTGTAAAATTTACCCCTTAGTGTAGATAAGTACCATATAGAATCAAAGATGAGTTGATGAGCATGTGAGAGGGAATAAGTTGCAGAGCTATAGGGAAATAAGGAGAGGAGGAATGGGAGTTGATGGGCCAAATACCTCCTTCAGAGTCATAATAATTAAACAAATACCGAGCTCATTGACAGCAGCTTCAGAATGGGGTTTGGGTGCTACTGTAGCCACAGCAAAGGAAGCCAAACTATGAAAGCTGCAGAGCTAAATAGGAGCAATTGTTTCTTCTCCTGGCCCCACAGCAGCGTATTCTAATCCAGGCAGAACTGCCCTGATCTGGGTTGTGATAGCTAATTTGAAATAAAAACAGGTGTTAATTAAGCAAACATGGGCACAGCAACATTGAGTTTCAATCCCACATTATTCTTTTGCATGCACACCCATGCACCAGTGGTTCATATCTAAACCTTGATATTTCCTAGCCAGAATTAATAAAGAGTTATCCTTCAGATGAACAGTAACTTGAGGTGAAATACATGGAGATAGGTTTTAACTGATTCCTTTGGTGGGAAGCTGCACTATGAGGGGCTGGGCCTTGTCACAATCTATGAGGTACTAAACAGCACCATGTTGTAGCTTGTGTTGGGTAGTGGGTAGAGTGGGGCTGTTGCTGTTTATGTAGGGTCTGGTTCTGCTATGTTATTTTTGTGAAGCACAGAGGATCACTCCTGACCTTCCCAACTCCCCAAATTATTTAAAATACCTCTGCTGATTATAGCATGTAAAACTAAATATGAGATCAACAGTGGGCCACCCACCCCTTTGCAGCCAAATTTGTTCATTAGTGAGGGCACAGGATCTTCAACAGCTTAGCAGAGGTCCCCATTAAAATAAATATGCCCAGTGTTCCAATGTGAGTTCAACCTTTGTCAACCTGTAATTTGGTAGCCTGACTTAGGATTCACACTGAGGCTTCATTATTCAAGATCCACTTAATTCAATAGGGTACATTCAGTGTGCCAGCTGTCTGTGGCAAGGATGAAGGAGATGTAGAGCAAGGAAATTAAAAGCAAACACTGTAGCCTTGAGATTCACTATTGCTACTGAAAGGGTGTATTCACAATGTGCTACCCATGGTCAAGTAACTGAGCCTAGCTCTGAGGAGTTGGGAGAAATCTGGGGAGGAGAACTGGGATGGTGCTTTTGAGTGGGGTTACAGGGAAGATTGTGTTGAGATGGGACAGTGAAGGGAACAGATATCGCAGCACCTATCGTGGGCCTCAGTCAATGGAGAAGCAGCGGTCTGGAAAATTAAATCACAGCAGGAGAAAAGAATGGTGAGGTTTGTAAGGGAAGGGGGCTCAAGACAAAAGAGGTCTGGGTCTGGGCTGCTTGGCGTGGAGTGGGAGTTAGGGGGAGGATAAAAGAGAGAGATTGGTTCATCAGTGCAATGTGAAGAAGCAGGCTGTAGTAGACTTGCCCCAGTGGAATCCCACTACAAAAATGCATTAAGATGGTCCAGTTCTACTGTGATGGTTGTTTCCAGGAGAATGGTCTAATTTTCTCTGCAATGGTCTTCAAGTGGTAAGATTTGACCTAGAAATGGGCGCAATCATTTGAGGGGAAAATTATTTTTGGAAGCATGAAACAAATAAAAAGCATTACATGTCCAAATTTCTCATCTTCCTGTTTTCTCTTTTTTTTTGCTAGCCCTAATTGGCAGTAATCTCTATGGTAATGCCAGCATTTATTGTCTACGTCCTGTTGTACCTGAATTGAGATGGTGGGGAGACAACCACATTGCTGGGTCTGGGGTTGTACACAGATCATACTGAGCAAGAACTACAATTTTTTAACATGGACACTAATGAACTAGGTTTTTATGACAATCTCAGTAATTTCATGATTACCATTATTCATACCAAATTCATTCCAGGTTTAGTTATTTTAATTTAAAATCCTCAGCTGCCATGTTAGGATAGTCCAGGCCTCTGGATACTAGTCTCTAATAACTTATTATTTTAACTAACAGTTACTAATATTTACTGAAAGAACTGTGTAGTTTCAAATATATGAAAAAGAGGAGAACCGAAAAATGAGAAATAAAATGAGGCACACATAATTCAAAACCATTTATCTTAGACAGAACCAAGAGAAAGTTATAAGCCGTGTACTATGAACACAGACACTTTCCAGTTATGAAAGATTCTGGACCATCTGAACACTGGCTGCTCTTCCAAATGATGCACTTCAACCATTCTCATAATTTGAGAGGAGGCTTCACAAGCTGACGTCAAATGGATATTTTGGGAAAGTATCACTCTGGATTGAATTTTTAATATTTCTGCAAGACTTCTATTTGAAGTTGTTCAAAAATGAAATTGTATGCAAGTCTTTACAAGAAAATTAGGAGAGAAGGGACCAGCGGTAGGTACATTTTATGTATGCAAGTCTTTACGAGAAAATTAGGAGAGAAGGGACCAGCAGTAGGTACATTTTATATACATTCTGGGAATGTGGACATCACTCCCAAAGTGGGGTTTTATTCCTCATTCACAGTTTCCCATAGAATGAATTAGTGAACACTCTTCTTAAACCATTCCAATCAGTGTAATGTAATGAGGGTGCTCCTATTATACTGCTGTTGGGCAGGGAGCTCCATGACTTTGACCTGGCAGTAATGAAAGAATAGTGATATATGTCCAAATTAGATTTTACTTTCAAATCTGCTTTCATCATTCAGAGGTGAAAACTCAGCCTGTGCCCAAGTCCTAAATAAATGTAAATCCCTTTGCAAAAGGCAATACTTCAATGCACTTAAGTCTTCATGTATTCCAAAAATCACAAAGTTTAAAATTCAGAGTGTTTATCTCTCTAAAAACTAAATACAGGCAACCGCCACATTATGGCTATTCGGGTAACAGAAATTTGCTGTTACAGAATTCACAAATCACTACCCAAAAACTTGAGATACTGAATAAAATTCACTCACACAGAATTTATGTGAACAAATAAGTAAATAAATAAACACAAATTTTTTCAACTTGCAATTGCTGACACATGTGCAGATGACACTGCATTATGGAAAATCGCAATATGGACTATTTTCTAGGCATGAAAATCCCTGTAACATGGGGATGGTCTGTACTCTGAAATACAGGACAAAGTAAATCTGAATTTGATAGACATTGTCTTAGATACAGCTGACATGTAACAGACATGGCTGAATATAATCACATTTGCTTTAGATAAAAATGAAACATTTTAGGAAATATCCATTCTTTAAAAAAACCAAGCTTACTTTTTCACTTCAGCTACTGCTTCCATCAGTCGACGAGATGTAGCCAGGAGCAAGGCTACAGTGAGTTCGGCAGTGGCATTGGTCAGGACATCAGGAGTGTAGCCCACTCGAATTCCCCTTCAAACAGATTATGGAAGTTAGTTTTCTAAGTTACAACAGTCTCAGTGGTCATAATTAAAACATGTATGTTCCAAATATCAATGTAAAAGTAAAGGCAGGGGCAGTCTTCATGCCTGTAAAGTCAAGACGGCCAGTAATCAGCACTGTAGCACATACTTTGTTTTTATCCTTGGTCTGATTTGGCATTCTCATCTGTGAGAAACATTTATCCTGCACTACATCTTTGACCAGATTTTACCCAAAATAAAGCTGAAATGCAGACAGAAAATGAGGAACTGATTTATGGGGACAAAAGGCTGTATACTGCTGAAGGCACAGAGTGCATCATTATTAGAATTATGCTTTATATGTGCTTTAGTTTGTACAAATTGACTTGAATGTGTGGTGTTGGTATTAATGTCAAATGGAACAACTAGAAATGAAGTTTGAGATTTGACATGGGAAAGGAAAGTTCAGGGGAACCCAAAGGGCCTGTACTTTTTTTGCAGAAATCTGATAAGATGCAGCTTCAGAATTGAAGAGGTTGCATGGTGAACGGTGATAATATAAAAACACAATTAGAAGTAGCACCAAAGTAAGTTGTTAAAATGCAGTTTGTATGTTGCTAACAAAAAATTTAAAATATTCAGATTTACTTAAAAATGTCAAAAAATGTTGTATAGGGAGTTCCAATTATTTTTCCATTTAATAATTGTCAGTTTTGTTTGAACACTATTTGAGAAATTTCCTATTTGAGAAATAACTGATCCTGACAGTCAGAATGAGTAAATTTACCAGATAACTGTATGGCCCAGGCTGCATGCAGGTCAGTTTGTTCTTGACTTCCTTGCCCACACATTGCAATGGGAAGTAAGAGAAGGGTCTGACCTTCCACTCTACTGCTGGACTTATTGAGACCAGGGGCAGAGTACAAACATACTGAGCTGAAGAACTGGATGAAGTTTGCAGATATTTGACCTTATTCTTTCATTTACTTAATGCTATCAATTACTTTCTAGCTGTCAAAGGCCATTAGATCAGTCTAAGGCCAGCCACAAGATCTGCTACCTGAGGCCTAGTCACTACTTATAGATTTCTTCACTCAGGACAGCCACAGCACCAAGGCCTCATTTGGACGCAATGGACTTAAGAAAATGCAGCTATATGTAAAACATGGGGAGTGAGCATTAGCTGAGTTGAGCATGATGTATCCCATAACCTGGTTTCATGCTGATCACTAAATCCATGGTGATAATTGTTGAATGTCTGATGATGTTCACTGAACACTCATAGTTTGATGACACACTCATGCTAATTTCTCTCCCCTACATGCCAGATCCCTCAGTTTCTCAGTACCAAACATCAGAGTTCTCCAATAAAGCAAGGACAGTCAGTAAAGAGAAAAAACAGACAGGAAAAAAAATCACAATGGTTTGTAACTCCTTAGTTTTTAAAAAGGCATATGATGGAGAAAATTATCTGGAAGATCATTTTCCAGAGCAACATGACAAGAAATAAGCGATATACCAACTGGATAATTTATTGAAATTAATATTCTACATTGATTGCAACAGACCCAGTGGTCAAGTCTCTTTATAAAATTAAAATGTATATCTTTTATGTATTAACTTAACTTTGAAATAAGGGTTCATCTTCATGTCTGGAAATTGAAGATGTTCATCTTGAATTTTTAATCTCATTATTTGTTTTATCAATAAGGAAGCAGCTTGTTCACCTCTTTCAATTCCAGGCAACCAGTATTAAACACCTCCAGGTACATCACATGTTAGATACAGAGTTAAGACCTCAATGTACTGTCCCACCAAATGCTCCCAGGACAGATGCAGCACAGATTAGATATAGAGCACTGTCTCAAAACTTCCATGTACAACCTAGTTAGCTGCAGAGGAAAACTAACAACATACTTGGAACAGAAGAATATCACTTGCTGCGCAAATCTAACATTTTTTTCTTTTTCCCATACCAGCCATTTTGTACTTTGTCAGCATACCAAATCAAGGCAGTTTGTGCCCGTGCCCTCCTGGATTCTTACAGGGGACAGACAGGACAGTTTTCTTCTAATTCGTTTGTGGTGAACTTGAACTATGGTTCCAGAGGTGAAAGTCTGGCATCTAATCCTCTGTGTCACCTTGTTCAAGGTTATATTTGTTAAGAATGAAGGTATCAGATACCACACTTACAATTAAGTAAATTGTCTAGAGACAATCAACATTGCACAACTTTCACTTCTTAGTTATTAAACTCTGCAACATTTATCCTATCACTAATTTAAATAACATTGTACCATAGAGACTCTCAGCTGCAAAATCTGTAATATTGACATTAAAATATTTTACCTTTTTTTGATTTCTTCCAGAGAGAGATGATCAAACCCCACAGACATGGTGCTGATAACTTTCAGGTTAGGTCCTTTATCAAGAACAATGTTAAAATATAGCATTAACTTAGCATTTCTGTATAATATTGACTTTAACCTCAGAATTAAAGAGTTTTCATCTATTGTATAGAATTTTACTAAAAACAATGTGAGTTGTTATTGCATTTCAAGCTTCAAACTGAAGGCAGACTGAGCCTTGGTCCATAAAAATAATTTTCATCTCAGAGTTGGAAAGCAATGGGATTCGCATATTGAACTGGTATCCAGTAGGGTATTTGTATCTAACAGCAACAGTGTGGCCCATTCTCATCGCCTCTAGCCATTTTTCAGGTTAATTAGTGGGATGGAGGCGATTGTCCAATGAGGGGAGGTTAAGCAGATGGAAAGAGACGTGATTATAATGATATAAAATTCTTATGGGCATTGAGAGAGTAGATTCAGGGATGAAGTATCTCTTGGCTGGGGGTGTCCAGAAGCAGGGGTCAGTCTCAAAGTAAAGGATCAGCTAAGGAATTTCTTCACCCAGAGGCTAGTAAGTTTTTGGAATTGTCTGTGGTGTCTCAATGTGAGGTACCTGACTATATTCAAGACAGATTGATTTTTTATAATGATTGTGTTATCAAGGGATGAGGAGTTATTACATGAGAGTAACAGCAAGGTAATGGATCAGACATAACCTTATTGAATGACACAGCAGGTACAAAGGGTCAGATGGCCTACTCTTGCTTTTATTTCTTATTTTCTTATATTCTCCTGATGGTAAGTTGAGGATCAGGCTAATACCTGTTAGGTATTTAATTCAGGTGCAATCTGTTGGATGTAAAAGGAGTGGAGAAAATAGTTGCCTCATGCATCATTAAACACTGAGAAGAGCTAAAGGAAAGCAAGGTCACATTCAATAACATCCCATTTTGATGACAACAGCTTACTAGAACTACAGTGTGTTTACTCTAATCAATAACTTTCTCCAATTGGTGAAGCCTGTGTAACTGAAGAATACAGACTATATGGTTCTGGGGCCCATCCGCAGTCACTAATCTCAGTCTGGAAATATAGGAGCCCTCAGTGGGAAATGCTCCATCCAGTGAGATGTACTGAAAGTTGCAGTTGGTGTAATCATTGGGGAAGGAAGAGATCTGGCTCAAAATACTTCAGATGCAGGAAATCTAAAATAAAATAGAAATTGCTGGAGACATTCATCAGGTTAGACAGTATCTGTGGAGAAAAAAACAGAGTTAATATTTCAAGCAATGATCAATCATCAGAATTAGGAATTTCTGATTTATTTCAAGATCCAAGTGCTGAATTGTCTGCTAATGTTGAAGTCACTGGAGAGAGACAAATGCAAATGTGAGAATCTTTGTTTTGGGGAGGGCATAAGAGGGAAAGAGTGACACTAACTGAATCTTCTTGATGGACTGGCAATGTAAAATGACTACATATTTTAAAATAATTCTTCATTATTAAGAACAGCTAACTGTAAAACAAAAAACTCACAATTTCCCATACTTCAAAAGCTATCGTAAGTTATCATATCATACTATCAAAAAGCTATCAGACTATCAAAAGCAGAATTTAGCTTAATTTACTCAAGACAAAGCACTATTCCTAATTAAAGTAACTTGATGGTTAAAGTACTGAACAACCAATCTCTAGCAAACTGGATTTAATAAATTGGTAATCTGTATATGGAAACCAGGGCTATTGAGCTGGATGACGCTGGAAACCATCAGATTGTTGTAAAAACTTAATTGGTTCACTAAGTGAACTTGCACTTCTAACATCCAATCCAATCTGTTGTTCCGTGTGATTAACTTAATAGGCAATAAACACTGATTATAGTCTCATAATTATGCTATTGGACTAGTAATCCAGAGTAAAACCAGTTCAATTTCTACCACGATAAGATCATAAAATCTTAAAATCTTACAGATGAGGTTATTCATGCCATTATGGCAACATCATCTCTTTGAAAGAAGTATCCAATTAGCTTGTTATGGCCATTCTTTCCCCATAGCCTCAAGTATTGAATTCAAAGTATTGTTTTTAAAGTAGAAAAAACTGACAAATAAAAACATATTTGACCATGAAACTGAGAGAATATAGTCAAAATCTAACTGGTTCATTATTGCCTTCCAAGACAATAAAATCTTCTATTCCTAACAGGTCTGGCCAATGCATGAAACCATTCCCACATTAACATGATTGATTCTTAACTGGCATTTGAAATACTAGGTAATTTGTTGATTCAAAACACAATACCTAAGAGCAAATAGGAATGGAAACCATTGATCACCTTCTATTGTTACCCACATCCTAAAATTAAAAACAAAATCAGTTCAAGAGCACATTTATGCATCATGGGACCAGTGGTTTATGCTAACAATGAAAAATACCCTAGAATCACAGAAAATAAAAAATTCTACTTAATTTATTTTGTCAGCACAAACCTTGACATCTTGTGAAATTTTACTGAAAAATGAGGATAATGAACAAAAAAGGGCTTGCTGAATTGATGTCATAAATTGGTAATTTGGTTTATTATTGTCACATGTACCGAGGTACAGTGAAAAACTTTGTGTCTCATGTGATCCATACAAACCACTTCATTGCAACAGTGCATTGAGGTAGTATAAGGGAAAACAATAACAGAATACAAAATAAAGTGATACACAGAAAGTGGAGTGCAGGCAGACAATAAGGTGCAAAACCATAATGAAGTAGAGAGCGCAGCTCAAGTTTTTAAATTTTAAACAAGTAGGAAGCATCTTAATCATACCTGCAACATCTAAAAGTTCTTTGTCTATTTTCTCAGTCAATAAACAATACAGTCCATGTGCTCCAGCAACTCCTTTGAGCAACTCTGAACGAGGTACAGGGTCATCAGAATCCCACTGCTTAATATCACAGCTGAAACAACAGAAAACAAAGATGGATTTGGACCAATTAGCTATATTACTTCTGCTTGAGTGTCAGAAGATCATGGATTCAAGCCTTTCAATTCTACCAAATCTTCTTAGCATTCTATACTTAAGGAAAGCAACCATAACTTCCCCAAGGAACCAAACTAGGTTCTCCATTATCTGCACATATCTTAAGTTTTTCATCCCTTGTACTAGTAAGTCTCCCCTGCAAACTAACCAAGATCTTGAGATAATTCCTAAAGGATGATACCCAAAAATTGGGGAAATTACTCCTAGGCCTAGATTTAGCATTAACTTCCTTACCTCTGTATGCTATTAGTACTGTTTATAAAGCCAAGGTTCCTGTATATCTTCTTAAACAGTTTTCTTGACTTAGCTTTCCACATTCAAAAATTATTTACCTACACCCTTATGTACTTATACTTGGACCAATCTTAAAATTGAGCCATTTGGTTTATATTGTCTCTCCTACATTGAAAATGCATAACGTTATACTTAACTACATTTAATATTATCTACTGTGTGTCTGTCCTTTTTATCAGTCCATATTTATTTAGTCCTCATTTATCCATGCTTATTAGTTCTGATCAAAGATATCTGACCTGGAACATTAACTCTGTTTCTCTTTCCATAAATGCTGCATGATCTGCTGAGTGTTTCCAGCATTTTCCATTTTTATTTCAATTTTCCAATATCTGCATTTTGATTTTCTTTATCTGTTATATTATTTCCCTTACTCTTATCTAAGCTTTGCATCATCTGAATATTTTGAAATTATGTTCAGTAAATCCAAGTTCAGCTTATTAATATTTAGCAAAAGAGCAGTAATAATAATACTAATCCCCATCCCATGGAACACAACTTTTGGATCCAGGCAGCATTTATTCCTTTATACCCAATGAGGCATATGGATGTTATTTTGGCGTATTTTGTTAAAATCTGTTTTAAGTCTACAGGTACTACATCAGCTGTTTTACTCTCAAATAACTCAGTTAAATTAGTAAGACATGACTTGCCTTTAACAAATCCATGCTGATGTTCGTTAACCCATATTTTTCCAAGTAGCAATTAATTTTGTCCTATATATTACTGTTTATTTAGAAGTATTTAGAAGTATTGCTTCTAAAATGTTTCCCTATTACAACTATCAGGTTGATCGGCATATAGTTGACAAATTTATTCCTCTCCTCTTTTTTTGAACAGGGGTTTAACATTGGCAGTCCTCCAGGCCATTTCCATCATCCACATTACTGAAGAAGGACTGAAAAGTTATGGCCAGAAAGTCCACAATTTCTTTTTTTACTTCATTCAACAATTAGGATCGGATAACCTTTCTACTTTGAGCACTGCAATTATTCAATTACAAACTTTATGCAATTTGCTCACCAACTTTCAAATTTACTGTAGCATTAACATTAGTGAGGATAAGCACAGAGTATTCATTTAATACTTCAACCACACCCTCTGCCTCCACAAGAACATAGCCTTATAGTCCTTGATCAGGGCCACTCTTCCTTTGACAATCCATTTTAAGAACAAGAAATATCAGCAGGACTAGGTCATTCATCCCCTCAAGCCTTCCTCACCATTCAACAAGATTATGGCTGATCCTCTATCTCTAAGGCAATTTTCTTGCCCTGTCTCCATATCCCTTGATTCCTTTAACATCCAGAACCCTAACAATGTGTTTTCAATGACTGAACATCGACTTGTCTATTTTTCCTACTTAAGTTGATAATCTCACGTTTTTTCACTTGGTATTCCATCAATCATGTTGTTGCCCACTCACTTATCTTGTCTACATCCTTTGAAGCTTCTTTGCATTTTCATCACTAATCCCATTCCCATTTAGTTTCCTTGTCATCAGCAAACATAACAATATTACATTTGGTCCCCTCAGTCAAAGCTTCTAAGTGTATGTAAAAAGACCAGCAAAGGCAAATGTAGGTCCTTACAGACAAAATTCAGAGAAATTATAATAGTGAATAAGAAAATGGCAGAGCAGTTAAACAAACATTTTGTATCTGTCTTCATGGAAGAAGACTCAAAAAATCTCCAGAAACACCAGTAAACCAAGGGCCCATTGAGAATGAGGAACTGAAGGAAATTAGTCCTAGTAAAAAAAATTACTGGAGAAGTTGTTGAGTCCGGAGGTTGTCAAATCCCAAAGCCTGATGATCAATGTCCCAGAGTTTTGAAAGAGGTGGATAGAGAGTTAATGGATGCATTGGCAGTTCAAAATTCTAGATTCTGGAATGATTCCTATAGAAAGTAGCAAATGTGCCCACATTATGTAAGAAGAGAGGGGGGAGAAGGAACTACCAACTCCTAACATCAGTAGTTGGGAAATGATAAAATCTATAATAGTAGAAGTAATAACAAAATATCTAGAAAAGAAAAAAAAGACAGAAATGCTGGAGATACACCTATTTTTATTTCAGATTTCCAGCAGCTGTGATTTTTAGCTTTTCAGTTTCAAAAAATAATAAGATTGAGCAGGGTTGAGATGGATTTATGACAGGAAAATCATGGTTGACTAATGTACTGGAGTTCATTGAGGATATCACTAGTAGAATACACAAAGGAGAACCAGTGAATATGGTATATTTTCAGGTTTTCCCACATAAGAGGTTGGTCGACAAGGTTAAAGCACACAACTTGGGATAATATACAGACATTAATTGAGAATTATGTTAACAGATAGAAAGCAAAGAGTAGGAATACATGTGCCTTTCCAGGCTGGCATGCCATGATCGGTGAATTACCACAGAGATCTGTGCTTGGGTCCCAGACATACAGAATCGATAATGATTTGACCGAGGAGAACAAATGTCATACTTGCAAGTTTGCTATTGATAGCTAGGTGTGGTAGTGAAATCAGAGAAGGATGTAAAGAGGGGATAGAGGCAAGCTAATAAAGTGGCTGAGGATATGGAAAATGGAATA
>JARFYF010000104.1:56005266-56018467 GCA_030265395.1 Rhina ancylostomus
GTGAGGTTATCCAGAAAAGGAGAGTACTTTTTAAATGCTGAGAGATTGGGAAATGATTATGTTCAAAGTGGCTTGGGATTCTTTGTACAAAAGTCACTGAAAGCCAATGCTTAACTGTAGCAAACAATTAGGAAGGCAACTGGGATATTGGCCTTTATCACAAGGCGATTTGAGCACAGAAATAAATATGTCTTACTGCAATTATATATGGTCTTGGCAAGACCGCACCTAGAGTTACTCTATACTGTTTTGGTCACCTTACCTAAAAAAAGATACAATGAAAGTTCACTAAACTGCTTCCTTGGAAAGTTGGTTTGATCTATGATGAGAGATAGTGCAGACTAGGCCTGTACACTCTGGAGTTCAGAGGAATGAAAGATTTTCTCTTTTAAACTTACAAAGTTCTTATAGGGCTCAGCAGCCTGAATACAGGGAGGATGTCTTCCCTGGCAGTGGAACCTAGAATAGTTGATATTGAAGTGGTGTCTGAGCAGTAAGTCTGAGAAGGATCTGTTCATTCCTACTCTTGTCTACTCTTGTTTTCTACTTGCTAACCAACTCTAAATCCACACGAGTATATCAGCACCAATTCCATGTACTCTAGCATTGTTCACTATCTCAGAATAAGGGTAGGCCACTGAAGACTGAAATGAGAATAAATTTCTTCACTCAGAGCGTGGTGAATCTTTGGAATTCTCTACCACAGAGGGCAAAGGAGGCTTTGTCATTGAGTTTATTCAAAATGGAGATTAATAGAGGCTTCAGGAGAATCTAAAACAGCTAAGTGAGTGAACAATGTGGAAGAATGTGCAATTGTCCACCTCAGTAGACAAAAGGAAATGTTGAATGTTTTTTAAATAGTAAGAGATTCAGAAATGTTGATGTTCAAAGGGACACGAGACAATGAAAGCTAATGAACAGGCAATTAGGGAGGCACATTGTATGTTGGCCTTAGGATTTGAGTACAAGGGTAAATTACACTTAAATTATTTAGGCCTTGGTGAAACCAAACCTGGAGTATTGTGTACAATTTTGACTCCTTACCCGTTGGATAAGTTTTTGGATATTAAAGGAATCAAGGGATATGGGGATACTGCAGAAAGATGGGAGGTGAAAGGGAAGGCCAGCTATGATTTGGATGAATGGTCGAGCAGGTTCATGGGACTAGATGGCCTATTTCTGCTCCTTTTTTTATATTCTAATGCAGATATTGAATAGTTGGTATCGAAGTGGTGTCTAAGCAGTCAGTCTGAGAAGGCTCTGTTCATTCCTACTCTTGTTTTCTACTTGCTAATCAACTCTAAATCCACACTAGTATATCATCACCAATTCCATGTGCTCCAGCATTATTCACCAACCTCCTCTGGGAGACCCTATCAAGTGCCTTATGAAAATCCAAATACTCCACCTCTGCTGGTTCCCCTCATGTACTCTACCAGATACATAGAACATTACAGCTCAATACAGGCCCTTCAGCCCATGATGCTGTGCCAACATTTTATCCTGCTCTTATATCTAACCCTTCCCTCCCACATACCCTCTATTTTTCCATCATTCATGTGACTATCCTCAAAGAATTCCAACAAATTAGTCAAACATGATTTCCTTTCTTAAATCCATCCTGATTCTCATCATTCATATTAATATTTTCTAAGTGTTTTAATATCATATCCATTCTTCTAGATTCCAGCATCTTCCCTCCTGCCAATGTCAAGCTTACCAGTTGGTAGTTCCATGTTTACTCTGTCCTTCCTTTCTTAAATAGTGATGTCACATGTTTTCAATTTCCAAATTGCAGGAACCATTGTGGACTCTGTGAAATTTTGGAAGATGATACGCAGAGCAACCGCTATCCACATAGCCAGCTCTGCAGCTCAGATCCTTGGGATTTAACAGCTTTTAATCTCATTGACTTTCTTGGTGATACTTTTTTATTAGTACTTTTTTTAATTTCCACATTTGCACTGCACCCTGGTTCTCCAGTATTTCTGGGAAGATTTTGATTTCTTTCATGAAGACAGACCTTGTTAGTCTTTTCCCTTACACTTACCTAGAGAAGCTTTTACAGTTTGTTTTTTATGTTCCTTGCTGGTTTACTCTTATGAACTGTTTTCTATTTCTTTAACAATTTCTTTGTCAGTCTTTACTGAATTATAAAATGCTCCCAATCCTCAGGTATGCTGCTCTTTCTAGTAACTTTGTTAGCCCTTTCCTTAGATTTAATATTATCTTCAATTTTTCCTGTAATCCATGGTTTGACCTCTTCCTGTTGAGTTTTTGTGCCTTGAGGGGATGTATATTTGTTGGAAATCATGTATCATTTCTATAATTCTAGACATTACCTGTCCACAGTCATACTCCTGAAGGTAGTTTCCTGATCTTTCTTAGCCAACCTTGCACTGATATCTTCATAGTTTCCTTTTTATCATTTATGTTTCTATCAAAACACTGGACTCCCTTTTATGTTAGCAGCAAACCTATTCTCCTTGGTTTCTACATCCTTTTTTCCATTTCCTGCTTTATTTTTTGTATTTAATTTGATTCTATAATGAATCATAAACTTCAATGAAACACCAATAATCTGGTACACTCAGGACTTACACAGTATCATAATAACTTTTCTATCGAACTCAGTATATTTATAGGCAGCGTGAGAACCCAGGACCCCAGGGAGTGTCCAGGACAAGACAGGAACCCCGGAGTGTCTGGGCAGGGTGGGGACCCTGGGCCCTGGGGAGTGTCCAGGCGGTGAGTGGACCCCAGGATCCGGTGAGTGTCCAGGTGAGACGGGGAACCCGGGATCCACTGAGTATCTGGGTGGGACAGGGATCTTGGACCTTGGAGAGGGTCAAGAGAGCACGGGAAACATTCCCTGTGAGCTGGCTGCTGAATCATCAGGATTTCCCAATACTCAGACAGCAGATTATTACTGTATTTATGGTGGCCTTAATTTTTAAAAAATTTTAATCTCTAAATTTTTTTAGCTGATCTTAGCATGGCTGCCTTTTCTTTTTCCTCCAGTCAAAAATGTGTCAAGCATGTATTTATACCATCTCATCTTTTATCAGAGTTATAAGAGCTGGACGAGGTCATTTTGGCCCTTTAAGTTTGCTCCACCATTCAGAGATGACGTCTGATCTTCTACCTCACTGCCCTTTTCCTGCATTATCCCCACATCCCTTGACTGCCTTATAATCCAGAAATCTATTGATCTCTGTTTTGAATAAACTGAGTCTCCACAGAATTCTGGGTTAGAGGATTTCAAAGACTCACCACCCTCTGCATGAAGAATTTTCTCCTTATTTCAGTTCCAGATGGTCAACCCTTATCCTGAGGCTGGGACCCCTGGTTCCAGACTTTTCCACCATGAGAAATATCCTCCTTTCTTCGAGCCTGCCAAGCCCTAAAAGAACTTTGAACTTTCAGAAAGACCTGCTTTTATTCTAAACTGGGTAGTTGATAGTTGGTGCAGACTCTTTGGGTTGAAGGGCTTGTGTCCATACTGTTTCTTTCAATGACTCTATGACTCTTCTTAACTCTAGAGAATACAAGTTAGTCTCCTCAAGCTCTCGTCATACAGCAAACCTGCTATCCCTGGAACCAGTCATCTGAATCTTCACTGCATTCCTTCTATGGCAAGTAGATACTTTTTAAATAGGGAGACCAAAACCATGAACAATACTCCTGGTGCAGATCTCCAAAACCTGTTATAAATGCAGGAAAACATCTTTGCTCCTGTATTCAAACCCTCTTGTAATAAAGGCCAACATCCCATTCACCTTTCTAATCACTTGCTGCAACTACACCTATAATTCTATAGCTACAAATTAGCTGATGACACCACTGTTGTGGGTAAAATCTCAGATGGTGATGAGTAGGTGGACACAGGAGTGAAAAAGATCAGCTGGTTGAGCGATGTTGCAACAACAACCTTGCACTCAACATCAGCAAGATCAAGGAATTAATTGTGGACTTCAGGAAGAGGAAGTTGGGAGAACACATGCCAGTCTTCATTGAGGGATTCAGCACTGGAAAGGGTGAGCAGCTTTAAGTTCCTGGGCATCAACATCTCAGATTATCTATCCTGGGCCCAACACATTGATGCAATCATGAAGAAGGCATGCCAGCAGCTCTACTTTGTTATAAATTTGAGGTGATTCTGTATGTCACCAAAGACTCTTACAAATCCCTACAGATATATGGTGGAGAGCATTCTGACTGGTTGCATCACCAGCTGGTATGGAGACTCCAGTGGGCAGGGTCGCAAGAGGCTGCAGAGGGTTGTAGACTCAGCCAGCTCCAACGCAGGCACAACCCTCCCCACCCTTGAAGGCATCTTCAAGGCGCGGTGCTTCAAGAAGGCGGCATCCATCACTAAAGACCCACACCATCTGGGACATGCCCTCTTCTTGTTACTACCATCGGGGAGGACGTACAGGAGCCTGAAGACCCACACTCACTGATTCAGAAACAGCTTCTTCTTCTCCGCCATCAGATATCTGAATAGTTCATGAACCCATGAACACTACCTTGTTATTCCTTCTCTTTGCACTATTTATTTATTTTTGTAATTTATAGTAGGTTTCTGTGTTTGCACCATACTGCTGCTGCAAAACAACAAATTTCACATCATTTATGTTGGTGATAATAGATCTGATTCTGACGTTTGCTTTCAGTGAATTGCGTGCCTTTGTATGTTAACCTTACCCAGTTTCCCACCATTTAAAAAGTACTTTGCTTTTCTGTTTCAACCACCAAAATGGATATATGGTGTTGCCCACTCACTCAACTTATCTATATCCTCTGGAAGCTTCTTTATTTTCGCTCCCCTACTCAAAGAGTATTATTCATTTCAAGATATTCTGTTATTACATCATTCATTACAGATTTTAAGCAAAGGCTAACAGTGGTTCCCTGCTTTCTCTCTTCCTCCTATCTTAAATGGTGGGTCATATTTGATACCTTCATATTTATGTGAAAAATTCCAGAATCTATAACATTTTGAAAGATGGTAAGCAGAACATTCATTATTTCTATAGCCACCTGTTATCCAATAGAAATAATTGATGAGCAACTTGTATTGCTATAGAAGTGCTGCTATAATCACTGCATGATTTTAGTAAAGGACATCTTACAATTACATAATTATGTATTGCTTTTTATGGTTAAAGTTCAGATACATAAACTCTATGAAATTAAGCATTGAGCTTAGGTGCTCAGAAACACAATTAACCTCTTGCCTGGTGGGTAATAAACAGAACATGTACGTTTATGTTTATTAAGAGGTTTAATATCTCATTCAAAAGATGGAATCTTTAACTCAGCAGCAAATTCCACTTTGGGAAGAAGTTCAAAGTTCACCCAAAATTCCTTGAAAAAAGTAATTGGATAACTAGTCAAACAAACTGAATCACTGATTAACTATGATGATAATGAGAGTGGGAAATTATTTATGAAAACTAGGAGCACATTTTCAAAAAGGTTTCAACACTCTAATAACATTTCAGGGTTGCATGGATTTTAACGTGATACTGTAAGTTACAAAAATAGAAAAAATTTCACCTCCATCAGCTTGTCCAGGTTAACCACACAAAGAGGACAATTGTTTGTATATGACATATACTATGTGTAACATGGCTGTCGCATTTGCCCACAAACAGCACTGAACATAAAGATAATTCGTTGTTTGAAACACTTGGAGATAATTGAGAGATCTAATATGGCTCTGTATGAATGTGTAATTTTGTAAAATATTGTCACATATAATTCTGTATGGTGGAAATTCAGCTTCCCATGAAGTAAGGATTTATATATATATATACAGTATATTTGCATCTTGCATATACCTTAAATGTATATAAATATACATATATATTGCATGTTGCATGTTCAGGACATACAAACTCTGTACAGTTCACAGACTATGCACACTCCCTCTAGACCAATGCATTATGGCAACAGTGTTTACAATCTACAGGATACAGTGACTCAACACCTTCTTAGGCACTCACCCAGGATTGAGGATGATTTACTTTCATTCTGGTTTTGTGGGTTCTGAGGTGGCTAATGAGGTCAATGTGGGAGTTACAGACTCTTCCGCAGATAGAGCAGATGGTGTGCAAAAGTATAGCTCGAGAGGTATTCCACTCCTTCCACCACTTATGCAGAGCCTCTGTATGCTTCCAAGATATGGGCTCGGGTTCTCAATGCCATCCTGAATAAACCTTCTCCAGTGTGACCATTTGCATTTGTATTTCTTCAAGGAGACTTTGAGCATATTCTTCAAAATTTTCCTCTGTCCACCATGTAATCTCTTCCAGTGACAAGCTCAGAATAGAATATATATTTCACAGGTCTGGTGCTAGGTGTGTGAGTATTGTGGCCCGCCTAGTGTAGCCTACTGAGTGTAACTAGGGCCTCAGTACAGTGGATGTTGACCTGGGATGGAGCATTGATGTTGGTTCACTTGCCCTGCCCGTGAATTTGGAAGATTCTGTGGAGACTGAAGTTGGTAGTAATTTCCCAGTGCACTGAGATGCCAGCTGGAGGTAATCCTGGCATTGTGAGTTACCAGAGCTTCTTTGACATACTAAATTTACTGGAACTAACAGTTTCATGGGCAGGGAGGACTGAAACGGAGAGGTTGGCCTTAATTACACAAACTGGAGGCTGTCTTTTATGCTACATTTGTATCTTTCCAGAGAACATCCAGTGATTTGTGTCACGTTAGCTTACTTCTGGAGCTGAAGAGCCACTTCACGAGAGCTGAATAGATCAGAACCTTGACAACGGAACCAGAGAAACAAAGACAAAGCACTCCTGTTCATTGGGTGCATAGTGGTTTACCAGAGCGACAGGAAGAAATCAGCGGAACTCGTGCTGTTTAAAGAACGCTTGAAAACCTCTGCTTTTTGATTGTAAAGGGTTTCCATTCCAGCATTACGTGGTTAATGTGTGATGATATTTACTTAAGCCCACATTAGTACTGGATATCCAGGAAGATGCTTTGGCTCATTCCTCGTAGAGTCCACCAATTCAGCTCCAAGGCTATTTAAATAGCCCATGCAACAAGTATGTAAGAGCATATAATAGACATGGAAAGAACAGGCAAAGCAAGCACAGTACAACTGAGAAACCACAGATTTCAATGAATTAAGACTGACTCCAAATAAAGTTATTCCATATCCGTCTATTTGTCCCTCACCATCCAGCTTTCACTGAAACAGTCAATGATAATTCAGTAGTATGTACCACCAATACCTCTGATGAGCGGTCATGAGTTAAAACCTCCCCTCAAGGTTCTGAGCACATAATGTAGGTAGGATTTTCACTGAAGCACTGAGAGAATGATGTAAGGCGAATGAAGGATCTTTGTAAAAGGACTATCTGACATTGTGTCACATTTGGGAAAAGATCCTCTTGGGATTTTGAATTGTGAAGGCTATGCAATTGTTTTCCATAATTTTCTGTAGTGGCGCAATTGAAACAGATAAGAAATTTAGATTTGTGATTACAATGTAGGCTTATGTCGGGGGTGATTCGAGTCTGTAAACAGCTGCTCGTCGAAGGCTTGATAAGAGTTTGGAGATAACAAAGAGGGAATGGTTTGTATTAAAATTCATTTGTACAGCATGAAGGATTTTGTGATGGCCTTCAGCTAAAGTGTTTTGGGATCTTGATTCTCTTATCATGGCCAGATTTTTAATCTGTTGTTGGTGAATGTTTTGTAGGAATTATTTACATTTCCTAAAGAGCAAAGTCTGAACCCATCTCCAAACACACTTCCTCACATACCCTCTCTGCTGTGTTGAAAATGCCACTCACATTGTTTCCTCATCTAACTGATTTACTCTCAGAGCACAACTACTCACATTACTCTTTATCTCCCTCAGTCTTACCTTCTTCATACTATACTAAGGCTTTTAAAACTACCTACCCAATTTACTTCACTTTTTTTCATATTTTTTCACTCCAAACCTCAGTCCTACATTTTGCTTTCATCATTAATTAAAAAAAAATAACAGAACAATGAAGAAGTTAAGCAATAGTAAATCAAGTTACAAACCAAGCTGAGGAGAGTTCACCAACATATCGACCACTCCCCAATCCCACTCCTCCTCTCCCTAACTCCAAAATGGCTACATGGTTCTCAGGGTTTCCTGTTCCCTTATAGCTTTAGAAGTAAAAACAAATAATTACATCTGTTTTTAAACTGTGTAATTATAACAACATTGTTGTTACAACTACATGATCAGCTCAATACCTTGCAAATGTGAGATGTGATCACAACTAAATTCTTCTAATATTTTAATGTAAGAACAGTTCTGCAAGAAATCTTTACAGCAGTTAATGTAGCAATGGTCACTGTATCACAAAATAATTTATCCCACAGATGCATTTTTTTGTGATGAGTTATGGAGGAAGCATTTAAAAAGTGTGGTTTTAGTCATATAGTGGATGAGGGGAAAAGTGTAAGTGGGGAGGAGTGAATTTCTTTGAAATTTCTCCCACTCCACCAACAAAACTTCAGAGTAAGTTCAATTAAAAAAAACCCACACACCTGGGAAATCTGAATTTCCAAGGTTTTGGTGATCACCCCACTCCCTCTTCAAGTGGTCAAAATCTGATCCGTAGTTGACACCAACACAGGCCATACTGAAGGCGAATGGGTGGCATTAAATACTGTCTTCTAATGAACCAAATTTCTGATTCTTCAAACATGTGCCAGGAATTCCCATGGCACTTTTCCCCCCCAAGACTTCACTACTTGTAAACAGGGTTTCTATTGATTGTGCAACAAATCTTGAGGGAAGGATTTATTAAATTCTTTGAAATGTAACACATTAATCTTATAATCATAACATTGTAACTTGAGCTTGCAGAGGGCTCCTTTTTGTAGGAAGTATAATGGGACCATGCCCTACACAGCTCTCTACTTATCCACAAACTATATAAATGACAGCTCCTTAAAGCAGCTCTACTTAATTCTGTCCAGTAAGAAGACCTACACTGGACAAGATTAAAGCTATATTGCTGTTTATATTTAAGGAACTAGGAACAATTAGAAGTTGTTATCTTTTACATGGAATTGATTACTTTTTTTCCTTCAAAGTTTAAACTTGCTCCACATTGTACCTTCTCATATCAATCAGAAACACACCAAAGCATTTCTAATACAATGAAGGTATTATGCAGGCAAATCTGGATTTGCCCTTAGGACAGAATGGTCATTGTGCTGTGAATTAAGAAATGCACAGATTAGAGCTGATGTATTTCAATCATCTTCAGCATGCAGCAATGGAAAATAGCATTCAATATTTGGTCCTGAACAATACAATTAGAAGCACTAATTGATTCTACATCATATTATTTTAAATCTACAAATAAATAATTAGAGCTTACTTGCTCTTTTTTTCATCTTTGAGTATCAATGAATGTTAGTTTAATTAGATAGAATAAATCAAGTAAGGGCTTACAAAGTAACCAAAAATCCTTTCTTCATTCCCCAAACTCTTATAGATAGAGCAAGTTCATGACTGGATAGCTGAAACACTACATTAAATCAGCAGTTACTAATTTTCTTTATACTACAGAGTCTCAGAAAGATTTGTGATCCTCCCTCACTGCTGAAGGCATTGACTCTCCTCACAGGAGTCCAGCTTCTCTGACAAGTTTTTGATATCTGTCAGACTGACCTCTTCTCATATATGAACATGGAATATCAAAGACGAGTTCAAACAAAAACAGAAAATGCTGGAAGCACTCAAGTAACATCTGGGGAAAGATAGAGAGGTCAGAGACCCTTCATCGGATTTCCAGCATCGGCAATTTTTAATGATTTTCAAAGACTACTCAATCCTAGCTTCACTCCATAATCACACATGCTTAATCCCAGCAAGTATCCCTGGATGGACAGCATGAGAAGTTAATTTTCTCCCATATATAACAGTGATGCATTCATCAATTGCAGAATACCTTGGATAATAAGCTGTTCTGCATGGCTCAGGTATCAACAAAGTTTAATTAACATAGACCCCTGCCAGAAAGGCAAGTGTATATGCCTGTTTGTGTATACACATGCGTGTGTGTGTTGAGAGGAGGAACTATGTCGGGATGTAATGTTTCTTTGCTCTGTCAGCATTCCTCTGAAGTTTACACATGGTCACGTGAATACGGTACTGAGAGAGCTTTTAGCGCTAAACATCATCATTCTTTTTCACATCTGTTGCTAACTGATCCACTGTCTGTTTCCAGCGTCTGTTATTTTTCTTTTCTGAAACTGCATCCACACGGGGAACATTGGGTAAAAGGCAACCCCGGGAAAGCGGAGATCCGGGGGTGAGAATGGGAGGTAAATGTTATAACGGAATAAGTACAGAAATCAACGAATTTTTTCAACGGGTTGAACATGCAGAAAATCTTTAAGCCGTGAAGACTTTATTAACAGGATCAGTTTCTCTCCGTGTCGTTTCCTGAATCTGCATGACTGTTCTCCAAGCACTGTCCAACTGATCAAATAATGCATCCAGTACAAAGCTTATTTTAAACTACAAGTCTTTCCCCTTTCGCAGCGTTTGGGTGGTTATAGGCCACTGAAGGATTATTCCGACAAGTGAAATTTAGAAAATCAATGTTTTTTCCCCCAACAGGGGAAGGCAACAGGAATATAGACACTGACACTGCCCCATCACCTGACTTTTAGTCCACTATTCCTTACTTACATGCCCGAGTCCCGCAGCACCTGTAAGCCCTTCTGTGGGACCCGCCGGGTCACGTACACCCGCGCCAGCTGCTGATTGCTCTGCATGTCCTGTCCCGCTTCACTGGTCACAGCTCGGCTCAGCTCTGACAGCACACGGCAGCTTAAACCCCTCGCATTGCTCCTCAGCCACATCCTGCCAACGTGTATCGCCAATACAAACAGGGACTTTGAGACCTTCGCTCCTGACTGATTTCATTCAAACAAGGGGAGTCTCGCGAACTGACCAATATTTGATGGAGCCCATGTCGCCACTGGACGGGTTAGTCGATTTGTAAAGGACTTTGGTTTCCCGGGGTCAAACATAAGCACCTGGGTATTCCTGCTTACCTCATCCGCCCCGCAAAAACTTCCACTCTGTACTACTCTCTTATATTAACTCTGTAGAAACTAAAAGATAAACCTTCTACTAATTGGCTTTTACAATTGGGGGAGGGAGGGCGAACACATTTGGCGTGACGGAAAATAACAGCCATTCTTTAGATACCACCTTCACGGTAGCAAAAGTGGTCCCAAGGTTTCACCACGGGTGGCAGGGCTCTCAAACACAACTGGATCTTTCTCGCACTTCCAGTCTCATCCCCTCTGCTCCCAACTGGAGCAATGATAAAGTTCTCCACATTTTGGAGCTTCCACATTAATGTTCCAAGTTTCCAACACCTCCAATATGATGCAACTGGAACATCTTCCCCTTTCCTTTCAGCACTCCAAAGAGACCATTTGTTGAATCTTCAATGTGGACTCTCCTTCCCACAGCACTTTTCACTGCAATTGCACTGAATGATTCCTGACCAGGAAGTGAAGGAAATTTTCTATTTCTATTTCAGATTTCCACTATCTTCCTCTAGCAGCATTGATCTTTGGGACTTATTATAATTACTCTGCCTACTTCCTATCTGAAACATTGGGACATAGATAGGAAAGGGATTTTAGTCTCACAAAATTACAGCTTGTGTCTGTTCCCAGCTAAGAGGAAGGGGGAATGGGGAAAACTCGTCCAGGATAAAAGAGGGGCTGTGGGACAGTTCTTCTGGCCCTACTCCTAGTCCCTCTAAAGGAAAATAAGAAAACAAACTTTTCTGGGTCTCTAGAGGTCCCGGTCACCCCAACTTGTGTCAACCTGGACTGAGAACATTTTTGGCTTCCCTGCTGAGATCCAATTTAAAATGTCAAACAGATACTCATTATTAAAATAAATTCTCTGAGATCTCCCGATATATCTTCTTTCCAGATGTGGACAATGAGATTGAGGATTTAGACTGAAGCTCTTCAGGATTTCAGGAAAGATACATTTTGCTTCTGAAGCCTTGTTGTTTTTGAGTTGAGGTAGGGACTTCTTGTCATTCAGGAATGGCAGCAAGGCAAGCCTGAATAGATTACTATGGGAGGAGTCGAGGACATTCACATTGTGGACAGAGTCCTGATTAAGTCCTTTATGGGTTCTTTCCAGTGAGCAATGGTTGCTTCCCTACCTCTAATGAGTTCATCCCATTCTTGACTCTTGGGTTGGGTGTTGCTGTTGAAAACATCTATGATGGTCCTGACATTCCAGGTCTCAAACTTCATGTTTTGGAGTGGATGTTACTTGTGTGCAGTTTCTTTTAACATTGGGTAGCCATTGCACACAAGGACTTCACAGCCCAAGGTCTTGATCCAATGGCAAAGGGGACCTGGACAACTGGAGACCAGGCTCTGCTGCATGCTTATTAATGTTTATATACAAAAGTGGACATGTGCACACTTGCTCACACACACAAATCTGGGCTCAGGCACAGCAGCCCTTTCCCAATGTCTTCCTCCTGGAACCCATTCCTAGTCCCTGGCTCTGACCATAAACCTACCCATGCTTCCATCCCTGGCTAAAGCTGCACATCAACTCATGATCCTAGCCCTCAGCTCCAGCACACACCTCTTGCATGTTCCTAAAACCCCAGCTCCAACTGCACACCTGGCCCATGTTCCCAACCAACAGAGAAATCTTCCTGCTGACTGCCATAGGGAAAGCCATTGCCAGAGTTCTCCTCAACCATCTCCTCCCAGTGGCTGAAAATAAGCTCCCCAAGTCACAGTGTGTACTCCATTCCATCTAGAGGCATAGTGGACATGATCTTCACCTTGTAGCAACTCTCAAGAAAAATGAAGGGAGCAGCAGCAGCCTTCTGTGACCTCACAAAAGACTTTGACTTCATCAAAGTCTTGGGAGGGACTGAGGAACACCCTTCTCAAATTCAGCTGTCAACAAAATATGCCTCTAACTTACATTTGCTGCACAACAATGTGCAAGGTATGATATGAACCTATGATATGGTCTACGACAAAACCAATCTCACCATAAACAAAACAAGACTTCAACATTCTTCTCAATCTTTCCTGTTGTAATGTTACACCTCACCTATAACTATCAAGGTTCTGAGTTCTGGCCCTCAATTTGGCTCCTTTAAT
>JARFYF010000104.1:56021171-56031439 GCA_030265395.1 Rhina ancylostomus
TCTCACCCATGCCTCTCATAATCTTATATATTTCTATCAGATCACTCCTCAGCCTCCTTTATTCCAGGGAAAGCAATCTCAGCCTACATAATCTCTCCCCATAACTACTGTGTTAACCCAGTAGCTTTGATAAGTTCTCCTAAGGAGTTAAAAATCAGGATCTATCAGCATCTGTACAGGAAATTGATGTCTCCCAGTCCATTTTACTTAGTCACCTTTATCAGGCAGTTCCCTCCCCCTGTGTTCCTTTCATACTCCCACAAGTCCACCCATGGTCTCCATCCCCCCCCCCACCTCATTATCCAGGCTCACCTACCTCCCCATCTGGTTATGTTTGCCCATCACCCACATACCTGCTTACCTGGGTTTCATCTCCATTGGTTCACATCCTTTTTCTCATCCCCATTTGGTTCCACCTTGCCCATCATCCCGACCTTATCTGTTTCTACCTATCACCTACCAGCCTCTATCTTTACTTTCCCCCTCCCTTCCCCCAATTGGCTCTATCTGCCAATTTTCTTTTTCTTTTCTAATGTTTCCACCTATCACCTTTCAGCCTCTGTTTCAACATTCCCCTCATCTGGTACCAACTGAGATTTACAAGGATGCTGCCTGGATTGTGGAGCATGCCGAGGGAGCTCGGACTTTTCTCCTTGGAGTGACGGAGGGGGGACCTGATAAAGGTGTATAAGATGATGAGAAGCATTGATTGGGTGGATAGTCAGAGGCTTTTCCCCAGGGCTGAAATGGTTGCCACAAGAGGATACAGGTTTAAGGTGCTGGGAAGTAGGTATAGAGGAGATGTCGGGGTAAATTTTTTATTCAGTAGGTGGTGAGTGTGTGGAATGGTCTACTGGCAATGGTGGTAGAAGTGGATATGATAGCATCTTTTAAGAGACTTTTGGATAAGCACATGGAGCTGAGAAAAATAGAGGGCTATAGGTAAGCCTGGTAATTTCTAAGGTAGGGACATGTTCGGCATAGCTTTGTAGGCCAAAGGGCCTGAATTGTGTTGTAGGTTTTCTATGTTTCTATCCACTTTATCTGATTCTACAATGACATACCAGCCTCTTGTCTCACCCCTCCCTATCACTTTATATATTGGCTATTTTCCCTTTACATTTTCAGTCCTGATGCAGGGTCTCAGCCTGTTTGACTGCTTGACCGACTGAGTTCTTCCAGCAGTTTATTTCTTACTCACCCACCTACCAGGTTTCAATCACACACTGGGAGGGTTGAATTTCCACCTAGCTCCAGGGTTTTTTCCATGGCTGAAAATAACTTGATACTATGATTACTCAGTGGGATATTAGAATGTGAAAAAGATATATGGATACATCACAGCAGTTCTTAATTTCTGCCTGTGCACACGTTGTGCCTGAGTGTATCTCAATGATATCAGAACAATACAGCAGGATAATAAGTTTCATGATGGTTCTAGTTTTCCAGCTGATGAAAATTTGTATGTCATCTGTACTCAGATTGAAAGATATGATAGTATTTGAAAAAGCTGCAATTTATGACCATTGCTTATTTGGCGCAACGTACTTGCAGTTAAATCTACTTGCCAACTAACATTGCTTCAGATCCAAACCTCCAATTTTGGAGGTTCAAATTCACTCCCTTGAGTCCACTTCTGCCTTATGACATATTCAGTACACTGAATAAACAAACAAACAGAGGTAACCAGGAGGCTAAGTTAACAGTTTGATTGATAAACAAAACATATGTTAAATCTTGCACTTAGCATGCCTTCCCTCAATTACATGGTGATGTCCTGCTGTTTCTCTACATCAGCCTGGGGTTATGTAAACATGTAGTCTTTCCAAATTTGACTTTGTTTAATCAGTAACTTTATTGTAAACAGAGTGTTGGCTTTCTGCCTTGTAACATTTTGGCTGTATTGTACAGAATATTTAAATCACACTTTGAATATTTTTAAAAATATCGTAAATGTTGCCTGATTTTTTTTCCTGTACGTTCTTTCTTGCATCTTAACTTTGGTCTGTAGCAATGTTTAGAGATTTCCACCTTATGATCAGCTTGCTGAAAGTGCAATTTAAGTGTGACAAACTATATAATGTCCTTTTTCCTTCATCTCAAATGGAACATTTGACTGCTGCTCAGGGTTCAAGCCAACATTTTGATGACATTGAAGCAGATCAGTGTGAATGACAGCCAACCCCAAGAACTGATCTGACAACCTTTTAGTTGTGAGTCAAGAACTTAGCTGCTTGAGTTATCAGGCCACCCCTATTCCATTGTTACAAGTGCAACAAGACTTCCAAGCTTAATTCCCGTTCCAAATATCACACACATATTCAGGACACGGCACTGAAAAACTCAACAGCCTCTAATCCTCTGGGAGCTCCTGCAGCATTTTTGACATTGAAATCAAAAGAGACTTTTGTTTTCAAAAGTTTATTTCCTGGCTACTCTGAATTAAAGAATTACTACCACTTCAGCTCAACACTCCACCATAAGTATCATGTAATTTTCAAATAATTTTATTATCTTTTTAATTTGTAGTAATTTTAATGGGAACAATTACTAGAGCAGAAAATTCTTAACATCGCTACTTGGATTGTCTCTCTTCAACATAGGAACCAGGACAATAAAGAAACAAACATTATCTTTGTCAGGCTGATTCAAAAGTCTACCTCCAAGCCAAGTAGGGAAAAACAAATAAAATCCCTATGCAAGTAATATTATTAGTGCTCTGGATACTTATAACTCTGCTAAAGTTTTCTTGCATGATTACTTGATTGTCTATAGTGAAAGGAATACACACAATTCTAACTGAACCTGTATTCTCTTATGAAGAAGTCTAGATGGCATAGCAGCTAGTGCTGCTGCCTCACAGGCTCCAAGGACCTGGGATCAGTCCTGACGATGGGTGTTATCTGCATGGAGCTTGCATGTAATTGTGTGGGTTTCTACTGGGTGCTCCAGTTTTTTCCCCACATCCTACAGATGTGCTGGTAGATTAATCAGCTGTAGTAAACTCCCCTTAGTTTAGGTAAGTGTCAAAGGAATCAAAAGGGTGTTGGTGGGTGCATGACAAAAAAGAAGTTGCAGGGAGATAAGTAAAAGGGGAATTGCTTTTCTAGGAGCTAGCATGGACCTGATGAGCAGAATGGCCTCCTTTTGAATTGAAATAAGTAATTATGCTGTTTAATGACTTTGTCAGGTGGAATGAAGATGATCGGGATACATCCTCAATAAAACACACTGTGCACACTGCTGAAGGTGGTTTGGGATGATTTATACAACTGATGTATATATAAGTAACCTACACCTATTGCAATTTTCTGGGGAATTGCCCTGCTTTTATAAGAGGAGTGTGATGTAATTTCCATTTTCTCTACATTTTAAAAAAGCTGGGCTAAAAATCTGTCTGCACAAGAGCAAAAAATATGGAGTTGCAATGTTGAAAATTAATGTAGAGTGATGCAATTATGTTCTTGGGTACCATTGACATCATATTGTCAGGAGATGCAGCAGTTCCAAGTGAAGCAGAGATTCACATGCACCTTCTCCAACCTCACCCATTGCATTCAGTGCTCTCAATATGGCCTCCTCTACATTGACGACACCAAACATAGATTAGGTGACCATTTTCCGGAGCACCTGTGGTCTATCTGCAATGACCATCTTGAGTTTCCAGGTGCATGACATTTCAATTCCCCTTCCCATTCCCATACTGACCTGTCATCAGCTTTCTCCACTGCCACAGTGAGGGTGAATGCAAACTAGATGAACAGCACTAATATTCCATTTGGGTAACCTACAACCCAATGGTATGAACATTGAATTTCCCAGCCTTAGGTAATCAACATCCCCTGTGTTCTTTTCCCACTCTGACTGGTCCTCCTAGGTTCCCTTACCTTTTATTCAGCTTTTCCATCCCTCCTCCCCCTTTACGCAGATTTGTTAACCTCTCCCACCTGATTTCACCTGCCCATCAGCCACATACCTATTCACTTGGGTTTCTTCTCCCTTGGCCTATCTCTCCTATCCCATCCCCCATCTAAATCCATCTGCCTACCACCCCTCCCTTATTTGGTTGCACATCACCTTCCAGCTTCTATCTCTACCTTCCCCCTCCCCTACCCTCCCTTCCCCCCAAGCTGGCTCCATCTGCACATTTTTTTTCCTTACCTGTTTCCACCCACCAGCCTCTATCTCAACTATGGCCCCTCCCCCACCTGGATCTATCTGCCCATCATCCCCCACCTCACCAGATTCCACCTATCACCTATCAGTCCCTGTCTCATCCCTCCCTCCCACCTCTTAATATGAACTATCTTCTTTCTTTACTCCTAGTCCTGATGCCTAGTCTAAGCCCATAACATTGACCTTTCCTTTGCCTCCACAGATAACCTGCTGAGTTCCTCCAGCAGTTTGTTTTTTTGCATCATATTGTCACTTTGGTTGAAAATTTCTTGTTTGACATCAAGTTCACTTAATTCACATCAACAGTAGTGCAATACCCAAAAGCTGTCATCACTATTTTCTGCCACATTGGTCCAAATAAAAACAGTCAATGTTAATTCACAGAAGAAACAGCTCTTCCTAGCACTAAAGGCCCAAAGGTGTTATTTAAAGAGGTAACTACACTCAGCTTGCATTCATAGCCAACTTGCTGCACACCACACTACACACTCACCGCTTAGTCTGTATGCAGTTCACAAATACTTTGCTTCAACAAAAGTGATTTACATGCTGATTTGTCAAGATCCAAGACCTTCCTTCATGGATGACATAATGTCTCACAGGCATCACAGGAGTGAGGCATCCAAGGGCTCAGCATCCGTAACTTATTCACGCAACCTTTTTAGGGAGCTGTGTTTTTACCTACACTTCTTGCAGGCCACACTTGCACACTCACATGCCTGACTGCATAAACCCTCAAGAATAAACTCACATATGTGCCTAGTCTTTCTGACAGTCATAAACAAAACACCCTCTTTCTCAACTTTCATGTTTCAGGATTATTTCCACCCCATAGCAGGTATATACCATATATCAGTTTGCTGATCACTACTGCATTGGGGAGGTCATTCATATTCTACTCCACAAAGTTCTCCTATTTCTCCATCAGGATCAGGAAGACTAGCTGTAGGCATTTGCTGCCATTGCAAGTTTCATGAAAATGCAGGAATTCATAACCAGTTTTCATACCTTTACAATTACCACCTTGGTAATTTCCTGCTGGGAGTGCTTAGATATGGCCTGTGTCTCTGTGGCCAGCTTGAATAAAGAACATCCCTCTGGTGGGGGATGTGATCTATTCCCCTCTTCCCAGTAAACTTGGGAAAATGCTCACTGCTATCTGCAAGTAAGCATCACTCTCCAGTAACTGGAGGAGTGCAAATGGCGTTGTCCTTGTGTGCCTCTAAGCTGTCAGGTACACAGTTAAGCACTGGTAATTGGGAGAAAATTTACTTAGAGCTTTCCAGTAATGCCTGTTGTTTCCAAAGCAGCATGACCTATAACAAGGGAGCTCAATAAGGTTGCTTTATAATGATGCTGTTGAATATCACAAAGAGCTTATTAAAACTGCATTGTGGAGACATGCAACAAAGCCAAAATATGATGCAAATTAATCTCTAGGTCACTCTGTTTGCTGAGCAAATTGACTTTGTTTGGTGCATAATAGACTGCTTGCTGTGAGTCATATATTTCACCACCTCTAACTAATGGGCTGGCATGGAATTAATAAATATTCTGCATGAAAGAAGCCTATTCTTGAATATGAATACAACATAGAAGCAGACCATTGGCCCTAATGCACTATATTGTTACTTATAGCCCAAAGAAGTCTTCTTCCATTATCCAGTCCAAACACGCTGTGTCCTCTAATAAAAACAGAAAATGCTGGAAATACTCAGCCTCAAACGTTAATCTTGTTTCCCTTCCCATAGATGCAGCCTGAATGGCAGAGAAATTCCAACATTTTCTGTTTTTATTTTAGATTTCCACCATTTGCAGTTTTTTTTTAATTTTCCCTCTGGGTCCTCAATTGTCTCTACCAGGACACATGGCTTTTCTACTTCAGATGAGGCATCTTTGATTAATTTCTTGTAATTGCACAAACCATTTATCCCAGCCCAACAACTACCCCATTTCTGGAAAAGCCTAGAAAAGTTCTCCCTTTATCAATTACAAGTATACATTTAAGTAACTTGTTTTCTAGCCTTGGAGTTCTATTCACAATAAAACCATTGATTGGATCAACTATACAATTCTTCCTTGGCTCCAGCAAAGCCCTTATTCTCTCCCATCAGAGAATTACAGAAAAACATAGCTCAGAGGCTGTTCAGTCCATCATATGTATTGGTTCTTTGAAACAATTATACAATTAATTCCACTCTCCTGCTTTTTCTCCATAGTCCTTCAAATGTATTTCCTTCAAGTAGTTATTCAATTTTCTTTTGAAAATTAGCATTATACTAACTTCTATCACCCTTTTAGTGAGTGCATTCCAGATCATAATAATTTATTGTATGAAAATATTTCCCATGATATCTCTAGTGCTTTTGCCAATTACTTTAAATCTACGTCCTCTGGTTACCCTTTTGTAAGTGAAAGTAGTTTCTCCCTATTTACTCCATCCAAACACTTCAAGATTTTGAATAGCTTGACCAAATATTTCCTCATTTTGTTCTGAACAAGCCCAGTTCTGGGCTCTTCTTGTATCTGAAGTCTTCTGCATCTGATAATGTTCCTGTAAATATCCTCTGCACTTCCTGTAAGGCCATGGTATACTTTTCATAATATAGTGCCAAGAGTTGGTCACACTACTCCCACTAGTGCCAATATTTTATAAAAGTTTTGAGTAATTATCTGTTTATAAGGCCACAAGTCCCTAATACTTCCTACAGCCTTCTCACCTTGTTCTACCGCCTTTGTGTACCCTGTGTCCCTCCGTTCCTGCATCCCCTTTAAAATTTTACCATTTAATTTAGATAATTTTCCCTTAAGCTTTGTACCACAATGTATCAAGTTGGACTTTTGGTTACTTCCCCCTCTCTTCCCCCCTCCCCCACCCCATTTAGTCCTTCAAATCCCAAGAGTGGCAAATTGAGCATGTCTGGCATTCAAATGGTTTTGCCATCCATCATTGGATCTGAAGGATTACATCAATACTATTGGGTCAAAGTTTCCTCCATCAAAATCACCTATCCTCCAAATCATCATGGATAACAAAAATAAACCACTGCTACATCTTTCTTCCACAACTAATCACCTTCAACTATTTACATCCACACCATTCACTAACAACTCCAGAAACAAATGCAAAGAGCCAATGTCCTCTTTTGTTACAAGATCAAGACCATCTATCACTTCAGCTACCTCTGCTACATCCCCTCATCCTTGCCCACCAACTGAAGTTTCTTCCAAGATTTTATTCCAGCCCTGTCTGTTGTCTTTGTGTCTTTCTATAGCTTCTTTATCAGTCCTTTTACTTTTAAAAACCAATTTTGTCAATGGGACTTGCAACTTGTACCTTTGACTCAATTACCACCAAATTACTAAACACCCTGTTCAATACTAAATGATTTATTGAATGGTTTGTTCTCCTCAAGCACTGTTGCCTCCCTATCAAAGGCTCTATCCTAAGCTCCAAAAAGAGACCTATCAATCCCCGAGTCCTGCTAAACTAGTAAACCATCTCCCTTTTAATTTCTGAGATCCTTGACTGTATTATCACCACAAAAATTCATATTTATCTCTCTATTATTCCATATCTCTAATCAGGTTTCTGCCCCATCACAGCCCTTAAATAGCTTTAATCAGTTGGTAATGTTGGGCAGGCCATGTTGTTCTGACCTGATTCCTGAAAAAGACGCTGTACTCCACAAACTTTCCAGGGAGGAGATTACCAGGAGGATAGATTTAAAAAGCTAAGGACATGCTCAAAGCTTCCTTCGAGAATTGCAACATCCCCTGGGAATGTTTGGTTCACAACCACTGAAAGTGGGAAAGAAATATTCAGGAAGATATTGATGAGAACTTCAAGACCATGCATGGAGAACAAACAAAAGTCCTGTGTAAGCAGTGGATGGAATGCACCACCTCACAAACTATTCACCTGCCCATCCTGCCCCATCTGCGGAAGAGTCTGCAGTTCCCTCATTGGTTTCATAATACACTTTGAAACACACAAAACTAGTGTGGTAGCAAGTCACCTTCAAACCTAAGGACTGGATTTTTGCTGCCACTTTCATGTGCTTTAAACACAAGCACATGAAAGATGTTGGCACCCACAATGTAATGGAGTACAATGCTCAAACATTTTATTGTACACACACATCCCACAAGAATGCTATTTCAGATCTTAACTAGAGGGCATTGGTTAAAGTGCCCTACCATACCTGGGTTGCCACTGGAAAATCTAAAGCATCAATCTTCCTCCAAATACAGAAGATCACTGGGGTTAGTGATTGCATTATTAGTGATTCAAATATTCCTCAGCTCCTTGCAGCCAGTATCCTAATAGACACCCATTAACTTCCTAATACCCCCTGTCATCTGCCCCATCTCAGCATTATCTGCCATACTCAACACTCAAGTTTTTTTTCCTGATCCCTTCACCCCGGTGGTCATCTTTCCAACTCACATTCTCTGCTCCCTCCATTCCCTGCAATGCTGAGGTTTGCTAAGGAAGGACTTATTTTACCATGTTGTTGGTGGGCCATAGTTTTTGCTTCCCTGGTCGAGGCACTTTGGTGTAAAATTCATTCCCTAAACTCTTCTGCCTCTCAATCTCCTTTTCTCAAATAGGATGCTGGTTAAAACCCATCCATTTAACATATAATGTGGTTATATGTCTTGGACTTTCCATATTTATCCAATTATGCTTGGTATGGTGACAATTTGACATTTTTCTACCTTAAAGGTGTTTATCAGCATTAAAGATGCTTATCAGCCATGATTGAATGGCGGAGCAGACTCGAAGGGCCAAATCGCCTAATTCTGCTCCTACGTCTTATGGTCTAATAAATGCAAGTTGTTGCTTTTGTTTGAAAATGGAATAGGAAACTACAGAGCAAATAACTTATCTTTAATTCCAGTGTTTCCAAGATTGTTCCTGCTTGTATCCTTAGGTCCATACATGGAGTCTCAAGGGTCATAGCTTAAGTCCCAGTTTCAATTAATGCTGAATTGCCTTAAGTTCGGGATACTAACAAATCTGAGGATTTATCAGTCAATGAAGCAACAGCACTCACATGTCTTTCCAAGCATGCAGGCTCACTTGACAGCCAATGAGTGAAAACTATGAACACGAAGAATAAGATTTTAGGAGAAACATTATGAGATAATATGTCCTTCTCTGGCTGAAATTTGTACATTCTGGCCTGATGCCAGAGTCTTATAGAGCAGACAAACCCAGAATCCCACTGGTGAGCAAAATTAACTTCATCTTATTGTGCAACTCATATCAAAATTATTCACGTTAAATAAGTGAACAGGCGTGCATTTTTTTCACCAGAATGAAATATTATTGGGATACTTCAATTTCTACAGTTAGTTTCAATGTTTCAGTATGTTTGGAGTCTTTTAAAGTTTCCATGATCACGATGCTGGCTGTAGTTGCCAGGCAGTACATGGATAAAATGTCCACATGCACTCAAGAATGAATAAACAAAGGCATGTTCTTATCTCTGCAGTTAGCTTCTCTCTTTGGGGGGATTACACATTGGTACCTCACAAAAGCAATAGAAAGCAATTATGAGAAACAAGTTTATGTATGCAGTCATTCCAGATGTATATATTTTATATTAGTCCATAGATTCCTTAGCTTGGAGAAAAGATGAGAAACATCGATTTAATTATAGTGCTTGTATCAAATTGCATATTGAGATATAATATATTCGAGGCATCATTTGGAGTGGCACTATTTGTGACTGTCCAGTCCTTGCTAATAGACTGATCTTAAAGAAAAATTGTAGGATTTTAGATATTAAGGGAATTAGAGGAAGTGAGGTTAGTGCAGAAAAGTGGCACTGAGGTAAAAGATCATACACGATCTTATTGAATGGCAAAGCAGGCAAGAAGACAAAAAGGCACAAATGGTCAACTCCTATTTCTTTTGACCTTAGCTTGGCTCAATTTGTAGTAAGTTTTCCTTTGAGCCAGTGGATCATGGATTCATTCTCCTCCTTCAGCATGTCCGTAATCTGTTGGTACTTCAATGCAGTATTTAGAGGCACTGGTGCACTCTCATTAATGTTTCTTTTGTATCAGATTTTGACCGGGGG
>JARFYF010000104.1:56040724-56054069 GCA_030265395.1 Rhina ancylostomus
CTGGACTGTTCAAAGATCTGGGGAATTTAAGAAGGTCATTACTATTGCATCATAGATTCATAAAGTTATACAGCATGGAAGCAGGCCCTCTGGCCCAATTTATTCACAATGACCAAGATGCCTATCAATATTAATCCCATTTGCCTGTGTTTAGCCCATATCCCGCTAAATCTTTCCTATCCATGTATCTGTCCAAATATCTTCTAAAGATTGTAATTTTTCCTGATTCTATCACCTCATTTGGCAACTTGCCCCTCAAAACCCCTTTAAATCTTCCCCTCTTACCTTAAATCTATGCTGTCTAGTTTTGGACTCCCCTGCCCTAGGAAAATGACAGTGACTATCTACCCTGTCTATGCCTCTCATAATTTTATATACCTTTATCATGCCACCTGTCAGTCTCATTTGCTCCAGGGAAAACAGTCCCTGCCTATCCAGTCTCTCAAGCCCTTCAGTCCAGGAAACATCCTTGTGAATCTTTTTTGTACCCACTGTAGCTGAATCACATCCTTCCTATAGCATGGTGACCAGAATTACACACAATACACCAACTGCAGCCTAAGCAACAATTTATACAATTGCAACATGACACCCTAACTCCAATACTCAAAGCCTCAACGGATGAAGACAAGCATATAATATTTCTTCTTCACCACTCTGTCTTCCTGTGTTTCCACTTTCAGGGAACTATGTGCCTGTACCTTGAGGTCTCACTGTTCAACGACAACCCCAAGGGCCCTGCCATTCACTGTGTATGTCCTGGCCTGGTTTAACTTCCCAAAATGCATCACTTCACACTTGTCTAAGTTAAATTCCATCAGCCGTTCCCTTGCTCACTTCTCCAGTTGATCTAGATCCTGTTGTAACCTTAGCTTAATTCATTATACATTATACCACTAACTTTGATGTCATCTGCAAACTTGCTAATCATGCCATCTACATTCTCTTCCAAATATTAATATATATATGAATAATAAAGGACCCCGCACCAATTCCTGCAGCGCACCGTTGGTTATGGGTCTCCAATCTGAAAAGCAACCCTCCACTACCACCCTTTGCCTCCTACCACCAAGCAAATTTCGTATCCAGTTTGCTATCTCACCCTGGATCCCATGTTCTTCTAGGCTAGTCTACTATGTGGAACTTTGTCAATGGCCTTGCTAAAGTACATGTGGACAATACACATCACCTTGTCCTCATCAATCCTCTTGCACACCTCTTCAGAAAAACTCCATCAAATTTATAAGATAGGATCGCTCACAAACAAAGCCATGCTGACTATCCGTAATCAGGCAGTTCTTGCCTTTCCAAACACAAGTAAGTCCTGACTCTCAGAATCCCTTCCAGTAACTTTCCCACTACTGATGTAAGACTGACCAGCCTGCAGTTCCCTGGCTTGTTCTGGCAGCCCTTCTTAAATGAACGTGCAACATTAGTCATCATCCAGTCTTCTAGTATGCCACTTGTAGCTAACAAAGACACAAAAATCCCTCTTGGGGCCCCAGCAATCTCCTCTCTTTCTTCCCACAATGTCCTATGATACACCGCCATCTCCTGCTTCATAATGTTGATATGCTTCAGGATATCACTGTTCTCTTCCCTGAACACACTAACTTCCATGACCTTCTCCACAATAAGTACAGACAAGACGTATTAATTTAAGACCTAGTCCATCTCCCGTGGTTACACATATAAAGTACCACACTAATCCTTTAGGGGACCCACTCTCCCTGGTATCCCTTTTGCTCTTAATACACTTGTAGAATCTTTTGGGATTTCCCTTTACCTTATTTGCCTTATCATGTCCCCATTTTACCCTCCTAATTTCATTCTTAAGTGTACTCCTATATTTTATACTCAAGGGACTCACTTGATCCCAGCTGCCTATACCTGATATATTCCTCCTTTTTCCTGACCAGAGCCTCAATTCCCTCATCAGCCAGTGATCCCTAATCATGCCAGCCTTGACCTTCACTCTAACAGGGATGTGTTGGCCCTGAGCTCTTCCTATCTCATCTTTGAAAGCTTCCCACTTGGCAGACATCCCTTTACTTGCAAATAGCTTCTCCTAATCAAACTTTTCAGGTTCCTGTCTAATGCCTTGCCCCAAATTAGAACTTTAAGTTGTGGAATCATACTATCTTTTTTCATGATTAACTTGAAACGAATGAAATTATGGTCACAGGTTCCAAAGTGCTCCACCACTGAGACATCAGCCACTTGTCCAGCTTCATTTCCTAAAAGGAGATTGAGTGTAACCCCTTCTGTAATGGGACCATCTACATATTGCTTCAGAAAATGATCCTGAACTCACTTAAGAAATTGTGCCCCATCTAATCCCTCAGCATTCCCAGTCAATATTAGGGAAGTCGAAATCATCTACGATTGCAACCCTAATATACCTACACCTATCTGCAATTACCTTATGTATTTGCTTCCCTAATTCCTGCTGGTTATTGGGGGTGGGGGTTATAGTATAATCCCATCAAAGTGATTTTTTTTTATTTCTAAGTTCTACTCATATGGCCTTGCTGAATGTTCTTCCCAAGATATCCTCTTTGAGTATTGCTATGATGTTCTCCCTAATGAATAGTGCAACTCCCCCTCCTCTCTTACCTTCAACTCTGTTATTGCTGGAAGCATCAGTAACCCAGAACATTGAGCTCCCAGTCTTGCCTATCCCTGAACTATGTTTCTGTAATGGCTATAATTTACCGTTCCTTGTGCTGATCCATGCCCTGTGTTAATTTGCATTATGCATCAGGCTTCTTGCATTAAAATAAATGCAGTTTAGCTTATCAGACTTTCCTCATTCCCTGCCTTTGAGATGGGAAGTGAATTCTGGCTTTTGAATGAATAATTAATATTCATTCCAAATATTAATTGTTTATGAAGGATAACCCTTTGGTCTAATGCCCCTTTCCCTAGCTAAATAGCATGGCATTGTTAACTCTCACAAATCACTCTCAAAAAATTTAAAGAGCCATGCGCGGGATTTAAATATAACTGCTTTATGACACTTCAAATGGATGCTTAATATACACAGGTGTGCATCCAAATTGGGTTTGATGATTATGGTGGAGGGTGGTTCCTATGCCCCTGCTGCCTGCTTCCCCCTCTCACAGCACCAATCAGGGTGCTGTCCATGTGGAGTTTGCATGTTGTTCTTGTGACTGTGTGGGTTTCCTCCAGGTGCTCTGGTTACCTCCCACATTCCAAAGACATGGGTTGGTAGGCCACTGTAATTTGCTCCTAATGTATGTAGTTGTATGGTAGAATCTGGAGGGAGTTGATGAGAATGTGGGGGGATTAAAAAAAAGGATTAATATAGGATTAGTGTAAATGAGTGGTGTATGGTTGGTGTGAACTTGGTAGATCAAAGGGCCAATTTCTGTGCTGTATGTCCCTATGAAATATAATTTGTTACACCACAGCAAGTTGACAGGAGTTTAAAATATCTTTGCAGATGACCTCACGCAGCACATCCGTGTCAAACACATGGAAGCATCAAAGGGGAAGCCACCTCTGGTACAACTGTGTGAATTTTGTGGTCAGGCTGTGAAACATTACAAGAGCCATAAGATTTTCTGCAGGTAAAAACTGATTTAGGAAATGATGCTGCTGGGAGAGACTGTTCATCTGTAATTGGCTTTAGGTTTCGCCTCTGGATATTCCAAATGGTGTGCAAGCATAGTGTTTGTAATGTAGAAAATGTGGTAACTGGTTAATGCACAGAAAGATTTATTTTTAATAACGATGGTCAAAAATACATTGACTAACAGAAATAACCTACTCTCTTCCAACTAATACTTTAGATTTCTTTGTTTTTACTTGAAAAGGCAGAAGGAGCCTTGGGTTAGCATTTCAAGTGATAACTTTAACAGTGCAGCATTCTCTCAGCTTTGTACTGAAGTGTCGGGCTGGAGCTTGTGCTTGCATCTTGAGGTTACTTAAAAAAAACTAGAATTCTGCAACCAGGCCACAAGTTACACCCACTGTGATAAATTATGGTGAGAAATTGAATAAATGTGGCTTGTATTTCCTCGACTGTTGGGAGTTTAAGTGTCACCAAGGTAATATCTAGAAAATGATAGACATTAGTATGAATAGATAGAGAATATTTTCTCTATTGCGGAGTCTGAAACAATAGCACACAAACTTTATGTTAGACTTTAGCAGTGAAATCAGGAAGCACATTTTTACTCTAAAGGCAGTAGAAATCAGGAATTTACTTCCTTTTGGATGCTGAGACAATTGACATTTTTGTTACTGAGGATCTTGTATTTTTGTTGGAAGAGGGAATTGAGGGATATACAAGACTGGCAAAGGGAGTTCAAGGCATAACCCAACAAAGACCTAATTCAACAGGCAAGTTTGAGAGGCTGTATAGCCTGTTCCTAATGATCTGATGGAGTTTTTTTTACACCTGTGGTATCACACTGCAGAAGTTTGTTGTATAATGTGCTGCTGTCATTTCTTTACTATTCTTTGTTTACAGTGGCATTAAGAAGTTCCAGTGTAAGTTCTGTCTGCAAGCATTCTACCGCTTGTCTGAGCTGAAGAGGCATACATGGACCCATACAGGGGAGTTACCTTATCAGTGCCGGGTAATTGCTTGTTATAAACAATCAGATTTGTAAAGGTGATATAGGCTACAACAACCAGAGTTTGTGTAAAGGTGAAATGTATATTACACTGAGCTGCAGGGAGGGTTTGTGTAAAACTAAGCTACAGATGGTTTTGTGTAATGGTGATGTTCACCTTGATTCTCATTAGTTTTAGGTTCTGAGGCAGCCAGCCTCAGTGGATCACTGGATCAGCTGGAACACCTATGGATTCAACTTGTGGTTGCCCTCTTTCTCAGATTACTCTAGTATCTATTTTTTCCTCTCTCTTTCAAACTGATGTTCATTGGTTTGGATTTTGGAGATTTTTGGTTTGAGCTGAACCAATGCACAAATTATATGAATATCTGCACATTTAATAATAGTGCTGAGGTTCAGCTGAAGTGCCAACTTCTATGATTTAGAATTTCTAACTTACCGCACACACAAACTTTGACAAGAGAGGAAGTTTTGTACCAAGAACAAAGAACAGAGTGCTGTTAGAACCCAGCCAGTCAAACAGCATCTGTAGAGGCAAAAGGTGTATGTGACGTTTCAGGTTGAGACCTTGCATCAAGACAAAGAGGGAAGAGGAAAAATTGTCAGTATTTAGCAGTACAAGGGAGAGGTGGGAGGGAATGATGGGTGGATGGAACCAGGTGGGGGAGGGAAAGGAGATGGGAAAGGTGAACAAAAGGAGAAAAAACTGGGTGGACAATTGAGTATGTGTGGGAGGAGAGCATTGGGTGTGTGGGGGTTGCTTGAAATACAATGTTTGTACCATTGAGTTGTAAGCTACCCAAGCAGAATATAAGATGTTCTTCTAATTTGTGTTTGTACTCTCTATTGGTTTCACCAATGTAGAGGAATCCGCACTGTGAGTACTGAATACAGTTGACTAGGTTAGAAGAATTGCAAGTGATCCTCTGCCTCACTTGGAAGGGCTGTGTTTGTGGTGAGGGAGGAGATGAAGGGACAGGTGTTAGACTTGTGGTTGCAGGGCAAGGTGCTGGGGACAGGGAGGACTGGGTGAGGACGATCAGCAGAGCAGGGAATCACAAATAGTGTGGTCTTGGTAGAAAGGAGAATGGGGGGAGGGTAAGATGTGATTAGTGGTGAGATCACATTGCAGCTAGTGTCATTTCTTCACCTCTTTCAGTCTTGATGGAGGGTTTCAACCAAAATATCAACATATGCCTTTTGCCTCTGCCAATGCTGCTTGAACTGCTGAATTCTTCCAACATCCTGTTTTGTTTGAGATTCCAGCATCTGCAATCTCTTTTGGTTTTGCCTTACACTGAGAAACTTCTCTCTGAAGAAGAAATTAACAATATTTTTTTTGTTTATAAATCCCAGAGATTGATAGGTGAATTGTTGGTAGACAAGGCTGCAGGAGATTATCAAAGTTAGTAGGTAAGGACTTCTGTGACCCTTGAAACCAGTTTCCTGGAAGGAGGTGATCTTTCCCAATCTCATATCGTTCAAGCTCCTTAAAATAAAAAAAAAACATAGTTAAGTTGTTAACTATTGTTTTCTGGAGTTTGCTTTTTGCCACATGGAGCTGAGTTGGTATTGTCAGACTAGTCCTGGCATTCCCTTTTTTTTTGTTTGCTTTCTTCATATTCTTGAGGACTGGTGAATATGGAGCCTAAAACTACAGATTAAACAGGGTTAAGATTCTAGGGCTGATGGCCTTTCCTGTCTTGTCTTTTCATAAACAAATATCAAATCTCCAATTGCTTTGTATATATGTGGCATTGGTGCTCAGTCACCTGTAATTTGGCAAGAAAAGGTGTATTCCATAAAGCTTTCATTATTAAGATTTAGGATTCGTAATTTTATCCAATTACAGGAAAGGGACATTTTGATAAGAGTTACCAACTTTGTAGTGATAAGAAGTGAAATACTAATTAAATAAAATTAATTTGTTAAGATAGTCCTGTATTTCCACTGCAGTAATCTTAATTTCACCGCATGTTGTCCCCTACCACTTCTTGTTTTCCTGTACTGCTTACGTAATTTTTGCTTGTCTACAGTGTTCCTGCATTAACCCTGGTATTCTGCTTTTACACTAGATATGTGGAAAACGCTGCCGCCATCCCAGTAACCTAAAGAAGCACATCAGAACAGTTCATAAAGAGGAGATCAGAGTGCAGATCGATAAGGAGCATGCTTCCCCTAAGCTTCTGAAGGACTTTCTACCTCAAGAAATAGGGAGTAATCAGCTAATTATGAGAAAAATGGAATTGGGGAAAGACAGTTTTTTGAATGTAACTGAATCCAGTGCTCAGTTGGGTGGCTCAGTCCCCTCTACAAAATCCTCTTTCACAACTGCTGTAGCAATCCATGGCACTGTACCTAGCATGTCACATGCACTCTGCACTACTTCTGTTAATTCCAGTGCTATCATGCCATCTATGCACATGAGTTTGCCCACTGCTTTACAACAGCATCACAAAGTGGCAAGTCCACTCCCATCTTTCAAGTCCCTTCTGACCAGTCCCCATGTGGATATGCTGCAGAGTTCCTTTCATCAGAAAACATGAGAACAAGCTCCAGTAACTGTACATTAACCCATAGTCTGTGGGAAACACATTGCACAAGGTGAAATTATACAGCTGCTCTAGACTAGCTAATGTACTTTCCTTACATTAATATGGTGCTGTTCCGCTCACATATAGCTGACGTGCTGATGGAGCAATTGGTCTGATGGAGTCTTCAAATGGACCTGATACACTATATTTTTCTGTTTTAAGTATTTCTTATTTGTAACAGCTTGCAATTTTACTTCTGCGTCTGTTACAGTATGAATTTGTCATGCTAGTTAATGATACAGAAATTAATTTAAGAGACAAAAAGGTAGATTTACTGATGAACTTGTCAATGACTGGTCTTTCATCTGCCTCAACCACATCATCCCCAACCCATCTCTATTCCTCCCATCTCAATACCTCTCGGTAAGAAACTTTGGTAAAATTTATGTTGATATGGTTCAATGGATCTTGGTATTTTTGAGTATATAAATTCCCTGAAACAACGTAAAACAAAAATAGTTGTCCCACAATGTTCCCCAAAAACACATGCTGATTGATATTTCTCCGGAATCCCTTTCCCCCCACTTTTTGTAAGAGATGTGATAGTGAATTTATTATTTTTAGCCCTTATTTTTATCAGCCACTGTAATGAGTCAAACATAATTGACCTTGAATGCCTAGCAGACATGGTATTTATTATGTGATCCAAAAACATTAAAACTATTAAACTACAAAATCTGCTTCATTTTTCTGCAACTTCTACCCCTCTCCACCATGAGTTGGATTTTAAAAATGCCTCTTCGCAAGATGCAGTTACTGCAAGTATTTCCTTTGAGGGTTGGTATTGTTTGTTGGTCCTCTTTCCCCACAGCACTAAACAAAGAATGTGCCTTGATTGCTAACCTGCAGTGGATCTGGCTGATTTCTGTACAGTGGGGGAGGTGCAGTATTGCTGCATGTGAGATAACTTGTTTTTTTAAAGATTTTGTTTTGATGAAGTGTAGATTTTTTTTGTTACATAGAAAATACAACTTTTGAGTATGTTTTACCTCCAATTGTTTTTGTGGAATAAATGGCAAATGTATTAAATCATTAGAAATAAAATACTGTAACCTTTTTTATTAGATGAATTTGGTAGATGAATGGTTGCTATTAATTAATAACAGAAGAATATAGGAAAAAGTAGGATTACTCCATATGGCCCCTGGAGCTTGCTCTGCCTCTCAATAAGATCATGGCTGATCTAATCCTAGCCTTAAGCTGCATGCTCCTGCCTGTTCCCATAACTCTTGACCATCCTAGACACCAAAATTCTGCCTTTCTTGGTCTTGAATATTTTTAGTGCTTCAGCCTCCTGCGTGTTCTAGGATAGAGAATTCCAGTGAGTCATAAGCCTCTTTAAAAACGTGTTTTGGTCTCCTTACTTGCACCAGAGGCAATGAAGAGCATGACTTCTGGGATGAAGGGGTTCATTTATGAGGAAAGGCTGAACAAGTAAGCCTACACTCATTTGAGGGGGCTTTAATGGATAGGCATAGGGCAGATGAATGTAGCTTTTACTTGCTTAGTCTTTCCTTATAAGAGGTCCCATCATCCCCAGAATCAACCTAATGAACATTCTTAATACTGCCTCCAATGCAAGTATGGAAACCAGAACTCTACACAATATCCAGTTGTAATGTCACATTTGTAATAAGATTTCCTTATTTGTATACTCTAGCCCCTTGGCAAATAGAAGCTCGCATTCAATTCATTTTCGTGATTTCTTGTACCTGCATGCCAACTTTGTATTTCATGTACAAGAACACACAGATCTTTCTGTGCCACAACACCTTGTTGATGTTCTCCATTTAAACAATGTTTTGCTTTCTGTTCTTCCCACTGGAGAAGAAAACCTCACATTTTCTTAAATTATCCTTCATCTGCCAGATATTTACTCATTCAGTTAACACATCTAAATTTATTTGAAGACTCTTTTGTATCTTCCTCAACATTTGTTTTCCTACCCATCTTTGTGTTGTCAGTAAATTTGGCTACGTAGAGTCCCTAAATCTAAATAATTAATATATACTTGATATCCTGGCTTTTATCCTGATTTCCCCCATTAGTTACAGCTTCCAAACTGAACATGACCCATTTATCTCAACTTTTGTCTGATAGTTAGATAATCCTCTCTCCGTGTTAATATATATTCTAAAGCAATGAGCTCTTAGCTTGTGCAGTAACCTTTTATATAGCACCTATCAAATGGCATTTGGAAATCCAAGTACACTAAATTTACTGCTTCCCTTTAATCTTTCCTTTTATTATATCCTCAAAAATCTCTAATAAATTTGTCAAACATTATTTCCCCTGTAACTATGTTGAGTCTGTTTACTTGTATTATGATTTTTTTAAAATGTTCTGGGTTGATCTTCATCCATTCAGGATTTTCCCAATTATAGATGTTGCCGGACTGATCTTTAGTTTCTTGCTTTCAGTCTTGCTTTTCATCACATTTGCAATTTTTCAATTTGCTGGGACCTTTCCAGAATCCAGGGAATGTCACAACCAATGCATCCACTTTTTCTGCAGCCACTGCTTTTAAGACCTTTGGATGCATGCCAACAGGTCAAGAGGACTTGTCAACATTACAGTACTTTGATTCCCCTCTCCCATTCCCTATGGATTTTATATTATTATGGGATGCTTTTAATGTCTTCCACAGTGAAGAAGAAACAGAATTGTTGTTCAAGTCTCTGTTACTGTATTTTCCATTATTAATTTGCAGTCTCATCCTCTAAGTTTACCTTTGCTTCTCTCTTTTTGTATATACTTAACCAAGCTCTTACAGTTTGTTTTAATAATTCTTGTTTGCTTATTCTAATTATCTAAGCCTTTTAATATATTTTTCTTCCAATCAACCTTTGCTGGTTTCTAAACATTTTTCAACCTTCTGGTTTACCACTTATTCTTGCAACATTGCAAGCCATTTTCAATATAACTCCACCCTGAATTTCCTTAGCCATGATCGATCAACCCTCTTACTGAATCTTTATTTCCCAGTGGAGAGGATCTTTGATGAGACTTGAAATATCTCCATAAATCAGAATCAGGTTTATTATGTGAAATGTGTTGTTTTGCGGCAGCAGTACAGTACAAAGACACAAAATTACTATAAACTACAAAATAAATAAATAGTTCAAGACAAAAAAAGGAATAATGAGTGGTGTTCATGGATTCATGGACCATTCAGAAATCTGATGGTGGAGGGGAAGAAGCTGTTCCTAAATCACTGAGTGTAGTCGCTGTTTATCTACCATTTTACCAGTTCACTTTACCATTGTAATTGCCTTTATTTAGGTTCAAGACACTGGTTTCAGACTTAGAATTTAATGTTCTATTTAACAGTAAGAAACTTATCATGATCATTCAGTCCCAGAGGACCCTTTACCATACAGTTATTAATTAATTCTATCACACGAGCCAGAACCAAGAACACATTTTTCTTGGTTGGTTCCACAACGTATCCTAAGAAAGTGTCCCAAATACATTTCATGAGCTTAAATTCCAGACAACCTTTACTAATGTATTTGTCCAATCACTATGAAGATTAAAGTCACCCAAGATTATTGCAGTATCTTTCTTGCAAGCTTCCATTATTTTTTTGATTTACATTTTGTCCTACAGTGCATCTGCTGTTGGGGATGGGGGGGCGTGGGGGTGTTATTTCCCTTGCTATTTTCCACTCACGGGTATACTGCTTCATGTCCAATCGAGATTAATGGATTGTCCAAAACATTTTACAGTTTCCTAAAATTAAAATGTGTACATTATTAATTGAAGAGCTCTCCATTTGTTTTAAACTGCAATTTGTAGAACGTGAAGATAAATCTCTGCAGCAGTGTAACATTGTAAAATTTTCAGTGATGTATGACAGATGTATAATAAGGAACAAAATTTGACACCAAGCTCCTTGAGATATTAGGACAAGCCACGAAAGGTTTAATTGAAAGGGGAAATTTTAAGGAGCATCTTGAAAGGGGTAGAGATTAATGGAAGAGCTGGGGGTCTTAGCAACCAATGTTGGATGCTGAAAAGGTCAAAATTATTGGAAAGCAGAGTTTATAGAGTCATAGTGTTGTACTTCAAGGAAACAGGCCCTTTGGTCCAACTTGTCCATGCTGAACAAGTTGTCTACTTAAGCTACTCCCACTTGTATGTGTTTGGTCCGCATCCCTCTAAACCTTTTCTATCCATATATCTTTCCAAATGCCTTTTAAACATTGTAAGTGTACCTGCCTCTACCACCTCTGCTGTCAGCTTGTTCCACATGCCCACTACCCTCTGGAAAAAGTTTCCCTTCAGATTCCATTTAAATCTTTCCCTTCTTACCTTAAATCCATGCCCTCTAGTTTTAGACTCCCCTACCCTGGGAAAAAGACTATGCCCATTCACCTTGTTTATGCTCCTCATGATTTTATAAACCTCTATGAGGTTACCTCCAGATAAAAAGCCCCAGCCTACCCAGTCTTTCCTTGGACCTCAAGCCCTCCAGTCCCAGTAACACCCTTGTGAATCTTTTCCCTACCCAGTTTAAAGACATACTTCCCATAGTTCGTTGGTGACCAGCATATCACACAGTACTCCAAGTATGTTCTCACCAACATCTTGTACACTTGTAACATGATGTCCCAATTCTTGTACTCAGTGCCCTGATCAATGAAGGCAAACATGCTAAATGCCTTCTTCACCACCCTGTTGACCTGTGTTGCCACTTTCAGGGAAGTATGTACTTGTATCCCTAGGTCTCTCTTCTCAAACACTTCCAATGGCTTGACCATTTACTGTACAAGTCCTGCCCTGGTTTAACTTATCAAAATGCAATACTTCCTACTTGTCCGAGTTGAATTCCAACTGCCATTCCCTGGCCCACTTTCCCAGTTGATCTAGTTCCCATTGTAATACTAGATAACCTTCTTCACTGTCAACTATACTACCAATTTTGGTGTCATCCACAAACTTACTAACCATGCCACCTACATTCTCATCCAAATCATTAATATAGATGACAAACAATAGGGGACCTAGTACCAATCTCTGGCCTCCAATCTGAAAAACAATCCAGTATTACCACCCTCTTGACTCCTACCACTAAGCCAATTTTGTATCCAATAGGCTAGCTCACCCTAGATCCCATGTGATCTAACCTTCTGAATCAGCCTCCCATGCAGGACCTTGTCAAAGACCTTGCTGAAATCCATATAGACAACGCCTACTACCCTGGCCCCGTCCATCCTCTTGGCCAACTCTTCAAAAAGCTCAGTCAAATTTGTGACATGATTTCTCATGCATAAAACAATGCTGACTATCCCTAGTGAGTCCTTGCCTTTCCAAATGCAGGTAGAACCTGCCTCTCCGAATCCTCTCCAGTAACTTTCCCACCACAGTATGTACTCCTAGATCCCTTATACTCTTCAAGGGACTTGTTTGATCCCAGTTACTTATACCTGACTTATGCCTCTTTTTTTCTTGACTGGACCTCAATATCCCACGTCAACCAGAGTTCCCTAATACTGCCAGCCTTGCCCTTCACTCTAACAGGAGTATACTGGCCCTAAACTCTTCTGATCTCACTTTTAAAAGCCTCCCAATTGCCAGATGTCCCTTTACATGCAAACAGCCTCTCCCAATCAACCTTTACAAGTTCCAGCCTAATGTCATGAAAATTAGCCATGTCCCAATTTAGGATTTTAACTTGTGGACCAGTCCTATTTTAAAACTGATAGAATTATGGTCACTGGTCCCAAAGTGCTCCCCCACTGACACTTCAGTCACTTGCCCTGCCTCATTTCCCAATTGGAGGTCCAGTGTTGTTGCCTCTCTAGTGGGGCCATCTGCATATTGCTTGAGAAAATATTCCTGAATGCAACTCTGCCCCATCCAAGCCTTTAGCACTATGGCAGTCCCAGTCAATATTAGGGAAGTTAAAATCACCTACTATCACAACACTATTATTCTTATAGCTTTCTGCAACCTCCTCTATTTCCTGCTGACCATTGAGAGTCTCTAGTACAATCCCATCAAACTGCTCACCCCCTTCTTATTTTTGCATTCCACCCATATAGCCTCACTGGCCAGTCCCCCAGGAATATCCTCTCTAAGTACTGCCATGATGTTCTCCCAAATCAAAAAAGCAACTACCCCTCTTCTCTTACCCCCATCCCC
>JARFYF010000104.1:56131780-56143261 GCA_030265395.1 Rhina ancylostomus
ATCATGCAGCCAATTTAGCAAGCACTTGGTAACTTTATGGTTGATAATTTAATTAATCATTTAGTAATGGTTTTAACCTAACATGATCAGGAAGATTCCTCAGTGTACAAGAATAATTTGTAAGATTGTGAGTGATATTTCAAAATGGTGCAGAAGACCCAAATTAAAGTTGTAATTTCTGGCCTATCAATGTACCGCACCATACATCATGCAATGTAATCAGTGGTGCACAGATTTTCTTCGCACTCTCCAAGTTTTTGACCATGGCTGATCGCGAAGAGCACCTTGCTCCCTACAGAGGGTGAGAATCATCACTGAATACTTTTATTCCTCTCAAGAATGAGCTCAAGAGCAGCACAGGCTGAAGCTGGAGAGCAGGGCACTTGGTTGACCTCTCAATCACAGGTGAAAAGGTGAACATGTTGAGACCATAAGGAAAGAAAAATCTACATTAGAACAACTTCAGACCATCCCTGGGTTTCAAATGCCAAACTTATGGACAGCCCTACATACAAACCAGCTCCCATAATATTATTAAATTCAAAGTCCGACATATGTTCATACTTCGTTCCTATGAGCACAGTACTAGTTTCCCTTCTCACTCCACTTCTCGCAATTGTTCATTCTTATCAATCTTATATGCTTCTGATGCCATTCATTACAATACTTTGGAGATATGGTTACCATATTGAGTAATATTTATGTATTTTCCAACTTACATACAAAATTGACTTATGAACGTCTGTAAGAACAGAGCCTGTCTGTTACCCAGGGCTGGCCTGTGCTGGCAAAAGTGCTGTTTATCTACAAATGTGATAATATTTCATTTTAATTTGAAAAGTAGTACAACCATACTTTGCTCATAAATTATTTCAAGGGCCCTGTTCACTTTTGCACACCATTCATATTTTTAATAGGTCCCAATCAATACCACTATTATATGTTTAGGGAACACGGTTACTGTATAGCTCCTGAATTTTTCTGCCTCTGTAATGATGCATGTAGCAAAATGCTTTACTTTACTCAATATGTGCAGCCTGTGTCTGAACGTACAAGTATTGCAGAATACCTCTGTCAATCATATATGCTCTGGAGTAAAGATCATGATATATTTTAATCTTCATATAGTTTTGATTTTCATTGGACATTGATGAATTTTATGAAGTTTCACTCACATTCTGACCTTTTGCATTTGTTAATATCATAAAGATCTATTTCACGGCTATTGTATCCATCTTAATTCATCAAATGCTAACCTGATGCTAAATGACATCAAATGTATCAAAAAAAACAATGCTGCAACACACATGTATGTGTAATCATCCTACATCTCTCTTGACATACTTATTTGCAATGGAAAATATTTAATGATCTGCTGCAGTAAAGGTTGCTGTACTTTTACCTTTAAAGTGGCAAATATCTAAACATCAGCAGTATTAAAATGGTATCAAAATGCAAAATAATGCAATTTTTAACTTCATTTCAATATTTTCAATGATTGATTAATTTACATTAACACACATATTTTTCAAAAACATCTGCAAAAACACCACACAATTTTCTGCTTCCAAACTACTTTCAGGAATTATTTCCGTTGAGGGTAGTAACATACTAGTTTTTGACTAGAAAAATCACAGCATTCTCATTATGAATTCTGCAAAGCTCCTCAACAATTTTAAGTTTTATGTCAATAGAAAGTTATGATCTTAATTCTATTTTTGATATAGTGGAAAAATGCTGCACTAATGGATTAAACTCTGTGCGCCAAAGCCTCAAAAGTGATTATGTATCTTTATGTGCTGCAGAAAACTGCCAATTCTGATGACTACCCAAGTTTGATTTTAAGGTTTAAATCTACTTGGTCACAGTAAGTTTTACAGTTACTGTGCATTATGCTTTGCTCTTTATTAAGCTAAATGGAATTGATATATATCATGGTTATCCACCTAATACTTCTTTTGATGTCAGCTTAAACAATTTTGGGAAGACTATGGTGGCACTTGATCCAATTTTCTGAATAGCATTTGCTAAGAGTTGGAAAATGATTTGATTTTCTGCACAGCAGGATAAACTTAAACCATTCTAAATCATATTCAAAAAAGTATCCAACCAAAAGCTCCTAAATAGTAGTAGTTTTGGCAGTTTCTTCAAATGAAAGAACCTTTTTAACCCCAGTGTGATCTAGTAGAATTGTATTTGCAAGTACTGCATTCAGACTACAATTTCACTATATTTGAAACTATGGTCTACAACCTTTCATCACAAGATCCATAATGATAAAATAATTTAAATATATATATCAAACTTTAGATAACATGCATCAGCATACCACCACAATGGAGACCACCGAGTTTGTTTCTATAAAGGAACTCTTTTCCCCAGAATACATATAAATCAAGGATAACAAAATCATTATGACATTTTTCTTTATTACGTGCTTCCTTGAAAGTTTTCAGAGTGCGGCACCAACAAGCAAGATGGACTGCATTCTCTGGTTGGTTTTTAATTGGCCTGTGTGGTAAGGTACAAGGGGTAAAAACAATCGCCTGACCACTTTGAGTTCCGACAAATTAACAGAAAGTAAGATTTCAATTTACATGGGACCATTTGTAGCCTCAATTAGCTTCAAAGCATTTAAGGGCAATCTTCATAATTTTGAATAATTTTATAATGCATGGAATGAGGCAGCTGAGTGCACAAATAACCGCAAACAGAAATGAAAGGATGATTAGATAATTTATATTTTTGTGATATTGACTGAGGGATTAACAATGGTCATGACACTGGGGATAACTCTCTGGTCTTCTCTGATATATTATCATGTGATCCTCCTTCACCTCCCTCAGTCCTACACTGAGGCATCAGCCTGGATTTTGTGCAGAGTTCCTTAAAGTGGGACATACAAGCTTTTGATTCAAAGATCTGAGTACTACCAATGGCCTGGGCCCCACCTCATATAGCATCAGTATAACAATAGCAGAAAAATAATACTACTACAAACAACATGAATCAAAACAACAAAAAATTGTTGAGTCCATTTAGAATTTATGTAGTACTTAGAAAGAAAAATAATGTACATGCTGGAAATAAATGAAACTGGAAATATTGGAAATACATAAAATCAAGACTGATTAAACTGAACAGTACATCTTCAGCATTTTCAGTTTTTGTTGTTTTTACATAATAAACAATGATTTTAGGTCAAAGAGCTCTAGAAATTTTTTTTTAACTTTTAAATTTGATTTATCCTGTTCCATATAACTTTAAGGCTTGCTTACATCCATCTTTTTAACCTTAACATGATAGTCTCAGAAAACTAAATACACCAACAGTAGCATGTAGTAATGCTCTTTCTCAGCCATACAAACTTCTAAAATTACTCCATTAATATATGTACACCAAGAATTGAGTACCAACCACCAGTGTCATGAAACTCATAAGTCCAGTATGTCTGCAGCAGTTAAGGTTCCTTGGTGCTAATAAATACCATTTACAGAACTAATCCTTAATGAAGTAGACTGAATCAGACTTCAAAAACCACTGCATACATAAGAATTAAAGAATCAATGCACACTGTCATGGCATGACCGGAGTCAATATGTGATAAACAACAAAACCCTCTTCCCCCTTCCAAATTGTTGATAGATACTCTGTGAAATTTTATAATTAATAATTACTTTTCTGTGGGTAAATAAAGCAGTAACTAAGAATAAGTAATAAAAATCTGTACATCAGAATATACAGTTTAATATCATAGTGGGAATTGGTAAGCAAAACCAAAGCTTTGCCTGGCACTTGTTCTCAGTCATTATAGTTTGTGGTTTTAATAGCACACAGTACTGCTTGGAGTGAACACTTACAACAGAGTTTTAAAATCAAAAGGCCTTATGTGCTTACATATGGTTCCTTTAAAAGTAACTAACAGAAGTTTATATTAACCATTACTGAACATCTATACGTGGAATCTATAAATTGTGCAGTTGCTGGAAGGACAGCAGGATTCAATCTTAGAAAACATTTTTTTTCATTATATCAACTTTTGGACAACTGTTAACTTCATAGACAGATGAGTTTCAATGTTTCATGTACTTTTCATTTGTGTGTTGTATCTTGTGCCATATGCCACCTTCCTATTCTCAGATCATGCAGAAGTTACTCAGCGAGATAACTATGTGAGTTTGTATAAGAAATTGACTTGCATTGTTTATATGTACCTAACCCTAATCCTAACCTCATTACTCGGGCTCCGGCTGAAATGAGCAATTTACCAAATTGGAAATACTATATGCAGAAGTAACTATTACCATCCCAAAGCACAATATGCTGCATTATTTAACTGGTACTGGTCATGACATTTTCTTGCAACTCCACACTTTTTAATTCTGCTCATGTTCAAGATGACAAAAATATTTTCTCCCTCTCAAAGAACACTTCTGAAAAATGTGATTAAACAGGGGAATCAGAATAAGGAACCAGCTGGCTATATGCTGGATTTTTCCTTTCTCTTTCCCTCAACCTCTCTTTCTCATCTATACTGACTTCAATCTAGCACAATAAAGAAATTGCCACAAGTCTAGCTAATACAACAAGATCGACAAAATACTAATCACTGTGGCCCATTCCTTACAGTAAAATTCTAGGTGATCACATTAAATTTCCAGCATTTGGGGGTAGATGTCATACAATTTAACACAGACAAACAGAGCAGTTAATGGATTTTTATTATTCTATGTTGAAATATTTTGCATGTGTACTGCTCAACTCTCAGTGGCCCCATTCCACAAAATGCCATAAAAGATTATAGGGAAAATGCACAGCTTCACTGAAATAAAATCCAAATATTACTCATTTTGAAAATATCAGATTATCTCTCTCCCAGCACCTACCTCATTGTTAAACTACACACTGCTTTGATGATCCATTTTCCTACAATTCTGTTAAGGAGAATGGGTTTGTCCACTCACAACCACACCTGACAATCATATAACGAGCTCCTTTACAGGAGGTTCCGTTAAAAAAAAGATGAAGACGATACCACCCTCCTGGTACAATGCAGTAATCCCCTAGCACTCCTGAATGACACATGCACATGGGTAATTTCCTGAGTCAGGGTCACACAGCTTGGATTTGATTCAATTCACTGACTCTGTGTAAAAGACAATGTAGTGCACTGTGTAAACAGGGACAATGTTCACTTTGGATCCACATAAATTAGTCTGAAATGAAATACTTTTCACCAGCATCTAGATATGAGGCTTTCTAAATGTTGGAAAATCAAGTCAAATTATTTACAAAAGTAACATTATATCTTCTCTTAAAAAATAAGTTAAGGAAAGGAACATGTTGGTTACAAATATAGTTAAAGAAGTTAATTTTCTACAAAGCGTTCTATTATACAACATAAGGTCCTTTGTAAATTGCCTGATGTTACATGTGTTAGAAATGAGCTGATTTTGTTTTAAATTTAAGTAATACATAAATTATCTCACAGCTTTTAGTATTGAAGTCTTTAATAATAACTAAACAAGTCTCCTTATTTCTAAACAAAATTCTTTTTCTACAATTTGGTGGTGGATCGAAAAGAACTGCTGGTATGCACATTCCACTTTCCCTATGACTCTTTCAAAACATCAGTGATCCTTGGCATCAAAATGCTTCAGTCACATCCATAGAGCATAGTGATTTCATAAACAGGAATGTCACTGGGTGGGGTTGCACTTAAAATTCAAAGATACACTTAAAAAACAGAGCATCTTCTTCAATGAACATATATACTTTGAAGATCAATGGAACAGTTAGTTATGTGGAATGGTCAATCTACCCACATAGATGTGGGAATTCTTAAATTGCCCAAGTCACTATTAGTTTTAATGTGGAGTCTCACTTCACATAAAAGTAGCAGGAAAACTTATTAGCTACAATGCAAGTTGCCATGAAGAGGTAGAGATAGATACAGAGGTATCTAATATGTAGATAATAACATAGCATTGACAGAGGATCGAAACCAAGAATATTCAAAAAGCAAAATTGAGTTACGGGACTGGGGACTTGGAACAAATCTGGACAAATGTAATTGTTCTCATTTTTAAATAATACATTGTGTCATTTTATGTATTCCCATTATACATTCCTATGCCCACATTTATAATGGGAACTGCTTCTGTAATTGTTTGCCCCGTAATTATATCCTTGAACATTTTAGTAGTGCAGCAACACCTCCTTGAGAGAACTGTGCAACTGCATCATACCAAGGCATTATATGTTAAGAATGAATTTATAGTTGTTCAAGATATATGCAGAGTTCCAAGATTTATGTATATATCTACTATATATTATATAAAATATACAAAATGAAGATGAAATCTCAATGGAATGTGAATATGCAACCTAAATGGAATCCACTTCACTCATGCATAAAATACCAGCTGAAGAGAATTTCTAATCCAAAATTACCACCAACTCCTAATTATTGTAAATTTAATGTCTGTACTTTTTCTTCCACATTTTATGATGACAGATAAACATTGAAAGAGTTAGCTATAATTTTTTCTTCAAAAACAATACGGTTTTTAATCACTTGAGGATTTCAGCATTTTAAAGATTTTGAAAAGGCAAACAGTTTTTAGATTGGATGAAAGATCAGGAAGAAAGCACAGACTTCAGAATAATGATGGATGAATGATACAATCATTTTTAATCCCACACAGAGGGTCATTAAAAAGTAGAATGCTTTCCTAATAGTTGAGGTAGAGAGTATAATATTATTTAAAATGTATCTGTACAATTAATTGAAAAGCAAGAATGTAAAACAAAACAGGGAACAGGCAAGGAATGGGATTAGTACTACATTTGGAAGGATGTAATGGGCCGAACAACCTCCTTCTGTACTGAAAATTCTATAAATCTAGAAACAGATTCACATGGTATTAGAGAAATGGAACATATTTCAAGTATGAGGTGGATTTGATTACAGCAAGTGAAAGACAAATCCTGAATTAAAATCCACAGAAGGATTTTAAAGGGGGATGATAGGATCCAAATAACAGTAAAACCCTGGCCATTTGAACCCTACAGAACCCCTGTTTAATAACTCCATGCAATATATTTATGGAAGATGCACTAAATTCATGACAGTTCCATCAATAGTTTAGAGAGTTTATCCAATGAGTTGTTCAATCACAACGTGTAAGCTGATTTCTGATAGCATAATAGCAGGGATGCTACAAGTGTTCTCAACGACCCTGGGTTAGGGGAGAAAAAAAGACCCTGATTACCTGCTCTTAATCTTAATTCAATGTCTGTAGCTGGACATGTGAATACATTTACAATGAGAATAGACAGAATACAACTCAGCTGTGATGTTGTTTGTCCCTGCATCAGACAATCAAAGAAGAGGGAATAGTCATTGTCTGTGCCACTTAAGGTGCTCGAAGGCAGAGTGCTAGTGGAACAGAATCACATCAAGGAGCTGATGACTTCAAGAGGGGAGAAAACTGGCAAGAAGATAATCACTTCACTAAAGTAAATTATAAAAGCAAAGGATACAACACTGTTTCACCAGCTTCATTAAGCAAAGGTTTGCAAGTGCATAATTACAGAATTTCATTGCAATATATTTCCTTGTTTCAATAAAATCTCATGTACAATGTCAAAACCTTCATTGTGTTTTTGCTGTATTCTGTTTGCATTCTATCATGAGGTTAAGCAAAGGGCAGTTTTTGTGTGGCATACACTGTGCTTTACGTTCATTCAAATCTTAATCAAGTGCTTGAGCATATACATTCTTAAAAATGTAATTTAAAAAGATTCCAGAAGCCCGTTTATAGATTATGTAGATAAAGCACACACACAAAAAAAGCAGTATTGCTTTGTGTTTTACACAGAAAAAGTGAAAACAATGCAATCTACTCCACAATCCAGGCTTTTGGGATGGTACACACTAGTGATCACACAATACTGATACACTACAGTTACCCCTGGCAACCTTCCTCAACTGTAACAATGCTGCTGTACAATAGCTTTCTCTGGATTTCTTTCTCTTCAGTTAGCTAAACGCTTGGGGACCATCTGCGTCGGCATGCTTCAAAGAACGGCCTGCCTGTGGGCCTGTCACTCCGAACACCACCTCTCTGACCCTGACTAAATGGAACTTTCAATGCATTTCTGTCCTCCCTGTTGACTTCTCCTATTAAGGCAACTTTTGACAAAGAAAGCGGAAGAGTGGGCTAACTGCACCCAAGAAAGGTGGTGTCTGATACATTTGAACACAAGGATTAGGAAACCAATACATAACAAAAGATGTGAAGGAAAATGCAGTGGCATAGAACAATATTGTTTTAGTCAGTTCCTTCAAGAATACAATGTGTACCTGTTTCAATCAGTCAACTAGGCAGTAATTCTTCAAAATGAGAAACAAGTTCTGAGGAACAATAAACTCAGATTTATTTTTAATGAGCCATTTGGATTCTTTTGGGGGGGGGGTGTAGGGATAGTTGTGGGGTGAAATGATGTGAAATGAAATGGAGAACCGATTGCTGCTCAACAGTCCATTTCAAGTTTCAAGGTATTAACTTCATATCTGATCAATTTGACTTTTCTTGAGGATACTCCTAAAGTAAACTCCTAAAGTAAACTGGCTCAGCTGTAGCACTTTCACGTCTGAGTCAGGGGTTCTGGATCCATGCCTCAAGACAAGACTTGAGGGTGCTGGATTTTAGATATGAAGTTAAATTGAGGTCCCACCTGTCTTTTGAGAAGGATGCAAACAAATCTGTGGTACTTTTTTTCCCCACAAAATGACTTCTTGGCAAGTACTCATCCTTCATGATCAATCCAGAAATAAATGGATTGAATAGATTTATCTCATTTGTTGTTTTTACAGCTTTGCTGTGTGAACATTGGCTGGATGTTTACCTACCACAAAATGTGTGCCTAAAATCAGCTGGGTGCGAAGTGATCATAGTTGTGAAAAAGCACCAGTTTCTGCAGCTCTAAATAAGTGTTTCCTGGGTTATATAACTTTATACTCAAAACACAAAATCACATAGTTACATTATAATTGCTTTGTCAAAATTTTAAATGTTCATGTTTCCATCCATCACAATGAAGAAGGATCATCAATAATGATTATGTATTATTTTAAGTTGTTATTTATTCTAGTCACAATGGACTGATCTCTGATTTTGCTGAATCTTGGATGGTTCCATTTTCTTGTTACGCACAGTGGCACCCTTTTTGTGTGGATGTACACGTGTAAAAAATAGTTAGAATTTATTCCTTTCAAATTAAGGCAAAATAAGATAAATAAACATTTCAGCTCATGGACTTTAACAGATGAATTACTGTTACAGTATACCATGTGCAATTAGCACTACACATGGATTCTTTGAAGAAAAGAATTATAAACTTCAATAATGCATTATCTAGTGCTTTCTCTGGCAGGTGCTGACGAAAGATAAGCTATAATTTCAAGAGAACCTTGGCTAATTTTCTTCCAGTCTCATTCGTCCAGAAAAAGCAGGGCCAATGGAGGCTTTCGCCATTACCCTAATCAAGATGAATATTAGTAAAATTGTTAAGATTAATTTTGTGTCATATTTAACAATAATTTCCATTGAAATCAATTTTTCCCTAAAATGATTCCCAAGGACCTTTAAGTAATAATATGTTTGTTTGGAAATTACAGATTTTAGTAATTAAAAATATTTTGCATATAGGAAAACATCACGTAATCTAAGAGTTTAAAAACAGACATAATTATTTGTAGCTTGTGTACAAATATAAATGCATGAGAGAGAGAATTTGTGCTTGTGTACATACATACTGAGGAAGCAACAAGGTGGCTGGATCAGAGCTCATAAATCCAACTTCAAGCATTTGCTTCTGCATTAGGCAATGCAATAGTAACCGTCAGAGCATTAGATCAAAACTGCAGCTGGTGGAAAACTGAAATTAGTTGCAAAAGAAAACCAGAACTGTTTGATAAAAGCAGTGGATCTGAGAACTGAATGAGTGGAGAGAACAGAGAATCAAATTCAATTTTTAGCTTAGATACTCACCGAGGCAAAAAAAAATTTCAATGCAACCCTCTCAATAAAGGCATGGCCGGATGAGTTTTAATACTGAAGCTAATGCAAAAGGAACTGAAATCCCAATTCTAACTTAAAATATTTAATAAACAATTAGGAAAACATATTAAAAATAATTTCACTGCAAGTTATTCTAAAAATAACATCTTCAATAATAAGGCTTTAAAAAGGAAACATCCTCTGAGCACAGCACAACAATGGAATTTGATGTTCACTTCAAAAGTGAAAGGTGAAAGAATATGTATTTAAAGGTTTTGCACCTAATTCTTGTAATTCTCTTCTATATTAATGTCTTAAGTCCAATGACCTTGAATTTGCTGGTTTTTCCCCAGCTTCAGGATCCTCATTCTTCCAACTCCCTGCGGAACATCTTTCAGTTCATTTTTTCACCAATTCACAGCTTTGAAACTGCCTTGATCCGATCACCAATCTGTGCAATTGTGATAATTATACGATATTCTTTTCAATCAGTCCTCTACTTTTAATGGGATTCATCCAACTATCCACCTACCCATCTCTTTTCCAAGGACCACCTTCATAGGTATGTTCACTTTATCCATCATTGGTCTCTCTGGTTCTCCCTCCGCTCCACCCTTTCTGCAATGTGCCGACGTCTTCTGGTCCTCTCTCTTTCTCTTCCACAGCTCCAGACCTCGCTCTCCAAGATGTGCCCCAGACCATTATTTTTCTTTGTTCTCCACCGTATACACGGTCTCAATGGACAATCAGCATCTGCAGTCCTTTGTTTGTCATAACAGGAGGCTCAATTTCCGTATTTATGCTCTTACAGCCAACTCTATATATCTCCACTAGCTTCTTCAATTCCATACTCATCTCTCTCCACCCTCCATTTCAAATTGGGCAAGAAAACTTTAGGCAATCATAACTAAAATCTGGAACAGTGTCCCAATTCTTCCTGTACTCCTACAATTTATGATTGTAGGAGTACAAAAAGAATTGGGACACTGTATAACTTAGTACAGGTAGTAATCAAAAATGCAGGGCAATCAAATTCTTTAGTTAGTTTTCCCTACAGCTATAAATCGCATACCAGCAACTACTGTAATACCTAAAATGCCCAAACAATTTTGTCATTATGTTTGAATTCAACAAATTCAAGCTAGTATACTCAGCCTGTCAATATCTATAACATGAAAAATAAGCAAATGAAATTTACAAAATGAATTATGTTACATTTATTACCAAGAATTTTTTCCCCTAAAAAGTTCATCCTTGTGATTCTAGGTGTTACATAGACTGGAATATTATCGACAAACCCTGTATGTTGACCAAGTTAAAACTTTTACTCTGCTCCTGCATTACTATGCTTTAGCCACTGGAGTATTCAGAGTGCACACATCGGAATCTCTTCATAACTAGACAAAACAGGATT
>JARFYF010000104.1:56195218-56207988 GCA_030265395.1 Rhina ancylostomus
GGTTTTTAAAAAAAACTGTAGGGTTCAGTGAAGAAGGGCCCCAGTTCATGGCCATTCTGCCATTAACATAAATTAGTTAAAATTTGTGTTTAAGTCCCATGATCTATAAGCTTGTAAGTGAATGATAACCAGTGTTAAATGTTAAAGCTGGATCATCACTTGTTACAAAATTGTTGATTTGAATATTCTGTACTTAATATTTTAGATTTATAAATAAACGTATTTTTGTAATTAAAAAAGATCAGTATTGTTCAATGTATATTTGGGTTAAAATAGGCAGAGAATCCAGAAAGAGTGAGAACAGTTAAAAAAAAATATGAAACAACATAATATAGCAATATTACTGGAGAATGCCTTGCCTAACTTCCTCAAATTGCAAATTACTAGGTCCAAGATGGTTTTTCATCTTTCTAGATGATTTTCCAGAAATCAGTAGATTTTCCATAATACAAAAGAAGTTTTGAAATTCATAATTTAAGGGAATATATTCCGGTGTGAAGTGCCTAACAAATAGGCTTACCTTTAAGCATGCATTAAAAAGACACCTTACTACTTCAATTTTTGTTTTCATCCTTTGGAACAAATTTTATAATACCGAAAAATTTGCATTTAACAACCTTGGGCTGCTGCAAAGTGCTTTAAACCCAACTAAATAAAAGCAGTCACTACTTTAACATAATAAACATTATAAATTTCATCTAGTGCTGTATGCATTTCATATTTTAAGCTTTTCTGAGAGTTGGTAATGACATTTAATATTTCCTTGCTCATCTAGTTCCAGTACATCACTGAAAGTTACAATGGTGAAGAGAGGGAGAAGAGAAGGTAATGACATCAAATAAATAAAACAAGAAAGAATATCCTACCCAAATAACAGTGAGGCTAACCATTCTTGTTTAATGTGGAAATGTACACAAACTTGAGGAGAAGATGCTAGGTAAAAGATGAATATCCAAATACAGCTGTCCTATTTGTGAGAATGCATTTTGTTGTCTGCTCCACTATTAGCACGATAGTGCAGTTGCAGTTTTTGCACTGAAACTATAAACCAAACTGGTCACAAAATTAAGCCTTGTCATTACAAGTAAAAGTATCTTTATGCTAAATACTAAATGCTGACAATCTAATATGATGGTGCCTCTTTTCCTCAGGTATTAGTTCTGAAAAAGGAAATCTTGAAAATAATCAGTCAAATTTGTCTTTTTGAATTTTTTTTGTCTCAATTTATTATTCATTCATTCCCCTGGTTCTCTTTCTGTATCTGATCTGAGATACAATTCATGCTTTTCAAATTCACCTCCTCTTCAGTCTTTATTATTTATTACAGTCCTTTAGTTCCATTTGTTTGTTGGCTCCTGTGTGCACTCAGATCTGTTTCCTTTCTTTCCTGCATTATTTTTAACCCACACTTCTGCAACTTCAAGGAAGATTTTATTCAAAAGCTAAGGGGGTTAAACACTACTTTGCACAATCTGACACATACCTTTAGTTCACACCCTTTCAAGCACCCAAATACTACTTTGCTCTACTACATTCCTATCTGCATGATCAAGATGGCCTTCAATGACTTTCTGAGGAAGGTAGAATATCTGATGTTCTGTCCACATAGAAAAGAAATACAGCAGAAGAGGTATTCTGGCAGTCCCAGCTGCTGTGGGTAAAGCTATAGGAGATTTCCACAATCCATCTAACCAGGAAGTGTTAATTTCAAAAGGGTGAATAAATAACGCCACTCAAACCAGGATGAGATTCTCAACCAAGCCCACATCTACTATATGCGACTGATCGAGTGCAGTACTTAACTCTAAATCATACTGATATTTAACATCAATGTACTGGTCCTCCCCAGTTTATGGCTAGGCTTCCACTCTGTGAACTGTTTAGTAACTGATAATGGGTTTATTATTGTCACATATACCAAGAACAGTGAAAAACAAACTTTGTTTTGCATGCCACCATCCAGATAATTTCAAAACACAAGTACATTGAGGTAGTACAAAAGGAAAGCAATAACAGAATGTAGAATATAGTGTTACAGTTACAGAGAAAGTGCAGTGCAGGTAGACACAACAAGATACAACGACCATGATGAGGTAGCTTGTGAGGTCAAGAGTTCACCTTTATCATACAAGAGGTGCAAGAACAGTTTGTAATGTGGACAGTTCACTAGTTAGAAACAGGCCACACACAAGAGTTCCCACATGGCAGAGACAGATGCAGCCATGCAACAACTGCCAAACCCATCCTGCCAGATTCCCAAATGCTCATTCCTATTTATGGACTGGAGGACCTGTAAAGGACACAGCATTTCAAATGCTAATTTCAACCAACAAGGTGGCAAATTTGTCAATTTCCTGTTGTCTCTATACAGATTACATTACATCAATTCGAATTATGCATAATGTTTCCAATTTTCCATCTAGCCTCCCAGCAGAAGTATAATCCAAGAGCAGACATAATATATTTCAAAAGTATTCCATTTTGTTTTTTTATTACAGATTATTTTACATTGACATTGCTTATCTGTTTACATGGACATTGTTTATCTGTTTGGGATTAAATCATTTAAACAGATTTATGTTAATTTCATAGATAATTTGTAGAACACAAAATGTTCACATCCTTTCACCACATTCCATTAATCCTATGGCTGCCAGGAATATTTTTGTTCCAAACAACTGCTCTGCAGCTATCAACAACTCCACAGTACATTCACTGAGAGAATATGTGACTTAACTAACACATCCCTGAGAAGCACATCCACACAAAAAAAAGTACCAGTTTTCAGATTTATGCATAGTTTGGGAGCTAAACTGATTCTGTGCAGAACAGGTTTTCCATTGTTCTAAAAGTATCATTTTTCATATTTTGCTCATAATTTAAACAAGTGCAGCTTCCAAATGGAATGTAGAATTGAAAACTACATGGAGTTTTACTGGTCTGCAAATGAGCAGCCCATCAGCAACTACTGGTCTCATTGATAGTACAAGTGCATCTGCTCAAATTATAGGTCCTGCAGCAGCTGGAGAGTGGGCATTTTATACAAGATAATCCTTTATAACCAGAATAAAAAATAGAAGTCCATAGGAGGTGAAGGCTGGATTGAGAGGGCTGGGGGAAGGGGTGGGAAGAAAGAAGCCATTGGAACTTTGCAGAGCGAATGCTTTCCTCAATTAGCAAAAAATACTTGTCATTTCTGCCTTTGGTTAACAAGTAAAAGCTGTAACAATTTTAGATAGCTTTTTTGCAGCAGCATTTTCAAATTTATTCCTGCAATGTGATTTTTTAAAATTATGACCTGTCAATACATAACAAACTAGATGACCTGTCAATACATAACAAAATAGCAACAGAATCAAACAGGCTCAAATTTGTCATTGTACTAATGGAACTCCCTCAGACTGGTTATATTTCCATGTGCACTGAAAAAATCCAAAAGATACATGTGATGGTTCACAAGCATACATAACTATTAGCAGTAAAGCAATAGGTCCACAAAGAAGTTACATCCAACAGGAAACCAACAGATCATCTCACGTATCTTGGTCATTCTTTCAAGGTACCAAAAGCCTACTGGTTTCTATTCATGAAAGATTATCCAGGTGAGATCATCATCAATGAAAATCAGTTGGCATGTCAAAATTATAATAAAATAAATTGCATTTTCTATTATTTCCCCCCCTTCCCCCCCCCCATTTTCATTAAATTTCACTGGTTATGCTCAGTACACATGAAACCAATGTTTAATGACAACAGTGGAACTCTTTGAAACCTTGGCCAAGAAATTCTTCTGCAACCTTCTTCAGTCAGTGCATGAGACACCCTGTATAGAAATAACACGCACTACAGAAAGCATCATGATGGAATACATGCATTAAGATCTCTTCACCATTGCAGAGATACTGAAGGAAAATTGTTAAGTTGTAAGAGCCCTCTATCTGGGGGTATAGGCAAAATAGTAGGGATTGTCATTGAGCCAGGATGTGTAGGAGCCTGACAAAAAAGGCACATGGTCATGGCAGGAAGACAGGTAACAAGAAGGGACACATTTAAACCAATGAATCTTAAAAAGCCAAGAGAAATAAGGCAAGGGGGAAATGAAATATGAATCAGAGAATTACATGCTTTTCCATCATCCTCAATGATCTCTGAATGGCTGCCGGACACAGTGTGTGAGGTGTTCATGATCTTCAGAGCTCCCTCCTTTAAGTCAGCAATCTCATAATAACCAGGATGCTTTCCTATAAATGAGGACCATTATGGGACTGCCAAAAGATGGAAGACATGTAGAGACACAGACAAAGCAAGGTACAGCCCAGAGCCCATCCTTTCCAGCACTGAAGTGGTGCTCAGCTCCACATCAACATTCACTAATGTTATATTGATGACACCACAGGAGTTCATTTCATCCACAAGTCTATGACATTTCCAAGCAGAACAATCCCATTGCCCTTCTCCTCTTTTCCATGTACTTCCGCAATTTCTTCTCTCGCACATGCCCATCAACACCCCTTTTGATTCTTTTTGCAATTAACCTACAATAATGGATGATTTACAGAAGTAACCTACTAACATATCTTTGGAAAATAGGGAAACAAGAGCACCTGGAGGAGACCCATGTGATCATGGTAAGAATACATAATTTTGTTTAGACAGCACCCAAGCTTAGGAATGAACCCAGGTCCTTAGATCTATAAAGTAATAAACTCTAATTGCTGCACCACCATACCACATTATCCAGTGGCTGATTACTCAGCTTCTATTACAAGCTACCAATTTATGAATGCAGAAATATGAAGCCTCTGGCTTCTACCATCCAAGGTCAATCTGCTACCACAAATGTTCAGCCAACTTCCAGTTTGTTCTATAGCATACAAAGTTGCTTTGAGGTATAACATCACCCTCAAATATACTAGGTTTGTTAATACCCTGCTCAGGAGGACACCAAATACTAATTTGTTACCTTGACCCAAGAAGATAATTTTCCATGCATTTGCCATTGTTATTTTGACAGTACTTGACTTAACTATAGCTAGCCAGCAAAGATTGCTGCCTCTGATGTCAAAATGGTGCAATCTGAAGCTAGACAACCTGTGCCCATATTTCTATTAAAAATCTTTGCCATGAACTGGATGTATAAAATTATCTGATGTGTTGATTTACTTGGTTCCTGTATTCATTGTTCATGCTCAAGCAGACAGTGAGGTAGGAAGCTGCGACTGACGGGGGTTCAGGTTTTTTTATTTCTATTTACTTTCTGCAGGATAGCATGTATTGATAATTTCTGACTGACAGTGAGGCTATCTTCCTGACACTCCAAAGTGTTTCTGGAGAAGGATCTCCAGCAGAGTTGACTCACAAGCAGCTCCCAACATAGTGAATGGAACAGACATATACGTTTTGTGATGCTACACGATTTGGAGCCCAACTTGCTGGTGTTAAAGTACCTAAGTAATTGCTGGCATTATCTGTGTGGTGGTATTTCTCAAGGGTTTTCCCACATGCTGGCAAGAAAGCTTTGGATAGTTGCCATTTACTTTATACACAGTGTAGGCAATATGTTAATGGAATGTGGTGAATGCTCTAGGAAGGTGGATGAAGGTAATAAACTAGAGGCTATTCTGTATTGAATAAATTAATGCTTCTTCAATCTCTTTGCACATGCATTCTTAAAGCCAAGAATATTTTCCATAATCCTGAGTGTGAAAAGGTATCCAGTATCAAGAGCCAACTGCTTCGCCGCACAATAATGTCTTATGTGCTCCTTCAGCCACAATTATTAGGTGACTATTCCAGGTCAGTTTCCAGTCAGTGATCATCAGGATGTTGTGGCAATGGCAATACTGGTTGAATGCCAAATGGAAACATTTAGACTTATTCCAAGCTCATGTGGCACAATGTTACATAATTTGACAAATCATGACAATTCTGATTATTGTTAATGTCTTGTTTCATTTGAGCCTTTTTTCCTATGCAGAAAGCCCTACATTGAACTACTGGGGTCATCCTCCTGCTATTGTGGGACAATATTCAGGAACTATGCCCTCATGTTAGCAAAATGTGGATAGAATAAATGACAATGAAGCAGAGGTCCTTCTCTGAAGTCTGCTGCATGACACAGCCTGGCTAGTCCACGAAATAAACTGTGTTTGAGGCTCTGGCTATAATGATGCTCCACAGTACCTGCTAGAATCTGGAATGGAGTAACAAGCTTACAAGCATTGCTCTTTTTAGTTTGGTTCAGCAGCTAAAATACGACAAGCACATTAGACCACCTCAGAATGAATTATGCAAGCTTCTAGACTGCTTAATTTTAACCATGAGGATCCTTTACCAATGGATGTTATTTACATGTTCACAGTGTGATAATCTTTTCTACTGATGTTTGGCTTGGGGTTCAGGAACAAGAAACCAGAATACATATGCACATAGACTATTACTCCTAGACGTTTTAGGAAACTTACAATCTGGGAAAATACACAAGCCCTTGAGACCTGCATCAAGGAGATGAGTTCCCATATCACCGATTAGAGAGCTTCTGGTCATTTGTGAATGCAGGCTGCAGTCTGTAATGTGGTACATCTCTTGCATCATCAATCAACAGATAAGAAATTCAGATCACTACCACCTTCAAAAGGCAGGCTGAATCAGGCATGGTTAACTGGTTGGAGTTCCGCTTGCAGATGGCAAATAGCCATAACTATTAAAAATCTCATTCTCTGGATACATTGTTCCACAAGGTCTTGGAAACGAGGCTTCTCAGAAGGACAAGGAAAGGGCCCTCCCAACCTCAGCCGTTCTCCCCCTCTGCCCGAATGCTGATTGTCTTCAAACCATCTCACATCAGTCAGTCAAATGTTCAGCAGAAATATTACAAAAGCCTCCAAGTGTAGTCAAAATACAGTAGCCTTCTTCTCACCATAGATAAATGTGAACCATGTTGACTCTGAGCTCTTTAAAAGTTAATCCTGAACAAACCTAACAGTAATAAAAGATCTGTCTAAATATCACCAGTGGGTTTTCTACCTGCAGTTTAGACCCATCTTCCTGTGTGTTTACGACACCGTGTCATACACACACAAACAAATTTCTAAGGGCAGGGATCAAACTAAAGTTGCATAAAGATTATTACTCCTGTGTACTTTCCTTAATTCAGGTATGCATACAAAACACTCATCATACTAATCAGTATTGGAGATACATATTACTGTACAAACCATGAATCATGATTGCCATTGAACACAAATGGAGACCTGTAGTGTCAAAAACATACATGATGTGAAAAAATTTTTATCCCATTATACTCGGACAACCGTTTAGAAACATAGATAAGGATGAGAATTACTACATTCATTATTTGTTATAAAAAAGAACAAACTTATTTTGAAAGAATTTTATCAGAACTCATACTACGAGTTCAAGTATATCAACCTTCTACCCTACTACTCCTTCAGACCACAGTTTTGAGATAAAATAGAGGCAGCTGTATTCTGCCTCCAGCTTATAGGAATACCAAGTTTTGATGGCCAAAATTATAATGTGAAATTGTGGTACAACATTAAAAAAAACAAGAAAAACACATGTACACCAACTGAAATTATTTGTCTACTCCATTCAAGACTGAAAACTTTATTCTATCTTCACTTTCCCTAGCTGAAGGAAACTTCTTTCAAGTTTCTGCAAATACTACTCAAGTAATGTAGGTAGAATGATTTTCCTTCCAATTTCATTTTTCCTGCCATAGGTAACTGTCTGCATTCCATTCAGCATCTTCCCAATGCTAAACTCCAGCATCTCAGCAGCATGAGGTATATCAAACCTACATTCCACTATTACTATGGAACAGTACATTTGCTTTCAGTCACATAACTACCATTCACCATTATTTTTATTAAACCAAACAGAACTAAGTGTTGACTTTCTCACCAGGTTCATCTATTTCTTTTGCACCTTTATTGAAATTAAATGTTATAACATTAACTGCTTTCACATGGTAGAATTAAATACTGCAAAATTCAAATAACGTGCTTCTTTCTCCAAACTTAAGTTTCTTTAAAGGGAAACAACATTCATCCTCTCCTTAACTATGATCCTATTATCAACATTTCCAGTAATTTGTGATATAACAGTAGCTCAAGTACAAGGTAACAGGTTCCAAACATGACATTTACTGTGTAATGTCCATCTTTAGCAAATTCTGGATGATTTGAACTATTCTAGATAATTTGAACTATTGAAGAGTAATTAATAGTTTAAAATATTCAGAGTTTGCTAAATTACACTTCAATAGTCAAATCTAGTAAAAGTTAAATTATTTGAGTCAATTTATATAAACATATCAGGATTTCATCAGAGTAAATTTTAATTACACAATTTTCAAGTATTAACACCTTGCACAGTACTCTTCTCATCCACAATGCTTATTCTTAGACCTACTAAAAAGAAACTACTTCAACACAGTCCAGTCAAAAGGCTTTATAAGAATTGCTTTAGCACACAGGTAACCAGAGAAGATTCCGTGGCAATAAAAGAAATATGTGAGGTGATAAATTATTATTCATGGATTAGTTGAACAGACTGGCAGTTCCCAGCATGTCCATTTTCAAAAGCAACTCAAGTTGAAAGAAAGGAAGTTGCCCATCAAGTTCACTGAAAATCAAAAGAAAGCATTTTGGAGTTACCAAGGTGACACAGTGGCATTCACTTACAGATAGCAGATCAATCCTTGCTCCCAGAATGCTTCTTTTCAAAATGATTGTAGAAGTCACTTAAACTTAAAAAAAATTTACAAATATAACAAGTTTTATAAATATTGAATCAAAAATTATATGACAGAATGCTTATCAACTTTTCTGAAAATTAAGATACTTTGCCTAAAAAGAGGAAAACTGAATGATTTTACTTTAGACTTTCAGAAAAATTGCTAGAGGTCTAATTCCTATTTACTGAAAAACAAAAATCTTGCAATGTAGACATTTAATCACAAATACTTAAAAATTTGTGTAAATGATCAGATCAATAAAACATTCCGATCTCTAATAATCACAATACTGCATGAATAACCATAACAATAGGAAACTATCTTTACCACCATTTTATAATAAGCATATATTCATGAAAATATGCAATTTATCATATGTGATTAACAACCTCAAGAACTATTGACTGTGTTAAGGATACCCAACACCCCAACTCTAAACACCATCAGAGTCACAAGAGCTTTCCAAAAACTAATTCTGCTCAATGGGCCAGCAGTCTCTTGCTTCAATTTCTGACACGAGAAGGCTTCTCTTTGTACATTATTGTATTGTGAATAACAACACTCCCTTGCTTGCCATTTCTGTATTAATATACAATTTCCAATACTACTTTCAATGCAACATGCAGCAGACTTAAGCTCAGAATAAACAATCATCTTTCAAAAAATAAAAATCTCAATGCAGCATCATGTGCTTCAATCTGCCTTCTGATCTCCTTCAAATATACTCATGATTAGTTGTAATATAAGATCAAAATTTCTACTATGATTGGCAAATTATGATTCTGTGGAAAATCTTCTACATTTGTGAACTAGAGCTGCAATAGCCAGTTCCAAAAAGAGGTGTTCTTTTTCCTGCATGGCTATCTCCATGTGCTAAGAATGAACAAATTCATCACTTTTATTTTGTATTTTGGAAAATAGGAATAAACAACAAGAAAATGTGGATTAATATATTGCTTTGCAATGATTTTAGTGAATTTTTGGAAACAAACATATTTGGCTATTAAATACCTCTTGGATAGTTAATTCTCTCAGCACTCTTAAAACATTTAGAATTGACTTTTAATAGTTCTAAAAAGGGAAACAACAAAACATCTTTTTTTTACCCCAGCTGAAACATTACCATCCAACAGGGCAGGTTGCTACCAGTACTCTGGCAATGAATATTTAAGATTAGGCTCTTGAAGTTGCATAAGACTTCACTGTGCTGACTTGCTCATTGACGTTCCATGTCTTTCTAATGGGAATCACAGACTATTCAGCATCCATTAGTGCTCCAAATCAACAAAACATTAATCTGTAGCACTGAGCAACTCATTAAAACCCACGGTACATGTTTTTTTTCCTGGTTTCAGGGATAGTGGAAAGATAGTACAAAGAGGACGAAATTGAAACCAAGTAGTTCAATATTAATGTGTTATTGTTCTTTCATTATTACCAAATAAAAACTGCTTAAGTCACACAAAAAATCCTAGCTACAGTACAACAAAATACACGGCTATTTATTTTTGACCTAATTGCTATCAAATTAGTTAATTTCCTAAAAACTGACCTATAAAAATGGATGAAAATTCACAGTTTAAAGTAATTGTTTTTATTTGTGTTATTTGGTGTAAGGCAATCAAAATGTGATATCCTTAATGGACAAAATTGTTGAGGGATATTAATTTTTATAGCCATGAATCATGCAGTTAACAGTATTATTGTACATCTTGAATGAAGTCTCAATATTTACAAAAAAACTAAAGCAATTACTGTTGTGCACATGGTAAATACTGTTGTATAGATGTACAGTAAAGAAAGAAATATTTTTTGGAAGGCAGACTTTGAAAATTCATACCACATTCAGTCAGAGATTTTTATAGCATGGGCATCTTTCTGGCATACAAAAGTAAGGCATGGTTACTTCATTATTTACCAACTCTGCCAATCTGAACAGCCATCAGAACCTAGAAGCAGCTTGAATCACTAGATGTAATGTAACAGGTCATTCCAGTATGCCCGACCAAGTGAATAAAAAGCCAATTGAGTATTCTGCTAAGACCTAATGTCCTCTAAAATTTTCATACTTGGTATCAGAATGTTAATAAGATGTTGGGCTCATAAAAACTGGAGTAATTTTCACAGATCTCTGATTGATAACATGCCCACCTGAAAAAACACAGCAATGTAGACACTAAATACCAGTTGCATTTAGACCAAATTGAATCCATAGTTTACATTTTATACTTCTCCCAACCATACTACTTCCAATAACACGTGATATCATAATGACAACTCTTTGCTTGAATTGCTATTAAAAACAGAGTTAATAATGGTTTAACTGGTGCACAAGGATATTGGTGTACACTTTAAACAGTACCTATTAGTTTAATCCGGCAGCGTTCAGCATAGACATTTTGGGCCGAAGGGCCTGTTCCTGAACTATATTATTCTAGATTCTAAATTACTTCCAGATATCTTCAAATAATTATCTTTCACAAGTACTATGTTGGTTTGTTATAATTACCTCAATTTTTGATAATACCAGAAAGTAAAATGCCTAGATTATAGAACAACAAATCATAAAATTATTATAATGCAGTTGTCATGTCAGTTAAACAAGTATTTTCACAAAATACAGCTAGGATTATTAAATAGCTGAGGCAGGTTAATTAATGAAATCTATTTTTCCCTCTCTAATTCAATGACACCATTCAAAATATTGTATAAACAAATCTTTGCTACAAAACATGATATTTACATGCATGCGAACTAATTCATGCACCTCACTAATGAAGTAAAATTCAATTTATAAATTTTGTCATATATGGATTAAGAGAATAATCTCAGAAGCACATTCTTAATATTACATTGCTTTACTAACACTTACAGCAGGTGGCCTGGCAGTCAGAACAAGTTCTGTCTGAATTTCATGCGTGAGAAAGTAATGAAGACTGTGGGCCTGACACCCAGTTTGGAAATAATTTATTGGTACTCATCTAATAAAGTCAACTTCACTTATGGTGAAATCCTTCAACTATTGAATATTCTGATCAATAAAACATTTAAAGGCTTCTTAAGTGCATTTGCAATTCAACTAATGTCAAGGCATCCATGGGCATTGCAGCTGATGTACAATACCGCAATATAACAACAATTGTAAGAATTATTAGTTCCTGCTGGTTTTGCAATTAGTACAAAATTGCCAACTTTACACTTGAACCAGAAGGGTTGCTTAACACCAATACCAAATGTGTCATGTACTCACCCCAAACTGGATCATTCACTTAAACTCTACATTTTAAAATGAGAATGGTTTTAAGGGGTCTTTATTATCTCTAACGTGGAAATGTTTTATCAGATGATGCGAAGAAATCCATTTGTACTACACAGCAATTAGAAATGAGAAACTTTGTATGAACTGCAATCAGTGGAGCAAAAATCCTAACATTCACCAAGCATAATTGGTGGTCTTCTCTCGGGCTAGAGAAAAGTAGTACACCCAATTTCCCTAGCTACAAGATGCAAATTGATGATTCTGCCACTTCTTGCAAAAATAGACACAAGCAATTTCACCAGGTAACTTTACCAGAAATTTGTGCATCATATTCATTCTTGATCTTTTAAAAGAATGATAGGGTGAAAGTTTTCAGCTTTCCAATTCAGCCAATTTACTGTTCTCAAATTTCATGTTGATAAATAATATGGTACCATAACAATGAACTTTGTTCAGGGAGACTTGTTAACATTCAGAATTCTGAAGGCAGCAATCAACCTGCGTCATCACAAGCAGCAAAGACTGTAGCCCATGATAACAATTGAGTTAACTTGCTGGGCATTAGTGATTTTTTTTCACATAAGCTATTATCAAAGCAACTGTGTAATCTAAACTCTGTTGCATAACCTTAAAAATTTTCCTTTCAACTGCCTTTCATTCTTTAATTTGCTGCTGAATCTTTTATTTTTGTAAAGTTAACAGCACAGTTTCAATTTTCACAAACTCACCAACCTCCAAACTGCAAATTTT
>JARFYF010000104.1:56213239-56226145 GCA_030265395.1 Rhina ancylostomus
AAATTACAAAGATAATTAAGGGTGTTGATAATTAACTAAATTAGTAAGACTTCTTATGTCAATGGATTTTTTATGCAAAAATAAAATTACATATAAATCTTGGCATTGCACTTTGTCAATGTTCAGATATATGCCACAGCAAAATAAAGTGCTGTTGGACAAAGTCAGGAAGCACAGCCTGACTGTTCCTTATTATAAATTCAATATTTTAATTTTCCAAAGTGTGAACTCTGTAAATAATCTGTAATATTAAATGAAATAAATGACTCAGTCTTTTGAGCAGTTTCAAATGTTTTGAAAGAAATATGGATTGGTCATATATGCCATTATTAAATGAAGGGGTCATTGCCACTGTGCCAATGTAATGAAGCAACAACAATGAGGCATCTACCTTGCATGTCATATGGGCTCACCAGATGATCCAACTTTCTCCCACTCCCACCACATTCAGTTACCCATAAGGTTTCTTGGCATTAAAAGAAATCAAATTTTTCATTTGAAAATCAAAAAAGTAAGTCATTATGGGTTATAAACTTCCATGGTAAGGCAGCCTTACCTCATCTTTGAAGTAATATGAAAAATATACATAGAAAAATGTTGCTGACTATGTGAAAATGCAAAGGCATTAAGTTAAAATTTTATTTGCCAACACCACCACACCTCAGTTCCAAAGAAATGATAAAGCTAGAAAGGGACAAAAAAAAAGGAACGCAAGTAGCAGAACATATATAACCACGTAAGCATGGGCAATCTTGCAGAAAACTAGTCAGCAAAGTAAAGCCATGGGGAATTTAAATTACTATAAACCCATTCTACAAAGGACTGAAGAATCTTAAAAAGATGAAAGAGGCTGTTGAAGCTGCAGCTTTTAGCCAAATCTTTGCATTTACTTCACTATTGCTAAAGGGCTTGATTAACAATTAACAGAACTGCTGGTGTTAAGTTCAGTTTAAAAAGTTGCACTTAAATAGATGCAAGAGATTTGTTATTTAACATTATTTTGGTTGGGAGAATTAAAAAGAATATAAAATTCCAATCTATTTGCATGTTTTCAAACTATCAATTTGTCTGCAATCAAGGTTTACTACCATCAGATACCCTATGTTGATTACTGAAAAGGAGTCATATCTAATTGCATAGATGATATCATGAAACATTACAGGAAAGCCTTGAAGTCATTCCTAGAGAGTCTATGGTTTTACATTTAAAAACAAATATACTTAAAAGCAAAGGTGCTTGATTTTTACCTATTTTACTTGGCTACCAGAAGACTCATGGAATTTTTAAACAGTCAGGATAATTTACCCAACTGGTGTGTGATGTTATCTTCAGTGAAAAATCACTTGCTGTGATGTAATCGATCCAATTTAGTCAATCACAAATTGTATTAAAAGTTTGGTAATTATCCCCTTGGCGAAAAACAAGATCACAAACATCAAAATATATTTATTACTAGATCTAAATGACAAAGTAACTAACCAGTGACGTGATCATGCACTACAGTGAAATTCTTAATTCTAAGTTCACAGTGGTGCATTCTAAAACATTTTGCATTGATTATCCTTTTTTCTTTGTTAACCTTCACTGCACCTCTTGTTGCCATGTATCCTTTTTCAATCAGGAGGTGGGACTAGTCTGGACTGTTGAATTCTCCATGCCCCAATAACAATCAGACAGCAGGAGGCACAAATCATGCAAAGCCAGTGAATATTAGTCACTTTTTGTACGCTCCCTATAGCATTCAAGAATGAAACACACAACATACAATTTGCCTCGCTGAGAGCGAATTCCTCAGTGAACTGATTGTTGAACATTGATGTAGCAATACTTGCAACCTTTCATTAACTTAAGACTGTTCAAACAACAAAAAAAGACAGGGAAAAGGAATCGTTATAACCCAATGCAACAAGTGAAAACTCTCTGGATCGAATACTTAACTGTACAGCTGAAATATATACTTGCTGAAAAGCATAATCAAGATAAGCCAACACTTCCATCCTAGTCATTCATTGTATTACACAACAGCAGACTAACATTAGTTGAACACAGGTCAGAAGAAAAATTACATGTTTCAATAATTTAAAAATTACCCACTGTCCTTTTACTTGTGCTGCAGAGAACACTGCCAGATATTGATGTTTCTATTTAATTCATCTACATATTAATGTTCGAGATTACAAAACTTGTGCTTGCAATGAAAATATGAATACTACCACACATACATTTCAGAGTAGTCCATAAAATACTCACACATTAAAAAGCACTTAATGAAATTGAAAAATTGAGGAATCCACAATATTCAAGATTGGAAGTTTCTTAATCCAAGTTATTAAATCAATACTTTATTCAATTTATTCAAAAGTTATTAAATCAATCAACCATTAATAGATCACAAGTCACGCTTTATAAGGAACTATGATAGAATTAATTTGTATTTTTATATCAGCAAATTAATCCACATTGGAGACAGAAAAACCATTGTTGTAATCTAATATATTTATACGCATGTGATTGGATTGTGCATATTGAGGGAATTCATCTTTTAGTCCTAAACTTTCTTTTAAACAATTTAAAATTTACAATTCTTTTGTTTTACATATGAGAACACTTAGATGTGTTGGATATATAGCAGGATTTCAAAATCTCCTGTTCTACAATGACATCTGGCAGAATAGCTGTACTAATGCAGCAGCCATGAACAATTACCAAAATACTTCAGTTATTTCAGCTCTGGATTACTATCCCAATGAGCCTTAAAAATATTAATCATATTTTATCAGATTTACAATAATTTAAAACCTTGCAAAATATAATTTCCTTCTATTGTTCAGTTGCTTTGTGTCTCTTTTATTTATCCGGCCAAGCATTTGAATTGTGTACAGAAGAACATTTATAAGTCCTTTGCAGTAGACCCAATTAGCTACATTTCCAACATTTAGGATGCATGTTAAATTCAAATACAAATTATTTTGTTTGTTTCTGCTCTGGTTAATGTCCAGCAATAGCCAGAAATGTATAACAGCAGATCTCCTACCTCTTCTGAATGTGGTACAGTAAACTTCAAATAATCATTGAGGGTGTTAGCTAACACTAATGCAGTGAAGCTTTTTTCTGCATTTATTAAATTTAAGAAATGTTTGAATACAGTTGTAGATAAGAAACACAAAAGTATCTCCCTTATCCTCCCCAATGTTGGACGCCACCCATCCCAAAAAAAAATTAGCCTTTTCTGAAGGTTGGTGAAACCACTGCTGGCATTTCATACAAAGTTGACAGCTTTCTTGTGAAGGAATTCATTTTAAATTTTGCGACCAATTCCATATTGGCAATCGTATGAAATGGTCTTTTTTCTTGCACAGGGATTTTAGTTGGCTTTTAATCAGCAAATTTGTAAATAGAAACCCAAACAATTTTCTCTTTTAATTTTTTTGCCAAACAAGGAGATCCTCATGCATATGCTATTTTAATGAGGGTCATTTTGCAGGAGATGCCTCAAGAATGCCCCACAACCCCCCCAGATTTTCCCCAATGACCAGAAAAGGAACAGAAGTGAGGACCAAAGGTGTACCAAGACATAAAATGCCATAAACACTCAACACACAAATCAGGATAAATTGACGCATTAACAGTTCCCATGTGGACCCTTTCAGCAAAACATGAACAGCATCTCAAGCAATCTAACTGGTAGTTTAAATTAGCTCAAATCCCTCTACAACAGCTGGGGAATTTAAATTTAGTTAATTAAATAATCTGGAATTTTAAAAAAACGCTAGTTGCAGTAATGGTGACAATGAAACTATCAGAATGTCGTAAACCCCATCTGGTTCATTAATGGCCTTCAGGCAAGGAAATCTGCTGCTTTATCTAGTGCATCCTATTCTAAACCTACAGCAATATGGTTGACTCCAACTACCCTTAGAACTTGCCTAGCAATCCATTCAGGTTGTTTAAAAAGAAATGAAGCACACTAAGATATGAAACCAGATGACTACTCAATTTTGAACTATGTACCACATCCAGTCACAGCAAAGTTGCTCCTAGCTTTGCAGTTGCCATACGAATATGACGACTAGACTCTTCAAGCAAAAGCCTTAGTCACATTCACAGAATCATATCTTTCAGATAGTATCCCAGAGTCCACCACCACAACCCCTCAATACACCTTGTCTACTGGTAATTGAAACTCAAAGATTACACAAATTGTCATGTCCCTTAGAATGCATGTCATACACAAGGAAGCCCTGGAGAAATAATCCATACATGCTCTAGCAGTTCCTTAAATACCTGACTATATTTATCAAAGGCTATTTAATAAAATTCAATCACATATCACCCCAATATCTTGTGCCATACTTGAATTTAGGCTTTAAACAAGTTCTTTTGTTGAAAGCATTTCCCCAAATATACTCCTGGATGTCACCTTCAGTTTTTCTTTTCCCATTATCCAATGTGACATTTTTAATTAACTGACTAGGACTATTAGGCTGTAGTGCAGGTCAAGTCACTTTTGGATACATTAAATAAATTCATCTTCTGAGATTGTCCATATAGTATTGTACTTTTCAACAGTTAACATACTGCAAATTAAAATGTTCACAGATCTGACTTGTTTCTTCTGTTAGCATTAATACAATTGGGCTTATTTTCTCTGTGCATTTGCTGCAACATAGTGGTTATTCAATGCTGTTGTGTTACAAAATCATCTGTATTCAATGTCATTCCAGTATGTTCACTGTATAATTTTATTGATCTTGCAGACATTGAATTGCTTATTTACTTTGGAATTCTAAAATAAAACCAAGATGATAGGGTAATATATTACAGAACTCTTCAAAGTTGCAAGATCTTTAAATTCTGTTACAACTCTTGCTATTTGTTAAATCCTCAAATATATCACATTAACCTAACTTTTGTGTTTACAGGTCCTTCCCAGGTTACGAACACCCAACTTATGAACATCCTGTACATAGAAACAAGCATTTGGGAGATGCTGAAATGGATGAAGATTGATTTTCCGGCTGCTGCAGGCATCATCTGCTGAGTGGGAATGGAGCATTTCCTCGTGACTTCTCTCACTCCCCCATCCCCCGAACCACAACAATTAGGCACTGGATCGAGCCTAACAGAGCTGGAAGCACTGAGCAGACTCACTTGCTCATTCACTGAGTCAGTGAGGCCAACTGACAGCCACTCTTCCAGCTCCGGCTTGCTCTCCCATCACAGTTGTTTCTGTGATCCTCTCTGCATTTCCGTTCACTTCCAACTTATGAACATTTCAGGTTACGAACAGTTCTTGAGAATGGAATCCTGTAGTACCCTGGGGATTATCTGTTTCAATTTCAGAGGATCAAAGCAATTATCACTACTTTTCATCAAATACATACTTTGTCACAAAACAATAATATCTAATGTCAGCTTTTAAAATCTTCCCAAACTTGAAGTAACAAAGATTGACCAGAAGCATAAGATATCTTCAAAATAATTCAATTTATTTAAATCAATACACAGAAAAGAAATCTGTAGTCATGGGTGCATGGCAACTGGCAGCTAATGGGTTTATTTGGGGCAAACTGGAAGGAGATGTAGTTTGGCTTCAGCCAGTAGGTTTGTAGAGGTAGGTTGTACAAGGGAATTTTAAGGGAAGAGTCTTTTCAAAAGTCACCCAAAATGGATGGGTGAGTTTCAGGCACCAGAATCCAAGGATTAGGATTTATCTGGAGAGAAGCATTTTAAGTAGCACTGGAGTGTTGTGATTGCAAGAGCAACACTCATGCTTGGATGCAAATTATAGAAGTGCCCAGTGGGATTCAATGCTAAACATGTCCAGATTTCACAATGTACTAGCACTTCAGGCACTCAGAGGAACCAAAAGGAAAATGCAGACTTTATGAAATGTGAAGTGGGTCTTCAATTTTCTTCAGCTGGCTTTGGCCTATATTTTAGTGTACAATAATGGTGCAACAAATTACTCTTCTTAGAAAAATTGTTAAAAATGTCTTACAACTGCACATAACAATCAATCAAGATGATCAGCAAGTGAATGTCAGCAATGTCCTGTTCCATTAGAAACTTCAAGTATTTCACCCAAAAGAACTTGGAACTGAAACATGAATGACCATAACATTGAGGCACTTAAGTAATAGATATACCAGACTGTACCAGAAAACATCAGGCTTGTCCACCAGTCAATAACAAATCACAAGATAGAAATCGTATTCATTGCCTGAACAAACTGCAGGCACTCAAAATTAGCATTTACAAAAATTAAATCTGAAGAAATGAGATTCTCATTTTTGGTGGAAATTTTAAAAAATTACTTTTTCTGCCTCTGTTTACCATCTTAATCACTATGCCTTCCTACAGTTGTTTACTGTATATGATTTGACATCAAATTAAATATTTTAACTTGCACATCCTACTTCACTCTAGATGCCCTAGTAAGAATTCTTTAGCTTTGATTAAACAGATGCAAAGTTGTTTGCCTTGTCCCTGACCCCTAGCAGAGAACATGGGTTGTTTCAATGCTCTATGCAATGCAAGTTCCAGCTTAAAGTCTCATAGAAAGTTTGTGAACAAGTGTACTGAACAGCTTGCACTGCTCATTTCCCAGTAGCTCAAAAATCCAATCAAGTATTTTGTTTGGAAATTTGGATTCATGTCATGTAAAACCTCAGTCATTCTCTATGGCAGTAAGATCCACGGAATCTTGAGACACAAAGTTTCAACCCACATTAAAAAAGTTAGCACCAAGTACCACTCAACAATAAAGCACCATGGCTCAGAATTGCCTCAGCTACCTCGACTGTGTTTCTTCCCACTCAAACACCTGGAAGGATTCTAGTTCCTGTATCTCTGTTTTATCTACTCTAAAGAATCCAAATCACAGTTGCCTCCAAGATATTTTCCTTTTTCAATAACCATGGTTTCTTTTTTACAACACCTGACAGAGCCCTCACTATGTAAGTCTTTTCCACTCCTCTGCTCTTACTCCCTGCTTCCAAACAATGGAAGGACAGAACTCCCATTCACCTTCCACCCTACCTGCCTCCATTTTCTGACAGATCATAGAATACAGAATTCAGCACAGGAACAGGCCATTCAGGCCAAAATATCCACACCGAACAAGATGCTGAATTAAACTAATTCTCTTCTGCCTGCACGCGACCATATCCCTCCATTCCCCACATATTCATGTGTCTAACAGCCTCTTATAAATCACTTTCATATCTGCTTTCACTACTCCCCCCAGCAATCTGTTCCAGACACTTACTACTCAGTACATAAAAAAACTTGCCCTGTACATCTCCTTTAAACTTTCCCCCTCTCACCTGAAATACATGTCTTCTAGTATTGGACATTTCTACCTTAGGGAAAAAAATTCTGACTGTCTACCCTTCTACCAGGTCTCTCCTCAGCCTCTGATGTTCCAGAGAAAAACAACACAAGTTTGTCCAACCTCTCCTTATAGTTCATTCAGCATCCTAGTGAAACTCTTCTGCATCCTTTCCAAAGCCTCCACATCCTTCCTGTAATGGATTGACTAGAATTGCATACAATATTCCAAGTGCAGCCTAAACAAGGTTTTGTATAGCTGCAACCTGACACCCTTACTCTTGTACTCAACACCCAACCAATGAAAGCAAGTATGCCATATGCCTTCTTTACCACCTTATCTACTTGTGTGGCCACTTTCAGGGAGCTATGGACTTGGACCCCAAGATTCCTCTGTACATCAATGCTGATAAGGGTTCTGCCATGAACAGTATAATTTCCCCTTGCATTAAGACTTCCCAAAATGAAACATCTCACACTTGCTCAGATTAAACATCTGCCATTTCTCAACCCATACCCGTAACTGATCTATAGTCTGGTGCACCTTTTCACAGCCCTCTTTAGTATTCACAACTCCACCAATCTTTGTGTCACCTGCAAACTTACTAACCCACCCACCTACATTTTCATCCAAATCATTTATATATAATCACAAACAACAGAGGTCCCAGCACTGGTCTTTACACAATAACACTGGTCACAGACCTCAAGCCAGAATAATACCCTTCCACTACTACCCTCTGTCCTTCTATGGGCAAGCCAATTCAGAATCCAATTATCCTTTGCAATTTCCACCATTTTCAATGAAATTCCACCACCAAGCACATCTTTCCCCTCTCCTCCTTCTACATTCTAAAAGGGACCTATTCCCTTCACAAATTCCTCATCTAACCACTTCCCTTTCATGCACTTTCGCATGCAACTGCAGGAGACACAAGAGCCTTAACGTGGTCTCATCCCTTCTCACCATCCAAAGTCTCCAACAATTCTTTCAGGTGAAGCAATGGCACTTCTTCAGATTTTTGTGGTCTCCTCTAAAGTGGAAAAACCAATAACTACCTTGTGGAGCACCTTCATTCAGTCTGTAGGGGTAATCCCAAGATTCCAGTTTCCTGTCACTTTAATCCTCCATGCTATTCTTGCCTACGCCTTCCTGTACTGTTCCAAAAGAGAGTCAAAGCAAATTTGGGGGGAAAAACTCACCTACTATTTGTACACGCCACAGCCTTGAGATTCAATTTCAAATTGAATAATTTCAAGTAATTCACTTTTTCCAGTATCCATCAGAATACCCAATTCTGCTATAGGTTATCAACTCCATTTTTCTGTCTCCATTGATACTGCCTGATCTGCTGGGCATGTCCAACACCTCTTAACTGCATTTCACGACTTTTACATGTCCCTGTGTTTTCTCCCTCTAACATTAATTTATCAATCAAATGCCTTCATCAACGGTTTATCATAACAATCCTTGCTCCATCCAGAGATGTTCACTTCATCCTATCCATTCCTCCCCTACCTCCTTTGCAACTCAAAATTTGTGTGTCCTTTCCCAATTCTGAAGAAGGTCTGCTTCACTTTTTATAGATGCTGCTGACCTGCTCATTTTTATGGCAACGAATAGCCTTGTTCAAATCTACAAACCCATAAACTTCAGAGAAGGGGAAATATATAACAGAAACTTAGAGGTTACATTAACTTCAAAGTCTGGGCTACAATGGATACTTTAATGCTTTGGTTACAGAGACAAGTAGACTTAAAATTTTACTTGAAACTCTCTCTCTCCTATCAAAAATAACTTTGTTGCACTAGCAAAGAAACATTTATTGCCCATTATATACAGTCCTGGAATCACTAAAGTACTTGGATTGAAGGTACTCTCATAATGCTATTAGCTCAGGAGTTCCAAAAGTCAAAGCCAAAAAAGAGCCTGCAATATATTTCCATAATAAGATGTGCACAACTTAAGAATTCCTGCAAGCGATGCCAGTCAAGGTGGTTGAGGTCACAGGAATAGGAGTTGCTTTCAAAGAGGTCTCATCATGAAGCTATATTTTGTAAATGGTACACACTGCAACCACAGTGTATTGATGACAAGGAGAAAGTGTTTAGCAAGGTGTATAGAATGCAATTCAAGCAAATCTCTTTGCCTAATATGGTTGAGCTTACTGCCTAGTGCTAGAATTGTCATATCCACCAAGAGACTATTCCATCACATGGCTTTTGCCTTTTCAATGATGGAAAGCCTTTGGGAAGACAGCAAGTCACTTGTCAAAAACAAACTCAGCCTGCAGTGTAAGTATTTATGCAGCTGGTCCAGTTAAGTTTTTGGTCAATGGTAGTTCCCTAGGTATTAATTGTGGTGATTCAATGATGGCAGTGACATTTAATACGGTTAGCAAATCTTGTTGGAGAGGCAGGCACCAATGCAGCACAAATTTTATTTGACATCTTTCAACCTTTATGCAAATGCTAGCCAAGATTCTGCTGCAAAGAACTGCAAAAGCAGTTGTACATTAGCAAACACTCCCACTTCTTACCTCATTACATGTTTTGATGCAGGACACCGCTCTAAGCACTCCTTGCAGCAATGTTATGAGTCTAAAATGATTCATCTACAACAACTATCTTTCTTTGTGCAAATTAAGACCCTGGCCACCAAAAGAATTTTCACTTTGAGTTCCAGTAACTTCTTATCGGGCTTCTTGATGCTATATGGTATAATATTGCCTTGATATCAAGGACTATCACTCTCACTTCAGCTCTTGAATTCAACACTTAGACCAAAGCTGTAACGATTACTGAAGTCAAATCATCCTGGAGAAACCAAAACTGAACTTCAGCTCACAGAACAAAACTCAGCAATAATCTACGTAGCAATGGCGAGTAAGTGTTGCTTGGCAGTACTATTGATGACACCTTCCATTACTCTGCTATTGATTGTTAGTAGATGATAATTGCTTTTTCTGTAAATAGGAAATATCTGTGTGCTGTATATTACAAATTACTATTTGTTGAAAAAAAAATCTCCCTACATTGTTTGAGCATTTCAAGTAATAATGCAAAAACTCCCAACTTCTCTTGGTTTCAACGAAAGAATCCAGCTTTACACCACTGAATTCTGCAGAGAAAATGACTGCAGATGCTGGAATCTAGATGAAAAAAAACAAGGTGCTGGAGGAACCAGGCCAGGCAGCATCCATGGAGAAAAGCAGATGGTCAACATTTTGGGTTAGGGCCCTTCAACAGGACTCTGCAACATATTACCATCAGCTCAGATATTCAAAGTAATTTGCAATCTTCATTCTCAAACTCTCCTTGATTTACGCTAGATATTTTTAAACAGGAAGCCTATTTTCTATACACCTTCCAACATTTGTCATGCCAGTAGTAAAATTTGACTGATGGCTCTTTTGCATTCATTGGTAATAGTGCAAACTCAGTGTCAAACCAGCAGTACACATTTGAAGAAATGGAAAAGGTGGTAAGTGGGATGGGTATCTAGCCCATGATGGTGCTTAGTGGCAGCCACCCAAGTAAGCTAACTGCTCAGTCAAACCACTCAACTTACTCAAGCCACCTTGTAGGCTGGGGAGAATGTGTAGGGCAAGTTGCTTGTTACTTTTGAAGGGCCAACCAGAATAGTGAGCTCAATGTACAAGGAAGCTACATCTCCTTGCTTCAGCTATGCATCTTCTATATATAACTCAATGTGAATAATGACTGAAAATGCAGTAAACGTAAATTAGAATCACAGGTGTTCAAGCCTTTAGCAACTATAGATAGCAAAATATTTACATTTGCCATGGCCACTGAAGTTAAATAATTCTGCAGAATAGGAGGAAATTGATTGTTCAGTTGTATTCACCTTGAGGGTGGTGGTTGGGGGGGGCGCAGTATTTGTTTCAATCAATACCAAGCATCATTCATGAATTAGCACTTAATAATCTTAAAACAAACTAATAAGCATTTCTTGAAAAGAGTGTTTCACATTTACTTTGATCAATTTGCTTCTGATTTAGATCAGTTTGATCCATATTCTGGAAATTCAATAATGTTGTATTTGCGGGTAGTCACAACTTTGATCTGGGTAAGCACAGAAACAGCAGCCATTCTGCAAGCATTACTGAAAGGATCAAATGGATGCACTGCCAACTGCACTGGAAACCAAGATGTTCTTAAGTGTCTCAAAAAAGTACCATGCAACAAAAGAACAATTCCAAGTTGTTCACCTTCTACAGAGTTTTGGCAGTCCAATCAAATTAGTACAATTTCACTTTAGTCTATGGAGTAGTAGATGGCTGAATATATTTTGTTATACGTACTGTTACAGCTTCAGGATTAGTCTTTTTCTTCTCTCTCCTGGTGGCATGCAACTTTTTATAAATCTCTAAAAATTAACTTCTTACACCTCTTGTAGAATTTGGTACAATGATAATTAAAACAATTATTTATGATGCTTTACATCAAAGCATGTGAATTTTTAAAACAGGGATGGCCAGGATTATGTTGCAAGCAGCAAAGAACAATGCTTGTTATCCAGACTTTATGTGGGCATTTGAGCGTCAACTTGGAGTCATTGGCTATGTAAAACAATGTGGCGCTATCTTCAGGGAGTTTGAATCTTGTGTTAAACAGGGAACCAAGGAATTTCCTTGTCCAATCACCATGAAATTCACCAGGCTACAACATGATTCAACATAAAAATCAAGGAAAGAGATCACATTTTACTTAAGAGAGGAGTAAATCAGATAAAAAATAATTAATATCAATTTAGGACTCTCAATAATAATAAGATTCTGCATTTTCAAAAGTCAATCTTCAGTGGCAATATCTTTCTGGCCATATTTAATATTGATTATCTTGATAAAAATTCACTATATGTGAATGGCAAACCCCAAAATTTTCAACCATGATTAATCATAAAATGAAAAAGCACAGGATATAGTCATTCTGCCATTACAAAAGTGGAAAATGATGGAAGCATTCAATGAGTCAGGCAGCATCTGTGGACAGAGGAACAGCTAACATTTCATATCCAGGACACTTCATTAAAACTGGAAAAGGGAGAAAACAAGTCAGTTTTCAATAACAGAGATGGTGGGGAAGGATGGCAGAACAAGGGGAATATTTCAGATAGGATAACACCAAATGACAACGCAGCAATTAGAAGCCCATTTGCTTCTTTGTGTGTATGTGTATCAGAACTGGGCATTTCTGCTGGTCATCATTTTGGATCTTTTCCCAACCACGGCCCCCCAGCCCCGCACCCATTGAACATACCCTGCCCTGGTGGATATGTCCCAAAGCCTTGTTATTATATTTTCTGCTTCTGTAATGGCAGAATTCAGTAGGTTTAACACTTCTCCTTATACCTCCTCCCTCACCACCATCCAGGGACCTAAACAGTCCTTCCAGATAAGGCAAAAGGTTACCTGCATCTCCTCCAACCATATCTACTGCATTCGGTGCTCCCGATGTGGTCTCCTCTACATCAGCAAGACCAAGTGCAGACTCAATGACTGTTTCACAGAACACCTACGCTCAGTCCACAATGGCCATCCCAAGCTCCCA
>JARFYF010000104.1:56299742-56310163 GCA_030265395.1 Rhina ancylostomus
TTATAAATTGAGGTCTGTCTGGTCTCAAGTAGTTGTGACGTGTCTTTCAGCATTACTGTTTTTTGAGCAATGGGAGTGAATTAAGCCTGATGCCCTGGCTAATATTTATCTTTTAACCAACGTCACAGAATAAAATTATTTGGTCATTAATACTATGTTATTTATGGGAGCTTCCTGAATGCAAATTATCTGCTGTATTCCCTTCATTATACAGCACATCAGAAAAGTATTCATTTTTAGCTTTTATCCAAAACTGTAACGTGGTTTTGGACATTGTAAAAGGTGCTATATAAATGCAAGATTTTCTTTTGAACTCTTCTTTGTTTCTCATTTCTTTCTTTCCCAACCAAATTAAAACATACTGTAAGTCAAAGCCTGTTTCCTATTTTGTTCAGTGTCATTGATTCCTAGGCTTTAGAAAATATACAGCAACATATACACATATATGCATTTGAACAATAAAGTAATTGAGTAGTATAAGCAATAAAATAAAAAATAATATCAATGATTTAAAAAGGAGAAATTTTATTTGTAATATAGATTTTGTTATCTCAAGCATTGCAAAGCTCATTACAGTCAATAAAAAACTTCTAAAGTGTAGTCCCTTGTATGAATGAAAAGCTGCATGGTGCTGTGCTGCTGGATGTGTAAGCAGAGGATTGAATGGCCTGAGTTGGCTGATCCAGTTAGGGAAATGATGGAGATCATTATAATTTAATCTGATGGGAATGAGAAACCCTCACCAGCATTTCCATTCTTGCATCACTTTCCAGTGGAGCCCTTCTGGAAACTGAATTTATCCAGATACTCTGAAGACAGGATTAGGGCTTTCATAGTTGAAAAGGTAGCTCGTTTTCACATGAGGATTGGGTGGATGGAAATGGAAGTGGAGACTGCAGTAGCCTGGCAGAAGTTACCAGATCCAGGAGACTGAAGCAAGGCAGACGAGTGAAAGGGTGTCTGTGAGTTGGAGGATTTTGCTTTAATAGCTAATGATGTCTGAAAATCTAAGATTCTTGTTTGATGCTGACTTTTTTTATTCATTCTCTAATAGCCTGCTTATATACATCTTTAATGTTTAATGTTAATCCTGATTTCCCAATGTGCTTGCAGGAAACGTTGGTGTGCATGGCAAGTCCTTGATGTGTTGCTAAATTCACAAGAGGTTAATAATGTCTTGTGATGCCAGTATTGTAGATTTATCAAGGAATAATCTGCACCTGACTACAAAGAAATTCAGTATCCATTATAGATGTATATTGTTCTGCATTGGGAATAACAAAAATGTAGAGAGCAGAATCCTGATGAATTGCTTGATTGTCAGAGGAAGTGAAAATTTTATATTGTTGTCCTTGTGAGTGGGTGTATTGATTTGATTTGCATATTTTATGTTCAACATAGTTGGTTCTGTTACTGCAGCTTGACTCAATGATAACACCTTCAGTTCTGTTGCAGAACTACTCCAGGTTCAGAGCACAGCCTTCTGAACACTGCTGATGGGATGTGACATTGCTGGAGACACTATTGTTTGAAGAGATCATAAACTGTAGTCCTCCTCAGGTGGACATAGCAGGTCCCCGTTACAATCCAAAGTGCAGGTTTTTTCTCCAGTGCCCTGGGCAATAGTGATTCCTCAACAAACATTGCTATACCATATAACACTGCTGTTTTTGGGCAAATTTGCAACTGCCTTATAACAGTGACTATACTTTCAAGTATAGGTGATAGGTGATATATAAACACAAGGGATATTAAATTGAAGTTCTGTCTCCCCCATCAGATATTTGTCAAAGTCACCTTGGCACGATTTTAAAGAATAACAGATGAAGCAGTGATGTATCATATTGCCTTTAATTGCAGTGTTATTGCTAGCAATCTGCCTACAAAATGTTCTTATAAAATGATTTGGTGAAGGTCTTGGGAAAGTGAAGGAGATGGATGGAAATATATGAATGGAGGTTTTTCTATTACAGGCCTGAGATATACTTCAGCAATTGTTTTGCTTCTGGACTTTGTAATTTGACTTTTGTGCTAGTTCAACTAAGTGTCACTTACACTAGTGCTAGCTGTATATTCTCACAATGTATCGATTTCCCCAGTTCCATCTGACCTGCAGAATCTGTTTATTCCTGCCCCATGTGGTTTAACCTGAAGGGTTCAAAAAACAATCTACTGTTCTTTCCATATTAACTTGCATTTGATTGTTAGGACATTAGCTTTATGTTTAACCTAGTTGGTCACAGAACATTGGTTGACAGGGATAAATGGAAAGCAATATCTGTAGGGTTTATGCATGAATTAGAGAGCCGTTTTTCTACCTCCATTTCTTGTATTAAATGGACTTGCAGCAGATGTTGTGCCTTGGTGGGAGGTATATTGCTGAGTCTTAGTGTGAGTACATCTGTTGTGGATTGCTATACAAAGGAGGGAGCCTTAACCCCTTGTCTCACAGTTTAGGAGTGACTTTGGAATTACTTGAAGGGAGCTATCTGCAGATTAACGCAGGCAATTTACCCCTGACTATCTGGGTGACCATAGGCATTCCCTCTTCCACACTTCAACGTAATTAATATAGCAGCATGACCAGAAACACTTTGGTTAAAGAGTCCCATTTGCACTCTTTGATAACAGAGGCTATAGCCCCTACTGAAAGTTTATTTTACAAAAAAACATGCAAAGTGCCTTTGACTTTGAATAGAATCCCTGCCGTATGCAAAAGGCTTATCGCTGCATTGAATTCAGTCTCATTGTGTCCACTCTCCCCAACAAGTTTTCAGTTTTCATTTCATTCACAAGAGGCTTGGAGGTGAAGCTGTTAATCACCTGCTGTGTGAAATACTGGGATACACACAAGGACAACATGGTCTGCAGGCCAGAAATGCCTTACTTTGACTTAGCAAAGCTGGCCAGAGCTTCTGAATAGAGTTTTGTTTGTCTCAGAGTCTGGATTTGTAAAGGACTGATTAATGGAAGTTTTGGGTGATAGAAACATTGGCGGAAACCCATTCATCGTTCAAGATCCAGGCCTGCTGCATGAACAACTGGGTGGCAGACTATGTTCTCACTGTCATTCGTGCTGTTGTTACTTTGATCTCCCCATGTGCTTGCTTCCACTCACTGATGCTGCCAGGGCAGTCAGGCAGCGCTTTCTTGAAAGACCAAAAGACAATTGAATCCTCTTCACTGAGGAATTGGCATTTGTTTGAGACACCATCTATTCTGGGACAGTATTTGAAATGTTTAACTTCAGTGATTTTTGCTATGCTTTGTATTTTAATCTGGGTTTGTTAGAATGATACTGACTCCTCATAAAATACCACATCCTACTGTCCAGTGTTATTAGTCCCACCAAAAAGTTACAAATATTCTTTCTGCTTTTTAATGAACCAGAATTGCCTGCAAACTGTGCTCTCATTTGATAACTTAAGAAAGTTGTTGCTGTTCTTTGAAGGCAGAAAGGTGTGTAATAAAGATTAAATCAAACACGCGGATTTTCATGAGGAAAGGAAAAGCAATAACTTGTATTTACGAAGTGCTTTAACTGACCTCAGTACATGCCAAAGTACTTTAGAGCTAATTAAGTACTTCTTTGGTGTGTAGTCACTGTGGTAATGGAAAGTCAATTTGCACACAGCAAGCTCGACAAATGAGATAGTGAATAGTTAGTCTGTTTAAATGATAGTGTACGAGGGGTGAGCATTGGCAAAGCCACTATGGAGGATTCCCTTTCTCTTCTTCAAATAGCGCTTTAGAGATTTTTACATCCATCTAAGGGATCAGATGGGGCCTCAGTTTAATAATGTAAACCACCCTTGTCAGAACACCAATCCCTCTGCAAAGCACTGAAGTGAAAGACCGGATTATGTAGTGGAACTTGAAGCTAAAATCGTCTGAAATCAGATGAGGGAGCCACTGGAGCCAACAACATGGTACGAATTTAGCTCCTTTTTCTCTCTGGAAAAAGAACACATCAAGATTTTGAAAATTCTAAAAGATATTAAGAAAACTAATTAAAATAAATTGCTCAGCACGTTGAAAAAATCATACATTGAGAGACAGGCCAGCAAATTGAGGAAGGAAAGCAGACAATGCTGGAAGTGCTCAGATGAACCGAAGAAAAGTCCTTGACCTGAAACATTGATTCTTGATTCTCCCCCCACAGATACTGCCTGACCTGTATCCTGCATCTTTTATTTTTGTTCGGAGTTCCAGCATCTGCAGTTTTTTGATCTGATACAAATGTGGAAGCTAGGGAAGGAATTTTACATTCAAAGGGTGATAGACCATTGGGTGATTATTCAGGATGGTCTCAGAAGCACACTGGTATATGTGGACTCAAGGAATAATTAGTTACAATTCTGGAAGGGGATCAGATGAGAAGGTGGGTGAGGTAATATGTCAGAGAATCAAAGAATCATGCAACACTGGAGGTTTTTTGATCCCTCAACTTTGCGCTGGCTCTTTGAAAAGAACTATTCAATTAGTTCCTTTCCCCTTGTTCTTACTCCATAAATGGTGCCATTCCAATGAAGACTCTTGTTTTTTGTTTAACATCTACATTTGATTCCAGTGACTTAAAGGGCCCCAGCTAATCCTCTGCATCCCTAGAGAGCAGCACAGGTCTGCTCTCACCACCAAGAAGATGACCTCACATCTGACACCAGAGAATAGAGGGCGTGCTTTAAAGGTGAGGGGGGTAAGTTCAAAGGAGAAGTTTTTCACACAGTGGTGGGTGCCTGGAATGCGCTGCCAGGGGTGGTAGTGGAGGCAAATATGATAGATACCCTCGAGAGGCTCTTAGATAGGCGCATGAATGTGCAGAGAATGGAGGGATATGAACATTGTGCAGGCAGAAGGGATTAGTTTAGTTAGGTGTTTAATTACTAGTTTAATTAGTTTGCTACAACATCGTGGGCCGAAGGGCCTGTTCCTGTGCTGTTTTGTTCTATGTTCAATGTTCTATTTAATAGATCAAAGGAAGTGAATTAGGACCATCCGCTCACCCAAACCCCCCCCCCCAACCACTGATGATCATCTTCCAATAGCTAACCCCAGGACCACAAACAGGAGAATAATCTGCAAGCCATGGGCTCACTTTACTGTTGTTTTTGGTCATATTTCTTTCAGTGATAGAAATGGCCTTCTGAGCAAAGGGGTTTGGGTTGTCAGACGCTGCAAAATAACACAATCGTTTCAGAAAAAATTCTTTTGCAAGCACACCATGTTCATATTGGCACCACTATTACATTAAATTACAAAGCCACAGATCTTGAATCATAACTGTGGCACAACAGGGTCTGTTCATGCACTGTGCTATCATCCTGTGGTGGTATGGGACAGGACCAGCTCCTTTAGCGGGTATGTCAAGTGGCAGCAAATTAAAAAAAGTAATTGCCACTGTGTTCAGCTCCATCTGAATTGACACAGTGGTCGGCAGCCAATAATTCCACTCTGGAGACAGTCTAGTAATGGCAGAATGCCACGCTTCACAAATTATTTTACTAAAGCATGTGTTTCTGTCCTTAATGATGTTGGGGTGGTGAACAGACTTTTCCTCTGCAAGTTTAGAAGTATCTTTTGGAATTACTGGGTAGGGATGAATTGGGGAGGGAAATGGGGGGGATGTCCCTTTAAATTTCCTGCACTATATGTAGCAATTCCAACCATGCATATAACAAAAAGTAAAGGCAGTTGTTGATTTGTTTGAGCATTCATACAATGGTGCTGATCTTCAACTTTTGTCTAGTATTAACCATGCCTGCACTATTCATAATTACCTGTTCAAGTGTGAGTAACATTGATTCAATTGGTTCTGGAAATCTACCTCTATACTTTATTAGCCCCTTCAGCATGATGCACTTAATAATCAGAAAGAAGCTGAATCACTTTCTCTTCAATCAAATGAATACATATTTATGCATTAGGAACATAAACTGAGAACAAAAGTGGTGCCTATTGTTTGCAGCTGATCTAGCTTTTCTTTCAGAAATTGGTGGCACATTAGTTGAATTATACATCTTAAAGATAGTGTGATTGTTAAACAGGTTTCTGTGAAGCTGGAAGTTTAAATAGAACACTTGCTATTTGGTACCATTTTATTCTCAAGATGCTTCAGTTCCTTACTTGTGTGCTACTGCTGTGTATACCGAAACTGGGACATCTGTTTTATTTTATATCTCTGTGTAAACCACACACTTCTCAGATGAATCGCATCATTGAAGTTGAAGTTCAACAGTGGTACTGTCGTCATTTCCCTGTAAATACTGGAAATCAGAAAAATGACAAAATCGCATCATATTCCAATGGTTCAGAGAATGAATGGTCATGAGAAAGACAAAAAACACTGATATTTTTTGTTTATTCTTTGCACAGATTTTTAGTTTGTGAAGTAACTGATCCACATTTGTCTTTCACAAGTGTTCCTTGGGTTTCTACCTTTGAGTACAAAGCTACACAATGATGCAAAATTGCCAATGTGTGTGCATGTTTGTTTTCAGTGTTCTTTGTGGCTGCACTTCCGTTCTTAGTTTTCTTCCAGATTGGTTAAGTAATTAAGTCCCTGCTTTCTCCATTTATATTGCTCATTCCCATTTACACACTACAGAAAGCTCTCTCTTTCTAAAAGTTGCTTGTTTTCTTGCAATTGCACACAACCAAAAGTATTCACATTACAGCCGAACACATTTTTCAGAGAGAGTACACATGAGAAAAGAAAATCAGCAACAATAAAATTTTACACTTGTTCCAACAGCACGGTGCACTGCACAGGGACTCTGAAAGTGCTATGTATTCCTAACCTGTGCTCCTTTTTACTGTACCCTAGCCAGTAGAATTCCCATGGTTAGAAGAGTCCAATGAAATGTATGAGCTCAGGATTCTGGTTCTGGTGTAAAAGCACTCCAATTTCAATAAGTTGATATGTAGTCCTCCTACTTCACTGTCAGATTGTTGTTCAGCTGTTTATTCTCCTGAATAGGTCTTTATCTGTCCAGGATACTAGCTTTGAAATTTCTCCATAAACCTCACCACTTCTGTAGTTCTCTCTTTCTTTTAAGATGCTCCATAAAATTTACCTCTTTAACCAAACATCGGCCTTAATTTCTTCCTTTGTGGCTTATTTCATATTTTGTGATAATGCTTCTATGATGTGATTTGGGCAATTATAGTATGGTGGCGATTGTAGGGGGTTATTTATGTGATCACTCTTACTGTTCTGCTGCCTGTTGTCTGATTGTTGTTGCTTCACCCTGCCCTCCAGTTGGTGCTCCACTTACTGCTCTCTGATGCTTGCTCATTTAGTCAATTGCCTGTTCCAGGAGCACTATCTGCAATCTGCTTTTTGTTCCATTGCCCAAGTCTCTGCTTCTTGCTCCCTTCTGCGCTGTTTTTCCATGGCTCACTCCTCTAACTGCTGTTCCATTGCCTCCTCTCCCTGACTGTTGTTCAATTGCTTGTTCTCTGGACATTGTCTCGTCAGCCATACTCTGTTGCTTCAACACTATGTTGTTACACTGATTCTCTCTGGTTGTTGCTGCATTGCTCAATGTCTCTGAATATTTCCGCACTGCAAATTTTTCCTCTAGTATTTACTACCACACACACTCTCAGAATGTTGTGTGGTTGCTTGCTCTTTTGTTGGTTCTTTTAATTGATTGTTGCTCTGTTACCAGTTCTTTGATTGTTATTTTGATGTTCACTCACATAATTGTTGCTCTGTTTCCTCATGTTACTCCTTTTCCTGATTTCTGATTGTTGATCCAGTCAGTCCTTTCTTTGCTTGTTGTTCCACTACCCTCCACCACTTCATTGCTAGCTACTCACTGTTGCTACATTGCACACTCATTCTAATTGTTACTATTTTGCTGGCTATTTAGACTTGTTTCTTTGCCCATTTGTTGCCTGTTATTCAAATGTTCCTTCATTGAAAACTCTGTTGTTCTTTTGCCTGATGTCTCTGATTACTGCTCCACTGTGTACTCTGCATCATTGTTGTTCCATTACTCACTCTGTTATTTTGCTGTGTTGCTTGATCTCTCTTTGTTGCTTTATTGTCCTTTCTTTCTGCTTTGTTGATTGTACACTCTCTCCTATTTATTGGTGGACTCAATCTCATTATTGGTTTCATTGTCCAGTCAGTCTGACTGTTGCATCGCCACAATGCTGTCTGTTCCTGATTCCATTCTGTATTGTCCCTGATTGTTGCTATCTTTATGATTCTTGTTACTTTGCATAGTAACTCTATTTATTCCTTTGCCTCTTTTCTCTCCTTGTTTCTTCATTATCCTCTATTTGATTGTTGCTCCACTGTCCACTCTCTGAAGGTGCATTTCTCACTGGTTGCTGTAATGTCTACTGTAACATTGCTGAGCCACCCTTAATGTTGCTCCAGTGACTGAGTGCTCAGAAGCGTTGTTCAGTTGTCCATACCCCAACTGTTCAGCCTCTCTGATTGTTCCTCCAATGTCTATGCTGTTTGTTATTTGCTATATTAATGGCTCTCCTTGATTGCTATTGTATGAACCGCTCTCTGTTTAATTGTTCATGGTCTCTCTAATTTTAGTTACATTGCTTGTTCTTTCTCAGTGTTACTCTGTTGCTCTATGTTCTTGTTTTTGCTCTGTTGTCCATACTCTCTCATGGTTGATCATATGGCACTTTGCTTGTTCGTCTGTTACTCATTCACAGATTCTTGTTCCAATATTGCTACCTGATTTTATATTTCAAGTTCAAAAGTTCTTATTCACTGCATTCCTTCTCTGATAATTTCTCCATTAACATCTCTTTTTGTTGAATCAATTAACAGTCCCTTCATTTATTGGTTTATTCCTTCTGTTCTGGCTGATGATCCATTGCCTGTATTCTGACAGTTGATCCATTGCTACTGCTCATTGACTGTTGCACTATTGCCTGCTTTCTAGGATTGTTGCTATAATGGCAGGCCCACTTGATTTCTTCTCCCTTGCTTGCTCTCTGATGTCACTCTGTTTCTGTAATCTGGTTTTGGTTCCGTCGTCCTCTGACTGTTGCCCAGTTGTCTGCTTTCTGTTTGTTGCTACTTTTCTCAATCTCTGATTGTTATTTCATCACTGCCTTTGGATTATGTTCTCTTTCTCAGTCATACTTGTTCACTGATTGTTTTGCTAAGGCACATTCACTGGTTGTTACCCCATTGCCTGTTCACTGGTTGTTGCTCCACTCTATGTCCATTGCCTTCTAACCAATTGTTGCTCTGTTGTCTGCTTTCTGATTGATATTATTTTTCTAGCTATCTGATTGTTATTTGTTTGCACACTCCTTCTTTGTGGTTCTTTCTTTCATCCTCAGTGATTTTTGCTTCAGTGCCTGCTGTCTGTGTTGCTGCATCACCCACCATCATTGATTTTACTGTTATGCTGTTATGTTCTGTCTCAATGTTACTTATCTACCTGGTAAAAATAGGGTTATTGTCCCACTGCACACTTCATCACCCTCTCACCAATTGTTTTGCCATTTCCTATGCTGACTAATTGTTGCTCTGTTACTGAAACTGAATGATTTTTGTTTGTTGACATTCTGTTTGTTGCTCCGATGCCTGATACCTGCTCTGATTGTTAGTCTGTTGCCTGTTCTGTGATCATCACTGTGAAGTCTGCTCTCTGTTTGCTATTCCATGGACTGCTGTCTGATTCATTGCTCTGAAGCTGTTCTGATTGTTGTTCCATTTTCTATACTTCCATTACTCTTCTGAAATTTGTTCTCTATTTATTAAATTGTTGTTGCTGTGTGCACTCAGTTTAATGCTCTGAAACCTGCTTTCCACTTGTTCTTCCATTGCCTGTACAGGCAGTCCCCGACTTACGAATGCCCTACTTATGAACATCCGTACTTACAAACGGGCCTTTGTCGGTCTCTGGGCCAAGTGCGCATGTGCGGCTGGGGAACCCCCGGACCAAGTGCACATGTGTGGCTGGGGTTCAGTGTGGCCACGACCCCCGGGCCAATTGCGCATATGCGGCCTCGATCCCTGGACCAATTGCGCATATGCAGCCTCAATCCCTAGGCTTAGTGCGCGTGCATGGCCTTGATCCCTGGGCCTAGTACGCATGCGCAGCTGCGACCCCTGGGCCAAGTGCACATGCTTGGACACTGTTCCGAGTTGCACACAAAATCGGGTTACGAACAGTCTCAAAAACGGAACTCGTTCATAACCCGGGGACTTCCCATACTTTGAGTTTGGGACACTCTGCCAAGAAGGTCTCCTGGAGAATGCCTGCTTGTCATGATGAATAAAGACTTCTATATCACCAGCTTTAGTGTCTCTCCGGTGACTCAGATTACAGTCACAGCATAACCACCAGGAACATGATTTTCCTCAAACTAGTCATCTAATCCATGGACATCTGAATCCCTTTTTTGCACTGCACAACCACATCCTTCCTATA
>JARFYF010000104.1:56522813-56537909 GCA_030265395.1 Rhina ancylostomus
TATCCTGACTCCAGTCCTGTACCAGTGTGCTGCATTTGGGTTCTCTGTGAGCTTGCTCTTGTTCAACATTGTGACACCCAGGGCCTAAATTTCTTTCAGAACTCTCCACAAAAATGTCTTCTGAAGCAAAACCAATCAAGTTAAGTGTGTAATGTTTATACCTGTACATAAAGCTACATGGGGATAGAAACGTAGTCCTGGCCTTATTTGCTATTCCATCTGTCTCCAGTCATACACTACCCCACATTTCACCCCTCCCATTACTAATTTTTCAACTCAACCTCCAATTACCTCTCCTATATCCTCCAATCCCCACACCCAGAGCCTCCTGTCTGTACCAACCTTTGCTCTCCCGAAGCCTGATCTCTATGGTTAGAGTTGTCCAGGCACCTATATCCATGGCTGGTGGTCCTCTAGCAGATTGTCTCCTGTCTCAGTGATGACTGGTTTGGTAAATCTGAATATTGGGTGAAATTAAGCTAGAATCAGCCCACTAACCACAGTGCAACCCACCTTCAGTCACCAACTGCCAAACGTGCAAACCAGAGTTCAAATCCTACTATGGCAATGGAGGAACTTATTTTTTGAATAATTAAGTAAATCCAGATTTAAGAATAAAAAAAACTCATCTCAGTAACAGTAATGATGAAACTGCTGCTTTGTTGTAAGAAACCTTTGAGATGACTCATGTCATTCAGGGTAGGAAATGTGCCTTCCTTATCCAGCCTAACCTCCTTGTAACTCCACACCCACCAGTGCAATTGACTCTTCATAGTCTCTTCAGTTTATGGGAAATTATGAGCTGTCAATAAATGCCAGCATTCCCAATAGTGGCTGCATCTTATGAATGGATGAATAAAGAAGTTGGAAGGTATTTGAAAATAAAGGCTTGGGGTAGAGCTTTCCATTGTAGCAGGGACTGAAATTTAAGTTTTTAAATGTCTCAGATATGATTTAAAAATTATGACAATATATTAAATGATTAAAAAGTTTTTAAAAATATCAAGATTAATAGAGCTAATTAAAAAGGCACTTAAACTCTAAGCAATACTTAACATTATTAAAGCAAAGAGAAAGTAAAGGAATATGAACAGCTATTACCTTCTGCATGGAGATATGAAAACCAAGATAGAATGGAATGACAATAGTGCCAGCAACTGTCACTCAGCATGTACTGGACTCATGGTGAGTCTGAATAGGTTGAGAATGTCTGTGGAGGGACAGCTGAATGGGAGTTGTTTCGGGAGTGTCAGCCAAATAGAGCATAATTTGTCCACTGGTTGAGAAAGGTCCTTAAATTACTGAACTGTTTATTGGGAACAGGCTCTTTGGACATGTGAACTTGGAGCCCACAGAGCTATAGAGAGATGTTTTGTTTGCTTATGACAGGCATTTGCTGGAGACCAGATTACGTTGGTTGCACTGCAAAGTTGTGCTGTCCCACAAATGATATCATTGGGTGCATACAAAATGCAAATAAACATCAGATGTACTAGTATGAATCAAGGCTGGAAAAATCCAATCAAGTTGTCATGATTGATGCAATGCGAGTGAGAAATGGTCACAATAGTGATACACTCAAAGTTAATCAGTTTTTTGTCAATTTCTTTCTATTAATCTCTTAATTGAATCCTCATGTTTTAATTCATCTGAGGGTTCCATCACTGTGCCAATGAATCGAGTTAGCCCGTTGATCTATTTTTGTCTGAACAATAACTTGGACGATTGGACCTACCAGGCACATACCCTGCCCTCCTCGGAAACTAAAGAAAATTCAGGACACGTGTACCCATGTTTATGTATCTGCTTTAGGTGCTCTCCCCACCCAAAAGATTAAAGTTAAACTCCTGCCTGCAATCCAGCATATAAAGAACTGCCTGACTTTTAAGTTATCAATTAATTGTTTAATAATCAATTAATCACTTATTCCAAGTGCAGTGTAAATTTCCAGCACCAAATTTCTCCCACACATCTGGGAAATTATCAAGCTAATCCAGGAATTTTACTCCCTGCATCTTTAAAATACATTATCCCACTGACCCACAGACAGTGCTTTGCAGCGCTAATTAACCCTGCAGGCTCTTCTGAAGGACCTTTGGGAACTTCAGGGGTTGTCACGCTGGACAAATGTACTTTGCAATTGTACAGGAATGTGGCTGCAAATTCCACATGTCCATCCATAACAGTCATGTAAATAGGCCCACCTGCAAGTTTTGGTTCAGGGTCAGTACCCACTGATTGGAGCAGCCTTGGGATTCCCAGCTGCACATATTACGATTGCAATTTCAGATTAATTTAAACTTCCTAAAACTCAGTTAAAAGACCTTGAAAACCACTTCAAATATCACATAAAATACAAGGCAGGTTCACAATCAATTGTTTCTCTTATTGAAGGAAGCTAATTTAATCAGGTCTTAAAATGATTATTAATTACTACATATTTTCTAATACATTTCCTGTGATTAACCATTTGTGCAAAGTAAAAGCTCATTACAATTATATCAAAGTAAACATTTCAGTATATAAGGTGGTCAGATGAATTCCAAATATAATTGTTTAAACTGATGCATACATTTTAGATTGCACATTTTGCCAAACATCTTGAAGTCCAAATGATATGTTTGATGTGTGTAATTACTTAGCAGTTCAGCAGTTTGCTTAGAATTTTTTTTTGCAGAGCAGTATTCCTTCCTTTCTGATTGGTCTAATTAATTAGAAATGCTAAGGAGATAAAACAGTGGAGCAGTATATTTTACTTTAAACTCTCCCACCCACTATCTTCAAAATTAATGTCAATCCAAGATGGTTGGTATGTACCTTTTATTATTTTGTTCCTTCATGGAACCTTCCACTCTCATCCTGATGTTCTAGACATTCGAGACGATGTCCATAAATCTTCTCTCACATGAGATCTAACATCTTATCTTTATGATCTCCTTAAAATCGTACATGGAATTGTGAGGGTTGAGTAAAGGCAAGCTGCCTAGAGCAAAATAATATCCAGGTTTGCCCTATAAGCTAAATACCACTCCCTTAATTGCATCCTCATGTTTTAATGCATCTGAGGGTTCCATCACTGTACCAACAAATCCATTTAATATGCTGATATATTTTTGTCTGAACAGTAACTTGGGTGATTGGACTTAGTAGGAATGTCCCCTGCCCCCCTCAGAAACAATGAAACATTAAATATTACATAGTTATTAGATGCTCTGCATTGAGTCACAGTCATACAACACAGAAACAGGCCCTTTGGCCCATCTTGTCTGTGAAGATAATTAATCACTCATTTGCAGTAATCCCATTTTATTTTCCACACCACTGACCCTCTTGCATCTATGGGGTATCAATTAACTAAGTGAATACTTGAAATAAAGTTTACGCAACTTAGCCTTTATTAATAATCAAGTCACTTAAAATATGCAGCTGTACAATTAATCCTCATAACTTGTCACTACTTTGCAATTATCTCATTGTCTGCCTGTTACATTACAAAACTCAAAGCATGGATGTATACTACTAGAGTGAGATAACCAGCTGGGCTTATTTAGTCTTCCCTAAGATCAGAGCTCAGGGTCCTCCTAATGTTATGGTGGTTCCAAAGGTCTTGCTTTCCATGTTCCTTTTTTTAATGTTTTCTCCTGATCTTCCAGAATGTTCAGGACCATCACACCTCAATCAAGTCAATTAAAGAAGTGTAGAGACAGTTCTCCCATCTCGCTGGACTGTTTTCTCACATTTCCCTTGTCTCAGAAAATGGATCTCATCCTGACTACATTCCTCTGTTTCTAGCTGCAGGCACTGCATAGCATCTTCTTCTGTATCTGCTTGCAAAATCCCTCCACACTAGACCCAAGACCTCCCGGCTCTGAGATCATTTTTCCAACGGTCAAGTAAACAGAATGTATTCGCACCTTTATTATCTTGTACAGAATTAAGTCACCTCTGTGACCACCAAAGTCAAGTGACCCTGACTCAGTTTTTTCCATATGGAAAAGGAAGGAAATAGTATTCTTTTGTGATCTATTAATTGATATGTTTTTCATCTTTTGAACAATTGTCTAACAAATACAATTTGCCTAGATCACACTTTATTCGATATTTGCAGATTAGAAATTTTTTAAAAGCTACTATACCCTCTTTTCTGACACCTTATAAAATTGATACTATGGAAAAACATTAGGTTTTAATCCTTACCAGAAGGGCTTGATAACAATAATCTATAATTTAATTATGAAAATATGTCCAGAGTCACTGGACAAAATTAAGAATGAATGGGAAAGCGAACTCCAGATATCTATACCTACAGAGACATGGAAGAAAATTCTTCATTTAGTTAATACATCTTCAATGTGTGCCAGACACTCGTTGATACAGTTTAAGGTAGTTCACAGGACCCACATGTCCAAAGATAAGTTAGCTCGTTTTTATAACCATATACATCCTATATGTGATAGGAGTAGATCGAATGTGGCCTCTTTGACACATGTTTTGGTCCTGTCCTCTTTTGGAAAAAACTGGAAAGACATTTTTAACATTATTTCAAATGTATTGAAGATTGATTTACAACCGCACTCTATTACCGCAATTATTGGATTACCAAGGATTGAGTCTGGCCATTTATCTGCTTCCACTAACCGTATGATTGCCTTTGTTATATTAATGTTTTGCTTAAGTGGAAGGATCCAATACCCCCTATTACCTTTCAATGGTTCTCTCAAATTATATCATGTTTAAACTTGGAAAAAATTAGGAGTGGCACTGTTGATCCTTCCCTTAAATTTGAAGATATTTGGAGTCCATTTATCCAATATTTTCACACGATGTAGATCCTTCAATAACTTTTTAATTTAGAGGAACAGAGTTGACGACATAATATTGCTCTGTTTCCATTGAGAAATTTTGGTCCAGTATTTTTTGTTTTTCTAAATTTCTGTTTGCTTAGTTTAGTTTACATTGTTTATAATTTTTTTATTGATTAGGGGTTTCTTTTTCTTTTTCTAATTTATATAATAAATCTTTTTTCTTTCCTTTCTTTTATACTCTATTCATTAACTAAGAGATTGTTGGACCTACAAATTGTTTTTTAATATTTTATTGTATGATTATCTAAGACATGAGTGATACCCAGATCTCTTTGTAATACATGTATGAACGTTGATGCTATATACTAATCTGTATTGATTTGAAAACTAATAAAAAGATTGAAAAAGAAAAGAATAAGTCCCATTGACCACTACCATTTGTTGGGCAAGCCAATTCTAAATCCAAACGGCCAAATCACCATAGATCTGATGCACCTTAATCTTTTGGATAAGCCTACCACGAAGGACCTTGTCAAACACCTTATTAAAATCTATGTAGACAAAATCCACAGCTCTGCCTTCATCCATTACCTTTGTCACCTCCTTGAAAAACTCTATCTAGTCAGTAGGACATAACCTGCCCCACACAAAACCACGCTGACTGTCCCTAATTAGGCTAGGCTTTTTCAAATGCTCATAAATCCTATCCCTAAGAATCCTCTCCAATATCTTCCCTACCACTGACATGAGACTCACCAGTCTATAGTTTCCAGGATTATCCCTATTTCCCTTATTGAACAACAGAATAACATTAGTTACTCACCAGTCCTCCAGGTTGATGGCCTGCATTTCTCCACGGATGCTGCCTGGCCTGTGAGTTCCTCCAGCATCATAGTGTTTTTCATGTAGATTCCAGCATCTGCAGTCCTTTATTTCTCCATATCAATCTTCCTTTCTTAAAAACCTGGGTTACATCTTATCAGGCCCTGAGGACTTATCCAACTTAACATTCTTCAAGAGACCTAACACTACCTCTTTCTTTATCTCAAAATGCCCTAGTATATTAGCATGCTCCATGCTGATCTCACTATCCTCGATGTCCTTCTCCTTGGTCAATACTAACACAAAGTACTTAATTAGGACCTAGCCCATGACCTCCACCTCCAAGACACTCAGACCCAAGAAGTAATGTTGGGGATAGGGTGGTGGTGGGAGATGATCGATGGCAGGTGGAGCAAGATGCAATCTCAGCAGTGGGAGCACCTCTACTCTTGTGGTCACCAAAACAAATTAGGTATTTGTTGGTCCAGCACACAAAAGGACAATAAGGCTGCTTTTGTGCTATTCATTTGCATCTTGAAATTGTAATCACAGTAGGAATAGGATCTTGTTTTATTTATCGTAGGGACTCTACTGTCTGATTTAGGCAAGTAGCTGAGTTTTCCTTCTAAAATTCCTCACTAGTAACTTTGCCACTTCAGAGGATTCTGGGTTAAAGTCCCACTCAAGAAACTGAGGGCAAAAATCAAAGATTATATACTAGTGCATCGGTGGGAGTGTTATATAAATATTATATGTAACATTATACAAATGCAACTCTTCCTTTTTAACATAAAAGGATGTTTCTTTTTAAAGAATGTTCAACAATTGGATTGGACAATGTGGGGGAGATGGCAACCCTGAAATATTTTAAAAACAAACAGCTACTGCAAAGGGGAAATGTGGGATTGTTTTGGATAGATATACCAGAAAAGGGTGAATGGTTTCACTCATTCAAAAGTACCATGTGATCTAGAGAGTGCTGATGCTTTTTGACCCAGGCCTGAAATAATGAACCATTTTGTGGTTTTCAGTCAGTTCTTTTGCACTAATTCTTTGTTGCAGACATTTCAGTTCCTCTGTTTTTGAAATCTCTATTCTTCCTTCCTGAGCAAATGTCAAAAGATAATAATTAGCAGAAGTTGAGCAAACCATATTAATATTAATAAAAGGTGCAGACATGCTAATTGGGTGGAAACTGTTTAACATACAGTCAGGCAAAGGAATCGTTTACACAGGCAACAAATATTTATAGAGGAATGAAAGCAGTTTCACCATCAGCACTCCTGTTTAAAAAAATAGTTGCTGCATGGAATTGTTATACTTCCTGAAAGAACTTTTGAGAATTGTTTCTATTTGATCCGCTTAATTTTTTGCTACTATTACAATTTTTGCTTAAACTACAGAATGAATTAATGCTTCATGATATTAAGCTAAAAACATTTCCAAATTTCCTTTGTCTGCTTCTTCATCAGTGGTGGAACATGGAAATGATTGTGTTATAATCAGCAGACAAAGAAATTTTATGCCCACATGTTTATATGTTAATATCACACAGTGTGATTTCGCTTCAACTGAGTGCTAATGACACCGTCAGGGGAGACAGTGGTGAAGTATTGTGTCAGTGAGAAAGGACTGGGACCAATATAGGGTACGACACTAATTTAACAATATATGCATTTTGCATTGAGATATGTCAGTGATCTTTCTCAAAAGGGGTGGGAGAAAATGTTCATATTTAAAAATGGATAGGCTCAGAAAGGAATCATGTGGAGTGATGTAACACATCAGGTCAGTCAAGTAAAGGAGTGAAATATTAAGACATTAACAATGCCAAGCTGAATTTAAACAGTGCCCTTTATGAAGAAAAACAGTCCAATGTGCCCCCACAGAGAAGAGATGAAAGAAAAGTTAGCAAACTAAACAAACCGATTTTGATCTAGAATGTGTGTATTTAAATGATATGCACAGATCAATCAGTATCTTGTAGTGAGGAAGAGTGACCTTGTGAAGCGCAATGTCCACAGATTGCTGACCGATTTGTACCACTCCACTGTTCGTTCTGCATGCAGGGTCTTTACTTTAACATTCTTGTCATTTTATTAAAATTGTTGCATTAGCAGATTAAACCACAGAAAGTAAAGTAATAAGCAACATAAGAATGCATTTAACTTCAGGTATTCAACTTCTCTTGCTAAGAAAATGAACAATTGAATTGGGCAATGTTGCTCTATTTGAGAATAGTTATTGGAGATTTTTAAAATGCCAGTTTTAAAACTTGACATTTTTCTTACTTTTCCTCTTTCTCTCTCATTTCTCTCCCTCCCTCATCCAATATCCCTTTCCCTTTATTTCATTTGCTACTCAATTTGACTTTGATTTTATCTAGCCCATTTCATCCTCATTCTCAGTCTTTCCATTGTTTGACCTATGGTTCACCTAGATGCCATTGGGCCTTTGCCATGCCATTACAAGACTATGATAACACCAACTTTTTGATTGAAAATGTTAACAACTAAATTCCCTGAATGTCTATCTAATGGGAACACCATGAGATGCCGGACTCCCTCAAAATCAGCAGATAATTGAACAGTGAGATGGGTTTTAGTAATGATTCTAAGAGAGGAGAGAGAGAGAGAGAGAAAGGGGAAAAAAGGGAAAAAACTTGCTTTTATTGAACTTTTTTCACAAAATTAAGTACTTTAGAAGTGTAGTCACTATTATAATTAAGCAATCATGCCAGAAAATAAGCACTCAACAAGGTCCTGGATGAACCTCTGAAATAAAACAAAAATGCTAGAAATACTTTGAAGATTAGGCAGCATCTGTGGAGGGAAAAACAGAGTTTACATTTGGAGGCACAAGAGACTGCTGCTGTAGGAATCTGAAGCAAAACAAAACCAAACTGCTGGAGGAACTCAGTGGGTCTGGCAGCATCTGTAGAGGGAAATGGACAGTTGACATTTCGAGCCTAGTTGCTTCATCTGGACTTTACATTTCATCAATTCATCAAATTGAAATTTTATCTTATATCTTATAACAATGCTGAAGGAGCATATTCAGCATATTGGGTCCATACTTGCTCTCAGGGAAGCAGCCCATCTTCGCCTCTCCATATTTCCTTGTAACCCTGCAGTTTGTTCTCTCACAAATACCATCAACTTCCCTTTGATTCTTTTTGCCACTAACTACTGTAGACAACACTAAGGGGGTCACAAACAGACTGCTGCAGGAACCCAGTGGGTCAAGCAGCATCTGTGGGGGGAGAGGAATTGTTGATTTTTGGTTCAAAACCCTGAATCAGGAACCATTCTCATGTCTCCAACTGCCCCCTTCCTCTTGGACATTCCCTTCAGGCCTTTTACCCATTTGTTGTGAGACAAGTTTGTAAGGTCTCAAAGGGCAAGGACTCCAGACACAGTCTTTGGAGAGCAAACCACACACATGTGGCATTCTTTATAGTGCTGGAGGATTGAGTGGTCCAGTAATTCAAACAAGCCAATGGCTCAGGGCCAGGTACAAAGGTGTTTACAGAGGCAAATGGTCAAGTGCGTGCACTAATGGGTGGGTGGAGCCAGATCTTGATTGACAGTGATGTGACTTTCGACCAGGTGGTCAATGGTGTCACGTGACAGCCTTGACCCTTCGCAATACACCGTTCTTAACTTTTTCACCTCCAATTGCTGCTGTGACATCACCCACCTTGATTTCTCCACCCCCCCCGACCTGTTCAAACCTCACCCCCTCCAAAAGTGCAGCCCTCCATTCACTTTGCACCAATTGCAACCTATTTATCAAATCTACAGACAAGCATGGTGCCGTTGTAGCCTGGTGGACTGACCTCTTCCTTACGGAAGCCAGATGACAACTCTCAGATACCTCCTCATACCGACCCATGGACCATGACCACACCAGTAGACACCAGGCCACCATCTTCTGTACTGTTACAGATCTCACCACATCAGGAGATCTCCCATCCACTGTTCCTAACCTGATAGTACCCCAACCCCGCACTCCCACACCTGTGTCTTACTCAGTCCCGATGCACGGTTTCAACTAAAAATGTCAGCATTTCCTGTCCCTCCTCAATGCTGCTCAACCCACTGAGTTCCTGCAGCAGATTGTTGTTGCTCCAGATTCCAGCATCTGCAGTCTCTTGTCCCTGTCACCAAGGGGTAGTTTACCGTAACCAATTGGCTTTGGGATGTGGGAGGGAACTGGGGCACCCAGGTGGTTACAGAGAGAATTGGTAAATTCCACATAGGCAGCACCCAAGGTCAGGATCAAACTCAATAGCTGTGAGGCAGCAGCACTGACTGCTACACTGTTGTGCTGCACACTCTCTTTTTATGTAGGAAGGAAATACTGGAGATTATTTTCAAACCTGTCTTCCATTAGCTAATTTTTTTGTAGCTGGCTGTTTTCTACATTTCACAAGATCTATATATAAAGATTATCATTGAGTTATTGAAGTATTTTAAAAGCATAGACAAAATGGATATAAACATAATTGATGACTATGACAAGAAATAAAGCATTCCAGCACTTTACTGACACACTGTTACCTCCTTTGTACTTATTGGGCAAAGTATATTGCTGATAGTGTATGATGTCTCTAGATTTAATGGGACTACACATCCATGAAAGACCAGTATATGCAGCAGACTGCTAGTGAGGCTTTCTGCCAACACTGCCAACTCAGTAAATTAGTCCTTTGTTCTCTCTGATGATGTTCCCAATTTAAGCTCCTTAATCGTTGCTTGAGTGTGATGGAACCATATCACCAGGGACTGACTGAGGTTACCAAAACACAACGTATTTTGGAAATCTGAAACAATCCTACATGAAGAAGGATTGAAGCCTGTTCTTGTTATCTGTGCATGCAGGACATGAGGATTCAGTGGCAAAGGACTATTGCCTTTTCATCCCGACAACCTGATCATGGTTGCAAAGGCTCTGTCTGTCTGCATTCTTCCTATACCAGGACCAGATGGTCAAAGCTTGAGTGTTTCATTTCCCCATCAGCAGCCTTCCTTACCTGATGAGGAACAAAGGAAGCATATGGTCTTTATTCCCATTTCAATTGATGATTTATGTTTTGGAGACTATTAATGTGAAATTACTTGATTTGATTTTCAGCAATTAGAGATGAACTTCCAGGCTAATTAAAAAATGAGTTTTATATCTGGTATAATATGCTTTAAAACTTAGTTAATGTGTTTCGGAACTGGAATACCAATGTAACACAGTGATGTATTTCAAACCTCCAGTGATGCTAGAGTTCCTAATAAGTGCAGGAGAAACTGATCTCCAAGGCAGGGTTAATACTAGCATTGGAGGCAGTCCAAAAGAGATTCAATAGGCTAATTCCTGGGATAGAGGGTTATCCTATTATGAGCGGCTAAAGAAATTAGATCTATATTCTTTGGAGTTTAGAAGAATGAAGGGTGAACATTTTGAATCAACAAGATCCTAAGGCATATGACAGGGGAAATGTGGAGATGCTTCCACTAATGGGAGAATCTCAGAGTTCACTACACCGGAGGGATGTGGAGGTAAATTGGTAAATTGGTTTATTAATGTCACATGTACTGAGGTACAGTGAAAAACTTTGTTTTGCATGCCATCCATATTGATCATTTAATCATGTCAGTACATTGAGGGAGTACAAGGGAAAGACAGTAACAGAATGCAGAATACAGTGTTACAGTTACAGAGAAAGTACAGTGCTGGCAGATAATAGGTAGCAAGGCCATGTGAGGTAGATTGAAGTCAAGAGTCCATCTTATTGTACTAGGGGACCATTTAATAGTTTTATAACAGCGGGATAGAAGCTGTCATTGAGTTTGGTGGTGCTTGCTTTCAGGCTTTTGTATCTTCTGCTCAATAGGAGGGGAAAGAAGAGCCAATGTCTGGGATGGGTGGTGGAGTATTACTATACTTTTCTAATGCCATTGGGAATCTGCTCCATTCCCAGATAATGCCACTATCAGCTAAGTCCATTTCTGATTATGCACTGTCTGCTCTTTATCCAGAAGTAGAGAAATAAACTGAAAACTCTCCATGGACAGATGGGGAAGGGAGATATTTTTTAAAAATGCAGAAAGAGAAAAAAGTAAATGCCTTCTTCCTAATTTTGTCCATGACACAAAAACATAAGAAAATGGGATCAGGAGTAGGTTGGATCATTAGGGATATTAAAAGAGAAATTTTTGAAAGATCAGGAAATTGAAAGCTATGAAAAATTGGCATTGAAGAGGGCCTGAGGCGATCAGCTGTGATCAAATTGAATGGGTCAGTTAACCTAACATCTCTCATTGGGAAAATGCTGCATTCCATTGCTATAGAATTAATAGCAGGACATTTGGAAAGCCATAAGGTAATCAGGGAGTGTCAACATGGCTTTATTAAAGGGAAGTTGTGTCCTGTCAAATATGCTAAATTTCTTTGAGGGAGTAGAAAACAGGATGGATAAAGGAAATTCAGTCGGTGGATTTAGATTTCCAGAAGACATCTGACACACAGCTACGTATAAGGGTTATGGTGTATCATAAGAGAAAGGGGAGTGGCTAATGAACAGAAAACAGACAGGACAAATGGGTCATTTTTGGATTGGCAATCAGCAACCAGTGGCATGTCACAAGGATCAGTGCTAGGCCTCAACTCAGTACAATCTATATTAATGGATGAAGAGACCATTTGTACATTAGCCAAAGATAGGTAGGCTAGCAAGTTGTGAGGAGGACACAGACGACCTGCAAAGTGATATAGATAGGTGAGGTGAATGGCAGAGAACTTAGCAGACAGTGTAAACTGTGTGAAAATGTAAGGTTATCCACTTTGAAAGAAAGAACAAAAAAGCAAATTATTGTTTAAAGAGAGTGAGACTACAAAACATTGTGGTACAAATTATCCTGGGGGTCCTAGAGTATGAACCATAAAGTTAGCCTCCAGATACATCAAGTAATTAAGAACACTAATAGAATACCGGTCTTTATTTCAAGAAGTATAAAATATAAAAGTTTTGATGTAACTTTACAGGGCACTGGTGTGACTACACCTGGAGTACTATGTATAGTTTTGGTCTCCATATTTGAGGAAGGATATACTCCTTTGGAAGTGGTGCAAAGAAGATTCATTGGGTTGACTCCTGAGATGAAAGGATTGACTTATGAAGAAAGGTTGAGCAGGTTGGGCCTATAATCATTGGCGTTTGGAAGAATGAGAGGTGATCTTGTGAAACATAAGATTCTAAGTGGGATTGACAGGGTGGATGCTGAGAGAACATTTCCTCTAGTGGGGCTATGTCACACTAAAGGTCATAGTTCAGAATAAAGTCACCAATTTAAGATGGAGGTGGATTTTCTTCTCTCAGAGATTGTGAATCCTTGGAATTCTACACTCCAGAGAGCTGTGGAAATGAATATATTCAGGTGGAGGTTGATGGATATTCAAACTATAAGTCAAGGGATACAAGGAGAGAGCATGAAAGTGGTGTTGGGGCCAAGGTTGGATCAGCCATATTCTTATTGAATTGCAAAGCAGGTTCAGGGCTGATTTAATCCTCCTGTTTCTTATGCTCTTATTTAGGAACCATATGGGTAATGGCACCACATGGGAATAGACAGACTGGGGTAGTGGCACCATGAATGCTTAAAAGCAGCTCTAGCTAAAGTGAACTGGCAAATTACATTGAGAGACAAGTCAGTTAAGCAACAGTGGGGGGCATTTAAGGGGAGATCTCTGAATACACAGAACACATACAGGAAAATTACAATTACCAGGCTAGGGCTACTGAGCAAATTGTCAGAGCTGAGGAGCAACATTTCTCTGGGTTCTGATGAATTTCATCCAGGATCTTAAAGAAGTGGATAATGAGTTAGCTGATCCATTGATTTTAATTTTCCAAAATTTGCTATATTCAAGGAAGGATTCATCACATTGGAAGATGGCAAATGTATCTCTTTTATTCAAAAAGGGTGGGAGGCAGGAAGCAGGAAACTTAACATGTGTCATAGGAAAAATGTTAGAAGCTGTTATTAAAGACACTCTAGCTGGGCACATAGAAAAATCCCAGTTAATCAGGCATTGATGGATCTTCTGGTTGGCAAGAGGTAACAAGTTGTCTCCCACAGGGATCAGTTCAGGGGCCTCAACTTTTACTTTCTGCATTGCATTACCTTTGAGATTCTGCCATTGAGATTTGCTTCATAAACTATTACCCACTCTTTCACATTGCAATTCTTTTGTAATGTGCAACAAGATGATGCAACTCAATAAAAAAGTAATATCCAGATTCTTACAGGGAGCTGTTTTACTAAAGAGTACTAATTTGTGCTTCAACCGAGTTATTTTCTTTTAGTTCTGTAGTTAACTGGTACCATAGAGAAATGTGACCACATGTGAAGTAGCAGCAGATCTGTAGCAGGGACATTTGATACATCGCTAGTTTGAGCCACCTTTTGAGGACTGATGGAACATGGCAAAATTATGATCCCTGCTGGGTAACAGTTGTAAAATTTGAAAATAAAAAAACAAACTGTGGGTGTTGAACATCTAAAATAAAAGCAGAAAACACTGGAAACACTCAGCAGTTCAGGCAGTATCTCTGGAAACACTCAGACAATAACATCCAGTCTCTTTTGGGGAACCATTTTACTCTAAAAGTGCTAACCTGTGCTGAAACCAAATCATTTTTCTTTAGTTCCAACAAGTGGCTGTTCTGTGTGTAACTAGTGCTCTTTGACAGGGTCTTTCCACATATGCTGCCAGACCTGCTGAGTGATTCCAGCATTTTCTGTTTTCATTTCATATTTAAAGAACATTCATGTGGTCCAAAGTTCATGCTCTTTTAGCTAATGGAACAATTGGTTGGTGCCATCCAAGACCTGGGAGTGATAATAATTTGAAACTGTTGATAAATTGGTAAATTGGTTTGTTATTGTCACATGTACCGAGGTACAGTGAGAAACTTTGTTTTGCTTGCTATCCATACAGATCATTTCATCACATCAGTGCATTGAGGTAGTACAAGGGAAAATAACAGAATGCAGAATAAGGTGTTACAGTTACAGAGAAAATGCAGAGCAGGCAGACAGTAACGTGCAAGGCCATAACAAGGTAGATTGTAAAGTCAAGAGTTCATTCTTGTCGTACTAGGGAATTGTTCAATAGTCTTATAACAGCGAGATAGAAGCTGTCCATGAGACTGGTGGTATGTTTTCAGGCTTTTGTATCTTCTACCTGATGGGAGAGGGGAGAAGAGGGAATGACCTGGGTGGGTGAGGTCTTTGATTATATTGGCTGATTTACCAAGGCAGCAAGAAGTGTAGACAGAGTCTATGAAGGGAGGCTGTTTTCTGTGATGTGCTGAGCTATGTCTACAATTCTCTGCAGTTTCTTGCGAGCAGAGCCGTTGCCATACCAAGCCACGATACGTCCAGATAGGACGGTTTCAATGGTGCATCTATAA
>JARFYF010000104.1:56557861-56568487 GCA_030265395.1 Rhina ancylostomus
TATATTCATGTCATGTGCATTTACCCACCCCATCTGAACATCTGCTCTGAACTCCACTTCCCTGCTGACTTGGTTTAAACCTTCCCCAAGAGCATAAGCAAAACTCCCGGCAAGGATGTTGGTCCCACTCTGGTTAAGGTGCAACCCGTCCCACTTGTACTGGCCCAACCTTCCCCAGAAATGGTCCCAATGATCCAGGAACCTCAAGTCCATCCTCCTGTACCATCTCTCCAGCCACTCATTCATCTGACCTGTCCTTTTATTCCTATATTCACTAGCTTGTGGCACTGGAAACAAATCAGAGATTACAGCCTTTGAGGCCCTGCTCTTTAAATAGCTACCTAGCTCCTTAAACTTACGTTGCAGGATTGTTTCCTACTTATGTCATTGGCACCAACATGTACCATGACCACTGATGATATTTAAGAATACTTAGATGAACACTTGAAGGGTGTGGTACAGAGGACCAATGGCTGAGTGCTGGAAAATGGGAATAGTGTGGACATCTCTGACAAACATCTTTCTAAATACGTTCATCGACAATATATACTGATGAAGAAGGGCATATATTTGTCATAGAAGCAGCCAAAGGTTGTAACCCTCATGAGATGTTTGAATAATATATTTAGAAAGTATTAGAGAAGGCCACTCTGACTCAGAGAAGCAAGTAATTTACAATACAATCAAACCTTGTCAGGTTGGAGCCTAAGGCAGAAACTTTGTAGACTCCACCAACCTGACTCAATCTGGTGTTTCTGTAAAGCTTGGAATGCCAAGATGGGGCACATATAAAAATATGCCCTTCTTCATAAGTATACATTGCCAATGAAAGGATTTAGAAAGATGTTTGTCAGAGATGTCCACACTATTTCCATTTTCCAGCACTCAGCCCTCAGTCCTCTGTGCATTAGCCCTTCAAGTGTACCTAAATATCACCAGCAGTCATGGTACAGGTTGAGTATAAGGTCTGTCAATGGTCATCACCTGTTCAATGCAGCCTACACAAATAAGGTAACCTTTAAATGACCTGGATTGGTTTGAGCAAAGTGGTTAAAATATTTAAAGGTCTTGACATGGTAAATGTGGAGAAATGAATGGTCTGGTTAAAGAACTCAAGTGTGAGAGGGTGTAGTATTAATATTAGAGCCAGCACATTTAAGAGGGAGGCATTTTTACAATGAACCATCCCTCCAATGGATATTACATCAATTCAAGCTTTCAAGGCTGAAGTCAACAAAGGGCATTGGGACCGTGTGAAGAAGTGTTTTATGTAAATGCAACTTTTTTTTATTACAAGGCCAGATTTGAAATTTCATTGCTTGAAAAAACATTGTACAAACTGTTCAAAAGCAACATCACTCTCCCCTCCTTATTTGTAGCAAAATCTGATACAATCTTGTTACAATACAGCATCCTTTTATCAATGATTCATGATGTTGAACAATTAGATGGATGGGCATTCTCTCTGCCTGCAAGAACAGTCCCTAGTACTACATTGCCCTGATAATCTGCATATTTAAATACATTAAATTGTCCGGTGATGTTCAGCACAATTTTTTAAAAAATTAATTATGGGCTTTTCCTGGACACTCCACAGTTATCCCTCGTGCTTCAGCATCCACATGGTATATACAAAGGCAAGAAAGAACCACTCTGCCAGTTTAGAAAAAGCTTTGAACAGGGCTAATTCCTAATTGCTATCCTGTTGTCGGCATGTACTTCACAGATGTGGAGGCTGGAAGGTCAAGTTGGATTCAAGGAATGACTCGAGAGAATTACGAACAGTTGTCCATAGTCTAACGGGTAACAATTAGATCAAACAAAGGTTCGGGGCATGAAGAATGCTGTGATACTCCTGTAAACAGCAGAGCTGTTAGTTGTTAGCAGGGGAATGAAGTTTCTGTGAAGCGCACGATGATGAAAGGAAATGATGCTCATCTGACCTTACTGCAAAGACCCCTTGTGCTGGAATAGCAGAGTGCACCAATTAAATGAGAGATTAACCACAGTGAACAGCTGAAATTTTATCATCAAATATTCATTGGCTGGCATGTTGGGTGAAGTATTTGGGGGCACAAACAGGATCTCCTTTAATATTCTTCTAGCTGCATATAATGTTCATTAACAATCTGGCTGAAATGTTTTTAATATAAACTCAGCAGCTTCTTTGGTCAGACATGTCATTACCTGAGATATCAAGTGTAATGATTAAGGAGTTAAGTGCACACTGGGTTAAGCTTGTCTTAGAATTGGTTACCTACTAGCTATAAATAACTAATCTATAAATATATTTATAAAGAGATAAAATAGGTCCTGCATTTCTAGCTGTCCCATTTTCAAATATCACACTAAAATGTCTGAAACATTTTAAAAACAGAAATAAATAAAAGCAGGGATTTGAAACCCTCCAGGAACAGAAAGCAAAAATACCAAGATGTCTGCAACCTCTTAATTAACTCTTGTGTGAACTCATCCTGTGTTTTGTTGATAACAGTTCAGCCAAGTAGCCTTGGCGGAACCTTAGCTGTTGAAAAATACATCTGTTATTACATACAATAATGCATCTGCCTTACCATTCCACTTACCACGGACAACACAATGGGCGATCAGCCTCCATTAGTGTGAGTATGTGTATATGCTCCTGTCTGTTCACCAACATTCCACTTCACTCACGGGATCTTATCCTTTCATATAGCTTGAAATAAGTTCTTGAATAAAGAGGATAAGTCAGTAACTGACCTGGAGCCTGAAAGTTATAAGCAGTTGTCACTCCTCTTAGCCGAGCTTCTCTTGGTTAGGGAGCAGAAATCAAACTTACTATTAACATCCAAATCATGCTCCATTCATAACACTACTCATGAGCAATATCACAAGAGGTCAGTTAACAGGAAACAGATATAGGATGATCTTGAAACAGCTCCTAATGAGTGTGGGCCACCAGTACTCAATATGCCTGTACTAAGTATGCTGCTACTAAATTAGAAAGGCCAAGGTTGGCTAGTGCTGAAGTAGGAAATTTATAAAACAACAGTGGGGATTTTTGTTGTGATGTTTGTTAACCCCTTTATATCTTTATTGTGATGTATTGTGATCACTAGCTTTATTGTGACTTTGTTAAGAGCTGTTAGTAAGCCAGTACAGAGGAAACTTGATTCCAGCTTTGGCTACGTTATACCTAATCTAGGAATTCTTGAATTGGAGTGGAAAGTGCTTCAGATGCCAGACTAGACACCATGATAAAATTCCAAAAAAAGAATAAATCAAGAAGATGGCCCAAAGTACTTCCCCCGGGATGAAAGCCACCATGGGCAGCAATAATTAATCATAAATGTTTGCCTTAGTAAAATATTATATTGTCTCTGGGTGCACTTAGAGATTTGGTTTCACTTATTTACAGTTTCTTTGGTATAATTGTGATGGAATTAAAGTCCTGTCTAATTCAATGGTGCTCACAATTTCTCCTCTTCACACATCAATATTCTTTACTCTCTGGCCTGTAGATTAGTGAATGAATGAGCTGTTACAATAGTAAAGTATCCTGTAGCTCATTATCTAATGAGCAATTTGTTTTGTGTATAGAATCTAGTTAAAGCTACCCTTAAAATTAATTAATTGAACGGGCAATGAAATTACACAGAATTAAGAATCAGCTTGAAGGTGAAAGAATCCAAAAAAGGAAACTCTGTTGGATGTGCAAAGTATAAAGACAGATTGTGCAAAATGGCTGCAGCATAAGTGTTGTGTGGTTAAGGAGACAGAAGTGGACTGGTCATGCTCCTTTGCCCCGATCAAGAACACAGACAGTTTCTCTCCGACAGGTAACTGATTGGATTAAGAGGACTGCCTGACAGCGTGTCTGTTCAGCCACAGAAGCTAATCAACCTTCTCATCCTGACTGGTAATAAATCCTCCATTGGGGACCGGTCTGCTTGATGATCTCTCCTTGGGGAGTTTTTAGGACTTCACTCAGGCTAAATTACTCGGAGTCTATTAAAAAGCAGTTCTAGAGCTGCCTGACAGGTCCAGGGAATGATGGGAGGTGCTTATCAGCTGCCACAGGTAAAGGTGACTTTTTCAAGTTAAATGGGAGAGATACAAAGGGGTTAACAAGTGAATGATTTTGTCATTTAGGACCTCGTGCTGTATCCATTGCTCAGACCAGCAGTAGGTGGCTGCATAGAGTAAAAGCCACAAGCATCATGTTGAGCTTTTGAAGGTTCTGTCTGTGGGAGTTTTTTGAAAGATTAATTTACCAAACTGGTTGCTGTGTTTTGTTTGAGTGAGTAGGTATCACAGTAGTGCATGGGCTTTATTGAAATGCAATACAGCCACCAGAGATCTTTTTGCTGTTCCAGCCAGCTTACAAAAGAAACTGAGAAGAACCTTAAAAGGTATATTTTTTATTCTGACTGGCAGTGACTGCTTCAAGGAAGGAAGAAAAATATCTCTTTTCACTGTCAGGCATCTTCACTTCCCCAGACCCCTCATCTCACCATCCCCACTACCCCACTCCCACCAGCCCCCAAGAGGCTGTCATTTGACTTGTCACCTACTTCCTGCTTCAAATAAGATTTTAATTTTCATTAAGGGAATGAAAAAAAACCTCCCAGAGTTCTACCTACTTTACCAGTAAGTTATGCAAAGATAATTGTTGGAGAAATGGAATGGAATTATTATTAGAGGTTCAAATGGTCAACTGCCAGTTATTTAGTGTATCATCCAATTTAATTTTTTTATAAAACTGCTTGCAATGCATCCGTCAGCACTGTACATGTACATGTTGAAACATTGACTGAATGCTATGATATATCTGGGATGCAGCTCACTCCAGTTTGAATAAAGCTCGTCCCTATCAGGGTGGCTGGAAATTCCCACAGATTTTTTAAAATTGCTTAATTTAAAAAAAAGACTTATTTTCAATAATTTGGTTCTGGCAAATTTTATTGCTAATCATTGAAAATTGGCTTCCTTGATTAAATCAGATACTCTTGGAGTATTCATGATGTCTTCAGCACACATGATGCTCTTGACTGCATGATGGTGCATCATGTGATACTTGCAAATTTTATTCATTTAGAAGTGGTTGGGCTGTCTATGCTTCAATACTTTTGCTCAAGCATTGGCAGCAGCAGCTGCTGCTAGCTATATGAAAAGTTCAAGCAGATAGAAAGGAGAAATGCAGAGTAATGAAGAGGGTATCTAAGGGAAGGGACATGGGGAACTGAAAGTAAGGGGCAGGGGGTGGGAGAGGATCAGAAAGTAAATTGGAAATGGGTGGAGCATTGATTTCATCAACATCCAAGAATAGCTCATTCAGATTACAACAATAATAATGATAACATTCAGACTTTTCTCATATTCAGCAATAACACATTAACACACTGATAATCTATGTACAATGAATTGTAATGTGTGTAATGCTGCAATATTCTTCTTGTAACTAGCATTAAACATATAACCTGGTGATTGTTGCCCACAAACCAAAGCTGGTTTCCTTCTGATGCTGTCAGACTCACCAGATGCCATCACTTTTAACACACCTGATCTTTCCCTCTATCTCTTTCAAGTCTGGCTTCAACTTAAGATCCAGAACTGCTGGTAATGACACTGGGAACCACTTCATGTGTTGAAAATGGCCATCACAGTCTGATCAGGATAAAGCTGATGCATTGCATAAAAACATAAATTCAGTGATAAAGACACTTCTCTCAGGGTCATTTTCCTACATTCTGATCAGCATCAACGTTTTCAAACCATTCAGATAATAAAAAAATTTTGAATTATAGAATGCATATGAGGAAGCATTTAACTCAGGTGCTGGTGCTGTGTTCTGTAAACCACCCCCCCATCCCATTCTCCCAGATCTCTTCTGCTCCCTATCCCTTAGTATTTTCAGTAAGAAGCCTTGATCCTTCTCTCCCCTTTCCTATGTCTGCCCCTTAGTGGAAACAATTCTTCACCATTTACCCTCAGTTAGTGATCACCCACCCCTTTACTGGCTGCATCTCCCACCATGCCATTCATTTACTGTGGTTTTACTAGCAACGTGGATTCATGGAGAGATACAGCATGGAAACAGGCCCTTTGGCCCACCCAGTATATGCTATCAGCTACCCATTCACACCAATATTACCTTAATCCCAGTTTTTATTCTCTTCACATTGTCACCCATATTCTATCACTCACCTACTCTGAGTAGCGCAATTTACAGTGGCCAAGAAATGTACCAACTTGCACACCTATGGGATGTGGGAGGAATCAGTGTACCCAGAGGAAACCCACGCGGTCACAGAGAGAACGTGCAAACTGCACAGAGAGCACTTGAGATCAAGATCGAACCTGGGTGTCTGGCTGCTGCCACCAGATTGCTGGTATCCAATCCAGTCCCCTCCAACTTACTTCAGAGCATTAATGAGATTTTTGACCATGATAATGTAGTCCAATATGTAACATACATTATTTTACGTATCTTCTGCAGAACTTCATTGGCTTTCCCTTTAACATTGGGGGATTGCCCTTGTGACACTACTTTGCCTCCTGTGACGAAATGCCTTGTGTCTCACAAGAACTGGATGAAGGAGTCTGAGAGGGGTTTGCCCGGAACACAATATATTCTAGTCACCTTACCATTTCTGACATATATTCTACTCCTTTCTCCATTATGAAGATTAGCATCCCATTGCTTTTGTTGATTGTTGCCTTTCATTAGATATGTTGAGTGTGAGGTCGACTTGGTCTCTCGCTTAATTTCCAACATAATCCTTTACCATTCAGTAACAATCAGTAAGGGCATGGGGTCAACCATCTCTCCTTCCTACGTGAGTCAGGTTATACTTCCCAGGAAGCCTGCGTGAACCATTGATCCTTCTTCTTGGCTTCCTGCCTGGGATATTATCTGTAGCAAATCTTCTGCCTTGAATGCCTCCTCCAACCCAAACTTGCCATTTTCCCCTGGTTTCTCTCCTGTGTCCACTCATGCTTTGTCATCTTGTCCATAAGACCCACCTCAAGTACATTTGATACTCTTCCCACCAACTTCTTTTGCTGAACCCGTGTTAAATGATAATGTTAATGGTTCTCCCTTCTCAGATACTATCCTCCACTCCTTTGTATTTACCTTCATCTTTCGTCCGTTCAAATAAAAAGTAAGTTAAAACTCCATCTCTAACCTTCCTTTTCTTCCAAGGTACCTGAATGTGCTTAGTGTTCCAAATTCATGCCATTCTTTATCAGACCTCCTTGATTGTATCTGATCAACAGGTACCTATATTGCCACAGAGATGAAACAACTCTAATTAATGGCACTAATTTATGACATAATTAGGACAGAAGTCATCTTCTCAACTTGCTAGTAGCTTTTGACATGGTTGGCCACACCATTCTCCTCCACTTCCTTCATCACTGAGCCACATCCATCCTTAACACCACCTGACTTTACATCTGTCCCAGCTTGCCTGTTGCTGCGACCCCCACCATTTCTTGCATTCACTGTACATGGATATTGATGGCAAGGGTTTCATTTACTGCTCATCCTCGGTTCAGACCCATTTGGAGGGCACTTGAGTCCAAGCATATTGCCACATTAGGCCAGACTGGATAATGACTACAGATTTCTTTCTGTAAAGGACATCAGGAAACCAGATGAGTTTTTATAACAGGCCAGCAGTTTTGTGGCTGCCTCTATTGATTTTGTATAGTTCCAGATTATTTCATTAAATTACCTGTGTGGCCTGGTGGGATTTTCACCACGTCATTAGCCCATACCTGTGGATTACAAGTCCAGTTCTGTAACCACTATGTTAAAATACACCCATGACCTTGTTGTTTCTAGCCCTGCTTACTCGTGAGCACTACCTGTTTGGCCTCCCTCATTCTGTCCCGCAGGATATCCAAAACTTTGCTGCCTTTGTCCTAACTCAGATGGAGTCTAGGGGTTCCCCCAGCAGCCCAAAGCTTTCTAACACCAGGTGCCAGTTAAACAAGGTTTTCATCTTGAAGTGCTCAATCTTTTATACATAACCCCCATTGGCCTTTGGATTCCTTATTACACTTATCTCTTGCCTAACAACCTACTAAGAGTTACTTAATTAGAACAGTGGTAAATACAAGTGCTTAATAGATCAGATGCAATCAAGGAGGTATGAAAAAGTTGGGTGTGAATTTGAAAGGCTGCAGCATGTTTAAAAAACTTGGAAAATAAAGGAAGGTTGGAGATGGACATCTGAATCTCCACCCCGTTCCTGACATCCTCCTTATACTCCAGTTCAATCACTTCTCATTAGTTCCAAAGATTAGCACCATTCCCGTGGGACGCTGTTGGAGGTGAGATGCAGCAATGCAGCAAGGTAGATTGAGAGAAATGTCGGAACAGTGATACAGCCCTGTTTGACACTGGTCTTCACTGAGAATGGTTCTGTTATAGACCCATTAGTTAATATCATGGCATGTAATTGTAAGATGCAGCTGAATTTCCATGGATGCCTGAACTTGAGGAGGATATTCCACAGTCCCTCCCGGCAGCTAGTGTCCAAGGTTTTAGTGAGGTCATGAGGTATAGTGATGGTACCACTACTGCTTTCTCCTTGGAATTGTTGTGCAGTGAAGATCTCGTCCAATGTACTTCTGGCTGGCATTGAGAACCCTGAGGCCACGTGCATGGCTGCAGTGGTAGAAGGAGTGCACCATCTCACAAACTACAATATCAGCTGCCAGCTGCTCCACCTGTGGATGAGTCTGTGGTTTTTCGCACTGGCCTCATTGGCCACATCAGAATCCACAAAGCCTGAATGGAAGCAAGTCATCCTCAATCTCAAGCTACTGCCTCAGAAGACTTCTGTCACTCCATCACCGGTTACCATGTGTTCTGCTGCTAAGGCCACAAGCCCTGGAGCTCCCTGTCTAAATCTGTCCCACCTCTCCATCTCTTCAGCCTACTCCTTAACAATCTACCTCCTTGGCTAAGCCATTCATCACTTCCCCTAATCTCCCCCTCTGTAGCTAGGCATCAAATCATGCTTGACAATATGTATGTGTAATACTTTGGGAGATGTTGTCACTTTTAAAGTGTTAAAGGCTACTGTTGTTGACATCTAAATCTCCCACTCACTCTCTGACTTCTGGTAATGTCAGTAGCATCATACTCAGGGTTATTAAATTCCTCTGCCCTTGTGTTCCTCCAAACTTTAATTCATTCTCGTCAGTAGTTCCTGGCCTGACCTCAAAGATCCCAAGGCAGCAATCCCAAGGCAATGCACACTTTCTTGTTAAGAGGCTATAGCAGGAGATGACCAATTAAAACAGCCTTTATTCCAGTTCTTTCCCCAGTGGATTTTACTGCTGTGTTTGAGAAGAGTACTTGGAGGAATATCAAACACAGGTGATTTGTTCAGGGCACTCCCCACTGTAGCCTCCCCAGTTTACTTTCTTGTTCACATTCATAAAGGGCAGAATATTGTCCTTAATGAGACCAATTTTAATACTTGAGGAATTAACCAGTGTAGTTAATCCTGATTCAAATTGGTATTTAGTTGACAGTGAGCAACAGGACAAGTGCAGTCTAAGGCCTCTGTGTTAAGGCAATGAAGACGATTAACTGAGGCAGACTTTAATTCAACTTTCTAATTGGCTGAGCTTTCAGATAGACATGATACAAAATGCATGTATTCACTGAATTTGCCAAGTCTTTGTGCACAACGGGGCTCAGGTTGTAACAGATCTGTTACTGAAGTGGAAGTCTGCGTAGGGCAGACATCACAACCTGTTCAACACTGAAGGTGGCATTAATTCTCAGAGGGACGGCAAGATTGTTACTGCTGAGAAATGTATTATTCATACTGCTGAGCAAGTTCAGCAAAGCTCAGATTCAAGACCTTATAAAGGAGACAGTGCTTAAATACAATGCTTTAAACGCAGAGCCAAAATCTAACACTGGTGCCACATTGAGGTAGTCAGGGACAACAAGAGAAAGCCTAACTACCTTCCCTTGACAGTCAATGGTATGATCATTGTGGAATCCCCCATGAGTGCTATTGTGGAATCTACCATTGACCAGAAGCTCACCAGGACTGGTCAAACAAATATTGTGTTACAAGAACAAGTCAGAGGCAGGGATACTGTCACCCTAAATCCTTCCACCATCTGCATAGCAAGTCAGCTGCGTGATGGAATATTCTCCACCTGCCGGCTTGAATGCAGCACCAAAAACCTTCAAAGCTCAACACAAACCAGGTCAAGCACTTGACTGACACAATCCTGCTGTCCAAGAGTTCACAGTGCTGATGAACAAGGAGGCAGTTCTTGGTGTTAGGAGCTTTTAGGTGTGTGTGTGTGTGTGTGTGTGTGTGTGTGTGTGTGTGTGTATACAGAGTTTATCTCAGATAATTGTAGCTATACATAAAGAAATAAATGCATGAAACTGAGGTGTTTTCTATATTGATCCCATGCAGCCTGTACAGCTCACACTATAGCTGGAATTATCTGTTTTTTTCAATAAATGAAATGGTTGAATTTCAATTGAGGAACCTCTGGTGATCCTGACAGAATCCAGGTCCACATTTAAACCACTTTCTTGGTGAAGTTGTTTAGCTCTGAATAACTTTTACTGCTCTTGCTCTCCATGAGTCCAGT
>JARFYF010000104.1:56576158-56587143 GCA_030265395.1 Rhina ancylostomus
CCAGTGTGCTGCATTTGGGTTCTCTGTGAGCTCGCTCTTGCTCAACATTGTGACAGATATCTCTTTTTCTCTCCATGGTGGAGACAACAGTGGCAGCAGTCATCATTGTGGGACCTCACTTCCTCCTTCCACCTTCACTCAGACAGAATAGAAACATAGAAAATAGGAGTGGGAGTGGGTATTTGGCCTCTCCAGCCTGTTCCACCATTCAACATGATCATGCCTGATCATCTGCTTCAGTCTTCTTTGAGTACCCACTGATACCTTACCTGTTAAGTAATATATAGGCATCCTTGAATGTATTTAATGACTAGCCCTCTACTGCCTGCTGTGGTAGAGAATTCCACTGGTTTAGTACCTTCTGGATGAAGAAATTTCTCCTGATCTTGGTTCTAAATGGCATAGCCTGAGGTCCTGACACCCTGGTTCTGGCCTCTCCAGTATCAGGGACATCCTCCCTTTGTGTCTCATAGTCTGTCTCATCCTGACAGAATCTTAAAGTTTTCTGTGAGATCCTCTCTCATTTTTCTAAACTCTATTGAATATATGTCTAATCACACCTCATACACAAGTCTTACTTTTGCAGGAGCCCGTCTAGCAATATATTGATTCACTCTTTCTATGGCAAGAGCCCCTTTTCTCGATAAGGATACATAATTTGCACACAAAACTCCATTAGCTTCTTGCACAGGTTTGTGCAGCAGCAGCAAGCCACCCTTGATCCTGTACTCAAATCCTCTTGCAATGGAAGTCAATATAACATTTGCTTTCTTAAATGTTTGCTGCACCTGAATATTTGCTTCCATTGATTGTTGAGCAAGGAAAACAGATCTCATCATACCTCCCCCTTCACTAATCTATCACCATTCAGATAATAATGCCTTTCCTTTGTAGAACCAAAGTCTATAACTTCACATTTATCCACATTAAACTACATCTTGCATTTTACGACTCACCCAACTTGCTTAAATCACATTAGATCCTCTACATCATCCTTACAGCTCACATGCCCCCCCAGCTCTGTTTCATTTGCAAACTTACAAACGTTACATTTTGTTTCCTCATTCTATTCAGTGATGGCTGTGAACAGCTGGGACCCCAGCACTGATCACTGCCTCCCTCTAGTCACTGCCCGCTGCCTGGGAAAAGACCCATTTATTCCAACTCTCTTTTTCCTGATCATGAAACTATTCTAAATCCAATTCAAACAGAGGACTTCTGACTTGAAACATTCAGTGTTTTTCTTTTCACAGATGCTGTTCTGGCCTGCTGTCTGTTTCCAGCATTTTCTGTTTTTGATTTGGAATTCCAGCATCTGAAAATTTTTCTTATTTTAATAGTCTATCCGTGCTCAGGATGAATATTTATTTTTCCTGAATATTTAATTGAAAAATGTGTGTATTAAATACATATATTTTACATGTATTAGGATACTATACTTTAGGATTTAGAAGAACAAGAGCTGACCTAATTGGGAAAAAAAACAAAATTCTTACAGAATTTGATGCAGGGAGAATGTTTCCTCAGCTGATGTGTCTCGGACCAGAGGCTCAGACTTTAGGGCTGAAATGACAAGAAATTTCTTCATTCAGAGGATGGTGAATCTTTGGAATTCTACAACCCGGATGGCTAGGGAGGCTTATTTGTTGAGCTAATACACAACAAACATCAATGGGTTTCTGCTTATTAATGGAATCTATGGATATAGGGATATAACAGGAAAATTGCAAACATCAGCCACGATCTTGATGAATGGTATACTAGACTTGAAGAGCCAGATGCCCTAATTCTGCTTGTTTTTCTGATGTTCTTATGTAATAAAACTCTTCTAATTTTACCCGTATTTCATTAGGAGTGATGATTGTTGATGTTGACAGCGCATTAAGTTGTATCCCTAACCCTGGCTCTCTTAGTTTTATTTCTATCTTTTCTGCTCTGACCTTGTAGATGCATTCTGTTACAATTATAGGTGAAAGCATAATTTTTGTTCTTTAATACCCAATGGATAAAATGCTAAGCAATCAGATTCCCCCCACTCTCATCGACGTGGTGCTGAGCACGTGAGGATTTAATGAAGGTAGACATGTGGCGCATTCAATTTATTTGATTTGATTGATTATTTTTAATTTCTGACCCACTGAATTTTGGGGATTAAGATTTGTAAGAATTGGCTTAATTGGACTATTATATCATGTTCCAAAGATATTTAATCTTAACAGTGCTGGCATTAGTGACAAGGTCAGTGCCTTCTTGCCTCTCAATTCAGCATCCTGTATGTTCTATCACAACTGCAATAACTTTTGCAATTTTTTCACAAGTGAGTATCCCGAGATTATGGCTTTCTCTATATCAGGAACTGACTGATGCAGTGTTACTCTCACAATGAAGTGCAAACACCAAGTCCTTGGCTCAAACTGTAGGAGATTTTGGTGTTAAAATTAGTGCATATTGGCTGAAGTCTTCTTGCCCCTCCAGTATTCTGCTGCTCTTTTTCACAAACACAGCAATACATTGAGCTATCTATTATGATTGGAGAAAGCAGCATCATAGTCAGACCCTGATGCATCCTGGAAGAGGCCAAGTTGTTGTTGATTCTGGATATTAACCAATGTTTTATTCTGATATGTGTACGTCTTAAGCCAAAGCATCCCCAGATGCGAGACTCCAAACTATATGCGAGCTCCCTATAATGCAGCTGGCTGTAATGGGCTACGCACTTCTGGATGCAACACTCATTTGGGAGACAGCTTTGTACTTCTTAAGGCTAATGTCCCAGATAGCATTCCCCAGATTAGCCCAGCTTTCCTGAAATGAGGTTTATTTAATTATTTATTCTAGTTCTGAATCCAACGAACCTCAAGTGGAAGGTAGCTTAATCTTACACACACCAGCAGAGGATGTTTGCTGCATATTTTTTTTACTGTTAAATTGTGACTCTTTTTCTTAGAAAGAGGTCAGCTTTTGAATTTAGACAGGAAGTTATTACCGAAAACCAATCACACTAGTCACAGAGTGTCACATTTTTCAAGGATAGAAATGAAGCTTGTTTGCAGCTGATATGTTGTGTTTCTAAGCTGTTTGTGAAATCAAGAAGCGTAATGATGATATTGCCTCCCATCACACTAAAATGGTTTTCATTCTGCCTAATGATGGATTGGATTGTCAGAGCAATATGAAAATCATTATTTGCAAGTGGTTACCAGATTATAAAAAAGAATAAGGAGGTAACAGAGAAGGAGCAAAAAATGTTTATAAAAATGATATCGGGGAAATGGGGATTGATGCTTTCCTTGGCCAAGGTGTCCAGAACCAGTGGTCACAAGTCTCAAAATAAGAAGTCAGCCATTCAGGGCAAAGTTGGGAAGAAAATCCTTCACCCAGAAGAGAGTGAATCTTTGGAATTCTCTATCCAAGAGGCCTGTGGAGGCTCAGCTGCAGAATATATTCAATACCAGGATTGATACATTTTTGGATAAAGGAGATCAAAGGATAAGGTTAATGCAGAAAAGTGGCACAGAGTTGAAAGATCAACCACGATCTTATTGAATGGCATTGTAGGTGTTCACTATTGCCTCAGGTAACAATGATTCAACACTGAAGAGCACAATGGACTGAGTGGCCTATGTCTGCTTCTATTTTGTGTGTTTTTAATTGAGATCACAAGGGGCTCCAGAGTTTGTAATCTTTTAACAATGGTTTTACTTGGGTATCTTAGAGGAACAGCCAGCATCTCTGTAATCAAGAGCTTATATTTGGGAGATCACTCGGAAATAACATTTGATAAAGATTTTGGAGCCTTGGAAAGGACATAAGAATCTACACCAAGATAATGAAATAAAGTTGATAAAATGCTACAAAAACTGCTTGTCTGCTAGATCTAAGGTTGTTCACCAATTCACAAGGAGCTCTGCTTGCTATAGTCTAGGGATGTATCTCACTTGAACATCTCCATATTCTGTTTGGCAGGTTAGAAAACATTGGGACAAAAGACAGATTTCTCTCCATTTCAATAAACAAATATACAATGATAAATTATTGGATATCCACTTCCAGAAATCCCTGAATTTGGTGCATTTGTATGAAATTGGTGATCCTGGTTCAGCCTCCCAAAAGAGGTGGGATACTGTCCTTGGAATGAAATGGATACGATTGCCTGGATGTTTCAGTTATCCATAATTTTCCTACATTTTATCAGAAAGTACTAATTGCAACTGGTTACGTGGGCTGGTAATGTATGGGCAGAAGTACAGAAAGCAATTTTTATGCATGTCTATAATGAAATTCCAAAGTGGAGATGCTTTTTCTAATGAGTTGAAGGAGATTGAGATGGGATGTTGAGTCCCCTGAAAAAAGAGTTTTTAATTCAGTAGCACTTTCCTAATTGGAGGAAAATAGTCTGTAAATTACTTCTGGATATTGCTGTATAAATTGATCTCTAGTTTTGAGAACATTGGCCTTGGTGATATCTGTAATTGAAATGTACCTATACATTTAGCTGCTCTGTGCTGATGACAAAGGGGAGGGTTAAGCTGGGCAGTATAAAGTTTGTTGATCACAAGTTAAGTAAGTTATCACCAAAAGCTTCATCAATGGATAGTGCTGTGAATAAAATCAACAGTATGGGTTGTTGCTAAGAAGTTTTAATATAGTTGATCAATTATGTGATGAGATGGACTCTTGACCACACAATCTACCTTGTTTTTACCCGGTACTACCTCAATGCACTCTACACTAGCTCAATGCACTGTGTAATGAATTGATCTGTATGAATAGTATGCACGACAAGTTTTTCACTGTACCTCAGTACAAGTGACAATAATAAACCAATACCAATACCTATTACACTGCAAATAACAGAGTTGAAAATTTAGGGCCGGTGGGATACAGCTTCCTAGATAAAGTTCCCAAAGTGTATTTGAAATTGCACTGGATAGCTTACACCTCAAGTTTCTGCTAGAATTCATTTACATAGCTGTCATTGCAAAATCTTCCACCAGTAGGGTCAGGATGTGTTTATTTTTCATTCCATTAATAAGTATTTCTTGATGTATTTATGAAAGGAAACTGAATGCAGTTTTATTAGCGTAACTAAAGAGTAAGCATTTTTAACAAGGGTGTCCTTATGAACATATAGAATTATAGAAAATATCTTTAAAATAACAGTGCTAAACAATTTAATAATTTTATTAGTGTGTTGTCATCATTTGTAGGTTTATTAAATTTTTCATATGACAAATATTTAAAACACATTGATTAGTGTCTGCTCTCTAAATTATATTGACACAATCTGAAGTCTCCACAAACCAGTGCAAAATGCAACCAGTGCCAGTTTTGGACAGATTTGGGCAAGTAGGATTTTGACACATGGAGGAAATGCAATTTCTGAAAATGTAACTTGGTAGGGAATCACAACCTGAAAAATAACCTTACAGTTTGCAGTTGGTATTGAAAAGAATATTGTGAGTTTGTACCGATTTTGAAAAGTTGTTAACAAACCACCCACCCTCTCTGGGGGAAGGGTTGGGGGTCGGGGGAAGATTATTAAAACCCTCTTAGTATTCAGAAGCTGAAGGGCGATTGCTGTTTCTGGTTCATCATTTGAAACAAAAAGTCAGGGATTTTCTTTACTCTTAACACTTCTTCACCTGCTTCAGAAGCATCAGAATCTCAGACGTTTTAATGAATAGTTCAATGCCATAAGTAGCATGCTAAAGGAAAAATTAATGGTTATTTCACCTGTAAAGTACAGACGGTATGTGGTTACTATTCTCTCTTCAGAGGTTACCCTCTTCAAAACAACTGAGCATTTGTACATAGAAATAATTAAGGAATAGAAGCAGGATTTCACCACTTGGCTCCTCGTGCCTACTTTGACATTCAATAAGATCGTACTTTCCTATACTAATCCCATATTCCTGGATTCCCTTAATAGCCAAAAATCTTTTGATCTGTCTTGAATATACTCAGTGACTGAGCCCTCACAACCTTCTTGGATGGAGAATTCCAAAGAGTCACTACCCTCTGGGTAAGATATTATTTTCTTCTATCTGTCTGGAATGGCTGACTCCTTTGATATAAAAACAGAAAATGCTGGAAACATTCAGCACATGAAGCAGCATTTGTGGAGTTTGTATTTCAGATTCAAGAACTTTCATCAGAACCAAATGATAGCATGAAGTCTTTAATTTCATATATCCAGCATCAGCAGTTTTTTTTATTTTCAACCACCATTTTGAGACCTTGACCCCTAGTTCTACAGACCCCTGCAACAGGAATTGACCCCTGACCCCCAACCCCCCCATTCCAGAAATCAAAATGGTGAAACTTTGTTGCACTCTTTGACTTGACCCGAATACAATAATTGAGCAGCAGTTTCACAAGGACCATATGTATTCACAGTAAAATACCTTTATAATTGCACTCAAATCCCCTTGCAATTAAGGCCAACATACCATTTACCTTCCTAATTCCTCAATATACCTGCATATTTAAGTTTCATACTCAAGACACCCAGGTCCCCTGAACACCAATGTCCTCCAGTCTCTCACCACTTACTACTATTCTGCCTTTCTATTTTCTTTATTGAAATTACCTCACATTTTCCCATATTTTGTTTAATCAGCCATGTCCTTGCCCAACCAAGTAGTCTGTCAGTATCCCCCTGAAGCCTCTCTGCATCCTCCTCATAGCCCACTCTGTAATCCAACTTAGTATCATCAGCTACCTTTGATGTATTACTTGGTCCCCTCATCCAATTCACTGGTATAGATTGTGAACAGCTGAGGCCCTGGCACCATTCCCTGAGACAACCCACCAGTCACAGCCTCTTAACCCGAAAATGACCTGTTTATTGTAACTCTGTGCTTTCTGTCCATTAACCAATCCTCAATCCATACCAGTACGTTACTCTGAATACCAGGTGCTCCAATTTCTTTTCATAATATCTTGTATGTGCTTTATTGGAGGCCTTCTGAAAGTCCAAATACAACATATCCATTTGTTTCCCCAATACATTCTGCAAGATATAACCTCTAAAAAAACTCCAATAGATTTGTCAAAAATGATTTTCCTTCCATCAATCCAGATTGACTATATCTGACATTATTTTCTAAATACCCTGCTACCATTTCCTTAATATTTGATTCTAACTTTTTGTTTACTATTGATGTAAGTCTGTTCCTCATTTTCCTTCTTTTTCATTTTTTATACAGTGGGGTTACATTTCCTACATCTGTGGGAACTATTCTAGTATCTATGGAATATTTGGAAGATGACAGCCAGTGTGATGACCATCTCAATGCATGTCTTTAAAACCTTGGGGTGCAGGTCGTCAGGTCCTGTGGCCTTATTGGCTTTCTGTCCCTTTAATTTGTTGAATATTTTTTTAAACTAATTTTAATTCTTTTTAGCTCCTTGTTCACTCTAAACCTGCTCTCCGGCATTTCTGAGAGGTTTTCTCGATTTTCTTCCATAAATATAGACACATAATATTTGTTTAATCTCTACCATTTCCTTATTCCCTAAGATAATTCTTTTTCTTTTGCATACCTATGGTAGCTTTTACTCTGACTTCATTTTTTTTCTAGATTTCTCATGTACAGGCCATCCCTGGGTAGTGAACAGATTCTGATTTTACTGACATTCATAAGTTAATTTTGTCCATAAGTCAGATAAAATCACTTGATATGGTAACCATACCTCCACAATAATATAATGAAAGGCATCAAAAACACATAAAACTGATTAGAAAGAACAATTACTAAAAGTGGAGAGAGGGAGAGAAGACTAGTGCTGCCATTTGTTGGAACAAACAAATGTATGTATATACGCATGTACATCAGACTTCTGAATTTAATAACGTTGTGGAAGCTCATTTGTATGTAGGGGTGTCCATAAGTTAGGCATTCATAATCTGGGGATGGCCTGGATTCTACTATTTCCCTCCTTATTAATTTCTTGACCCTTCTGAATTATGAAATGTTGCCAGGCTTCAGGCTTCCTGCCCTTTTTTGACAAAATTATAAACCTTTTCCTTTGATCTAAAACTCTAACCTTTCTTCGCTGTGTCACATTTCCTCCTGAGGTTTTGTGCCTTAAAGTGATATATGTTGCAAACCATGAGCACTGTCCCATTCTTTATTACTGTATCAGGACCACTCTCTCCTTTTCCATTTTATCTAACTCATCTAAAATTAAGTATCCTGGAATACTTAATTCCTAACCTTGGGGATCTGCAATCACATATCTACAATATTGTACTCAGTTATTTTGATTTGTGCCACTAATTTATTTACTTTGTTGTTAAGGCTGTGTGTGTGTCAATGAAGAACCTTCAGTTTAGCCTTTTTATTATTTTCCTTGCTTTGACTCTGATCGTGCATTTGTTTACATGCACTGTCCCTTCCTGACTGACTATGGTCACCCACTACTCAATTTGGTATCCTACACTATTACCCTGTTCTTCTGTTTAATTTTCTTCATTTTCCTTCATCAGAACATTTATCCCCACTGTTTGGTTTAAAGCCTGTCTGCATCCCTGGTTATCTGATTCTCTAGGGTACTGGTTCCAGCCTAATTCACGAAGCCTGTCCCAGCAGAACAGCTCTCTCTTTCCCAGCACTTGTTCCAGTGCCCCAATAAATAAACTAATTTCTCCTACCCCAGTCCTCGAGCCAGGCATTCAACTTTCAGATATTCGACCCTGGGTCAATTTGTATATGGTTCATGTAGTGATCCATTGTTTATTAGCTTTATAATGACAAGCCTCCTTTAGTAGAACCTTATCCATCTATCTCCTTGGTTTCCACATGGACCATGACAACTGGGTCTTTGTCTTCCCACAGGTTCCTCCCCCGTCCTCAGCAGATGTCCTTAATCCTGCATAGTTCCAGGAGTCATGCTCACACCTGGAGGTGATGGTACTTTTTGCTAACGAGACTGTCCCTTATAGCAGCCACTTTCCTTTTCACTTTCCCAATTTGAATGCCATACCATATTGTGTGGTCTGTTTGCTTGTCCTCCCTGCAGACTATGCTCTCATTTACATAGGCTACAAGAATTCCATGCCTGTTGGAGAAGTATAGGAATTGAAGCTGCTGCATTGTTACCTTCTGAATCTCCATACCTGCCCCACTGCATCAACCTTGACCCAAATGTATCACATGGTTAAACCCTCCTGTCTCTATTGACTGATCAGTTCTGCAGAACTTAATCTAAGGGATGTGATTGCCTTCTACAGCAAAGTATCCAGGTAATTACTCCCCCCCCCCCGATACATCATGGTGTCCCAATCTAAAATTCCAGTCCACCAAATCTGATCCAAAATGAAAACAAAAAGTATTGGAAATACTCAGCAGGTCAGGCCACATCTGTGGAAAGAGAAACAGAGAGGATATTTCAGGTCGAAGACCCTCCACCAGAACTGATTTTCAATTTTGATCCAAAGTTCCTCAAGCTGCAGATATTTACTGAAGATGTGGCTGCTTTGGATCATAATTATTTCCACATACTATAGCTGCAAAACATCATATTCCTAACATGCCTATATTAATTTCAGTTATGTACATAATTTAACTAATTTAATCTTTTAAAGGCCCCATTGCCTTTGCCTTATCAAAGTGCACAGTCCAAAAGCATTGCACTCCACAAAGGACCTGAAGTAAATGCAGGTATGCAATATTTAAAATATGAAGTTAGTACACCACATTTCCAGCAAATATCTTCCATTAATATAGCACCATTAATGTCAGAAAACATCCAATGATGTGTCTCAGTAGCATGATCAGATAAATAATTGATATCATTTAGTGGATACATGAAGCCAGGAGGACATAGGTTTAAGGTGAAAGGAAGGAGCTTTAAAGGGGATCTTAGGGGAATGTTTTAGGTCAAATCTTGGCCAAAAGGTAGAGCCAATGGAGATGTATAGCACAAACACAGGCCCTTTGGAATACCACATCCATGCCAACCTTTTTGCCTATTCAAGTACCAATCTAGATTCCTTTTAAATGTTGTAATTGTATCTAACTCCAACTCCGGGCAACACATTCCAGATGTCAACCACTCCCTGTGTGAAACAAAAACGTTCCCCTAAGAAGCGCTTTAAAGCTCCTTCTTATCACCTTAAAGCTCCTGTTTTTGATACCCCTATCATGGGAAAAAGATTCTGACTAGCTATGCTTCTCATAAACTTATATACTTCTATCAGCTCACCCCCTCAGTATTCTTTGCTTCAAGAAAAACAAGCCCAGCCTATCTGATCTCTGCCCAGAACTAAAGTGCTCCAATCCAGGCAACATCCTCTCCTCTCCAGCACGACCACATCCTTCCTATACTGTAGTGACCAGAACTGCACAAAATGCTCCAAGTGCATTTTGTAAAGTTGCTACATGAAGTCCCAACTCTTATATTTTATACCCTGACCTATTGAAGGCAAGGATGCCATATGTTTTCTTTGCCACCCTATCAACCTGTGTTGCTATTTTCAAGGAACTATGTACTTGGTCCCCTAGGTAATATCCCCTACCATTGTATGAGAGATACACGAGAATGTCATTTTTGTGACCGCAGGATGAAGGGGAGCAGTAAGGAAGATGGGAAAGAGCAGGAATTAATGTCAGAAAACATCCAATGATGTCCTTCAGTAGCATGATCAGATAAATAATTGATATAATTTAATGGATACATGAAAACTTAGGTCAAATCTTGGCCAAAAAGATGGATTCTGGGATGGACTTTGTTCCAAGCCGACTCCGGCCCCATTCCTCAACTCTTTCTTCGCTATATTGATGACTGCATTGGTGCCACCTCTTGTACCCGTGCAAAACTCAACAGTTTCATAAATTCCGCCACAAATTTTCACCCTGCTCTCCAATTCACTTAGACTGTCTCTGACACCTCTCTCCTTGCTCGATCTTTCCATCTCCATCTCAGGAGATTCCTTATCCACCGACATCTTCTACAAACCCACTGACGCCCACAGCTAC
>JARFYF010000104.1:56588240-56603800 GCA_030265395.1 Rhina ancylostomus
CCCTCTTTTGTCCACCTATCACTGCTCTGCTTTTCCCTCCTATACATTGGGCTTCCCCTTTGTCTATCTGCAGTCCTGAAGAAGGGTCCTGACCCGAAATGTTGACCGCCTGCTTTTCTCCACGGATGCTGCCTGGCTTGCTGAGTTCCTCTGGTGTCATAGTGTTTTTCATCTAGATTCCAGCATCTGCAGACCTTTGTTTCTCAAGAGCAGCCATTTCTGGGAAATGAGGGGATAGGAGTAGGGAACTGCAGAGGAAGCCAAAAAGGAGGCAATTTACATGATCACCTTGTTCCACTAGGCAGTGATTATTCACGGGGTGTTTTTACTACGAAATAAAAGCAGAAATATCTGGAAGCACTCAGCAGGTCAGACCGCATCTATAGAAAGAGATACAGCTTCAAGTCTGGGACTTTATTAAAACTGGGAACGAGAGAAAACAAGTTAGTTTTATGTAGCTGAGAAGGTGGGGAGGAATGAATAGGACAAAGGGACTATGTCTGATAGGGTGAGATCAAAGGAGTTAATGTGACTGTTAGAAGTATATTTTGCCTCTTTGTGTTATTTGTAGCTAGCAGCAGGGCTGTGAGACGTGCCTAGCAGGTCATGTGATGTAACTGAGAAGCAAAATTATAGATGGATGACAAGCAGAAATGGCCAGTTCTGATACAATCAGAAAAAAAGAGCGAGTTACCTAAAGTCAGAAAATTGAAGGTTGAGTCTTGAAGGCTGCAATGTGCCCAGATGGAAGCTAAGGGTTGTTTCTCAAGCTTTCATAGGGCTTTGTTGCAACAGTGCAAGAGGCCACAGACAGAAAGGGCAGGGTGCGAGTGAGATGGAGAATTAAAGTGGTAGGCAGCAGGAAGTTCAGGGTCATTCCTACAGACTGCGGGCAGGTTCTCTGCAATAAGAGCAGTCAAAGTATATTTGGTTTCTCCAGTGTAGAGAATACATTGTGAACATTGAGTGCATCCAGTTGTGATTTTGCCTCAGTTTTTCTCTAGTATGGTCTGCCTGCTTGCCATGTCTTACAGCCCTACAACGAACAAAACATAAAGCAGACAAGAAGGCATAATTTGCTTCTAACTGACACATTAACTCATTTGGTCTCGCACCTCAGAGATATTCGCTTGGTTCGACCCATCCCTTCTCAACCTTCCTTGCTACTGAAATCTATTATGTTTTCTCTTTTTTCCAGTTCCAATGTAGGGTCTTGGACATGAAATAGAAGCAGAATGTGCTTCCAGCTGCCACTTTAACTCCTTTGGTCTCACCCTATCAGACGTACTCCCTTTGTCCTACTTATTCCGCGCACCCCCCCCACCCCACTTGTCTGCTTCATAAAACTAACTTGATTTCTCTTTTTCCCAATTTTGATAAAGGGTCCCAGACCTGAAACATTAACATTTTTCTTTCCACAGATGGTGCCTGTTTCCAGCATTTTCTATTTTTATTTTGGATTTCTAGTGTCATTTTTATTTAGTTTCATTCTAGTCTTGTTACTGTGGTCCTTATCCCAGGAAGCATTCTTGTTAATCCATTCTGGACTCTAATGCCCTCACGTCCTTCCTACGATGAAGTGACCAGAATCAAACAAACAGTTGAGGCTGGACTGGTGTTTTACAACCTACCTGCTTTTATACTCTCAGCCTCTGTTGATAAAAGCCCAGAAACTACTTGTGCACCCTACCCCAAAGTCCTTCTGCTCCTACATCCCTTTTAGAACAGTATTTTTTTATTCTGTATTGCCTCCCTTCATTCTTCCTACCAAAATGCATCACCTCAGATTTCTCTGAATTAAACCTCATCTGCCCATTCTACCTTCAATTCATCACCATCTTCTTCACAGTTCACGATATTGCCAAGTTTATATCAGTGACATTTAGAACTCTTTAGAAACATGTAATTAATAAAAAACAAAATTATAAATTAATTATATTTTTTTAAAAATAGGATTTGAGCATTTATTATCCATTCCTAATTTCTCTTGCAAAGTGGGTAGCAAGTGGCTGTCTTGAGCAACTGCAGTTCTTCTGGTGAAGCACTCGCAAAATGACAAGGAGTTCTAGGAATCAGACCCAAGGATGATGAAGGAATGTGATATATTCCCAAGTCATGACTATGTGCAATATGGAAGAGAAAATGAAAGTGATGGTGCCCCTTGTGCTTGTCCCCATTGTCCTTGGTGATTGAGATCACAGATTTATCCAGGACAGTCAAGGTAGCCTAGGAGAGTAGATGTAATTTGTACACAGCGCATTGACTGTGGATGGGGTGCCAATAAAGTGGGCTGCTTTGTACCAGATGGTGTTGAGCTTCTTGAATTTTTTTGGAGCTGTACTCATCTAGGTAAAATGAGAATAGTCCATTGCACTTGTCTCCCTTGTACTTAATGGAAAGTGATGATAGGTGTGAATTTCTGGTCAAAGATAGCCTCCAGGATAATGTGAAAAGAGGAAACATTGCAATGGGAATGCTATTGAATGTCAAAGGTAGGCAGTTTGATTATCTCATTACTTGGTACCTTTGTGGCATAAAGTTTACTTTCCATGTACCAGTCTATGTCTGAATGTCATCTAAAATCTTGAAGCAGACCAAACATGCATGCAGTGTTTGCTGAGGCATTGCAAACGAAATTGAACAATCACTAATGAGCAATGGTGGAGGGGAAGTCATTGATAAAACAACTGAAGCCGCTTGGCCCATGTTGCCCTGAGGAACTCCTACATTGATGGCAGAGGGTGGGATGGTCAACTACTAATGTCCTTTGTGCAATGGATGACTCCAACCACTAGAGTTCTTTCTCCTTGCGACCTATTGAATTCAGTTTTACAGGGCTCCTCAATGTCAGAGGATCATATGTTGCCTTGATGCAAGGACAGCCATGCTCACCCCTGGAATTAAGCAATTTGGACAAAATATGTGACAAGGTCTGGAGTGTGCCAGCCAAGCAACCAAAAATAAGCACCAGTGAACAGGTTATTGCTGAGTAACAGCCATTTATCAGTACTGTGAACAACATTTATCATCATTTTGCTTATAACTGAGGATAGCCTGACTGGATTTTAATGTAGTTTTTCTGTGCTTCCATGGGGCCTGCTTTTTATGCATAGGACATATTCAGTAATTTTCCATATGGTCAGGTGTTCAAACCACTTTCAACTTTAACAATAAACGCTTTAAAATCAAGAAATCAAACCACTCATCTTTTGAAGGCAGGGTAGTGAGGTCACCAACTTTTACTAAAATGTATGGAGCTGAGTTAGATGTACAGTCACAGCTAGAGTAAAGTTGAGGGGCCAGAAATGAAGTGTACCCAGCCCTTTAGCTCAGCAGCATGCAAAATACCCCTAGACTTAGTGGCAAAAGCAGGGCTGGAGCGAAAGATCAAATATGCCAGCACTCATCCACCAACATATTTCATACTTTCACACTATGATATGTAGGGGGAGAAGTCCAGAATGTGTTGCCATACACACTTCAACCAGCCAGTGTTCTGTACAGATCCACCAACCAACCATTAGTTCAGTCCAGCCTATCATTTGCCAACAATATGAAGTGTTAACATTTTCTCCCTCTGGAGGTGCTGTGAATTCCCAGCATCTGCTGTTTAACTCTGGACTCGGACAACATCTCAGTGCATGTCACGGAAGATATTGACAGAATTGACCATTTGGATTGGGCAGAATGGTTTTGTTCTTGGATGATGTTGGTTCTAGACTACTGTCATACACTTACTGGTTGCAGAAGGACTAATCACAATGATCCTTTGCACCCTGGAATCAGGAGGGGAGGCTTCAGTGACTAGTCCTCAATTGGTACACAACTATTCTAGGACAGAAGACATTGGTCTGCATTGTGTAATTTGCTCACAGCTATAAACAGAGTTTTACAATGTCCTAACATTAAGACATTAGAAAAAACTATTGAAATTGAATTAATTTTCCCTTTTGCTTCCTAACCCAGCTTAGAATCCCTATCAAAATCAATAAGATAACTGATCATACACCAGGTGTGACCCCACTCCACATGGAATCCAGCAGACTGCAGTGACAGATGCAGTAACACTTGTGGCCAAGCAGGTGAGTTGACCTGAAATGTTAACTGTTTCTCTATCCACAGATGCTGCCTGAACTGCAGAGTATTTTGCTCTTATTTCACATTTCCAGCTTCCATAGGATTTTCTTTCTACTTAATTTAGTGTGAGGAAAGCAAAATAGCAATCTGTGATAGCAGAAGGCAAAAATTTATGCTCATCAGAAATAAAAAAAGGGATTTAAAACAAAACAGCATAGCCATTATTTATGTTGCAGAGTGCTTTAGGGTCTAAATTTGAGAATCACTTAGAAACTAGAATAAGAGGAACATACTTGGCTGAGAGGGAGGAAGAGAAGGACTAAGGAGGGTGTGAAGTTCAGAGAGTTGGTACATTGCCCTTACAGAAGCAGGAATTATTAAAAAGTTAAGGAAAAAGGGTACAAAGAAATTAGAGGTATGTTAATGTAGAATATCATTTTAACTCCCAATATATTTTCTTGCATTTTTATTTTAAAACTGTTACTTTCCCCCAACTTGGATGCCCACACATTGGTATCAATAGGTACAAAAGAAAGTAGAAGATTCTGTGAACAATGAATTTCATAAACAATGGTTGCTAATTTCTTGACCAAGGCCATTTCAAGAGAGAAAGCAGCAGATTAAATTTGGATTGAATCTGCATAGGCAAAATGTCCAATTTTATCCTTGGGGGAATGAATGCAAGATTAGGCAACATAGCATAACCTCTATAAACTAAATATTCAGCAGTATTGGATATTCATACCACTGCTGAGAACCGTCACACACTAAATGGCCTTGCACTACATGTTAAATATGTAAATTGGTATGCTCATTCATCACTTCGTTGATTGTCATAAAAATCAAATTTATCTTAACTTTATAGTTCTTCGATTAGCTGAAGTGTGCTTGAGCACTGTAAACAGATCTCAATACCGTAAATTTAATCAGACACTTTGATATCTCCAGCAATTACTCCAAGACCTTTAACTATTCAAGAATGGTACCATTTTTCGGCTGGTAAGTCAGTCAATTTATTGTGTGCTGTTTAATCGAAACAAACTGAATAATGTAAACCAGCAACAGGAAATATTTAAGCAAGTGAAAAGAGATCATAGGAAATACTCTACAGGTAAAATGTGCTTTCAACATCGTCACTGTACCCTTTAATAGTACTGTCACAAGTCACTGATAAGCTGGAAACAGCTTCCAGAGGCAATTTCCTTGTGTCATGTCAGTCCATTTTAGATCATTAGTTTGTAAATACAAAATTTCATTTAACATTCAGAAAGACAGGCAAGTTATTTAAATCAACTTAATTTTATGCAACATACTGAGTGTATAGTTCAACTGTGGTAACCGCAGCTGTGACTCTTTTAACGATCCCAATAAATCCTCTTTAAATCACAGACAGGAAGAGAATTATGCAAATGATATATTAAGCAATCTTTGACTGAATGCAGTGTTCTGTGAATGCTGGATTTTCAAAAAAATTAGAATAGTCACGTCTGAAAATTAGAAAATTAACAATTAAGATTCAAGTCTAAACTGGTATAAAGACCAAAACTAAGAAGAAAATTTACAAGTTTATTAAGGAATGACAACATAGCCCACTCACAGAGAAAAAGATGCACTATTTACACATTATAATGATTATAAGAATATACAGAAAATAAAATGTAGAAGTTAATATAAACAAATATTACAGAGCTATGTTGTACAAATTATTCACGAGTTTCTTTGTGTGTATTAATTATACCTCAATTTTTTAGCTCATAAGGTTCAACTTAATAGTAGCAATAGCAATTTAAAATTGAATGGACCATTCCATTTCAAACTTCTATGATGATGTTTGACAGTTCCATATATAAATATTCCTATTTTGGCATACAAATGATTTTTAAAAATTCACTCACTCATGGCTAATTCAAGTTAGGAAGATCACATTTTAGTTCAATTTCTTAGGTTTACATAGCTAGGAACACAAACATACCAGTACCTAGGCTAATGCCCAGTACATCCTTCCTCATCCTCCATGATTTATGCATTTTAGAGACCCTCTCAGCTGATAAAGACCCATTGATGTAAAGATATAATTAACATTATTTATAAAAGAGAATCACTAAAAGACGATTTCCTCTACCTGCACACATTTCCAAAACATCATTTTGTTTTGTTGTGGTCAGTGTATACTGATTCAGCTAGATTAGATTAAACTGAAAAATCAGTGAAGGCAAGTAAAATAGTAAATGCTACAGAAGAATTCCATAATAACAAAGTACTCCTTTCATAACTATTGGAGATTTTTAAAAAAAGATTTAATCAATTTAAATTTCTCATTTAAGCACTAATTAGATGTTGGAACTGGACAAAATATCTTCAACTAAGCGTTTGTAAACCCAGGCATCACCCTTTAGTCGCTGTCTTCTGATACCAATCACTTCAGGCTTGCTGAGCTGACATATCTCCAGTTCGAACTGCATGGTGACCTTCCCAAAGTCTGACCTAGTCCGGCATTTTAAAGTATAGCTGATGGAGAACAAGGTAATGATTACATAGTACAAATATGGAATTATAAAATAGAGATTCTTCTAAAAATCTATTATTGCAAAATTAATTCAGCTTGAGCCAACTGGCTTAATGCATCTAATGAGAAAAGTATGAAAGAAATAGACTGAAGTATGCACTTTATAGATCACCCACTGAGTGACTATCATTCCTTGAATGCATATACACAAGATTTTTATGCTATGACCACAAAGTTTAGTCAAAACACAGAAATGAGCTATTTAAAAGCTTAATCTCATCAAGGTTTATATTGTACTTTAATTGACATGGTGGCATGATTCAGGAGACTAACTGGTGATACTATTGCTTTGTAAATCACTCCCAATTACCAGTTTCTTAAAAAATAATAACAGAAGGGAATTCTCCCTCTCTGGTATGCTAAGAATTACCAACCCATTAATTGATCAATAATATTTTACAATAAAGTAACAACACATTCTTAAAACTGGAAATACAGCAGTTGAAAACATTGTCATAAAACAAGTAGAATGGTATTTCTACTTTGAATAGAATTACTAATTCTGCTGCAAATGACACCCAAAGTTGCTTCTATTTTGAAAAATATTTTCTTCACCTTCCAGAGTTTCCACTCAAACATATTTGCGAACTACCAAATACAGTCTCCTATAAATATGGATTACATTGCCACATATAGTTGAGGTAAATATCATAAATGCATTTAAGATGAAGTAAAACAACACAGGAAAAATTTGTTCATATACAATTCTCAATCGGTGCTCCTAAAAGCACTGTGAAGGAAGACAATTGTTTTGTTTGGGAATCCATTCATCCAGATAGGAATATTAAATTATCTACAGGACTTAGCACATCCTTAATAATATTTGGGAAATTGAAAAGCTCACCACATGTTCACAGATAGAAGTTAATGCAACTCGCAAGCAAAGGTTTATTTTGCAAAAATATTCTTGGTTTATCAACCATGTCTAAATGTTGGTACATGGAGTAATTAATACAATAGCACCATCTGGAGGAAGGAAAATAATCTGATTCTTGAAAGCTGAGCATGGAAGGGAAACATTTAAAATACAAGATGGGCCAACAAAAACATTAATCATGTGCTGATCTACCACAAAAATGTTTTTCCAAACAAAAGCTGGCTCAACATAAAATGGTCAAATTTTCACTCTTATGGATTACTTTCTAGAATTTCTGGTTCTCGGATGTCAACTCCCAATTACAACACTGATGTGTCTCAGCAATAAATTGGTCAAGAGTCTAAAGAGGAGAGACGCTGGCTAAGCCCATATTTCAGAGGGATAGTAGGCTGCAACTTAGATATAAATTGAGGAAAATGGATGCTTCATGTTTTACGATTTTCCAATAAAGAGAATACAAATTATTCTTCTGCTTGCATGCAAAATATTTACATACAAGTGAATGTAGGTAGTCATGTTTTCAATATATCACAGTGGTTTGGCCTATTTACTTAGTGTCTTTAAAATCAAACATTGCAAGTGAAATGCCTCACAGTCAGTTTGCTATAGAAGCAGAAAATGCAAGACATATGAAGCAGGTCAGGGAGCATCTATGGTGTGAGAAGCAGAGTTATGTTTCAGGTTGATGACATTTTTATCCAACTCAGTAAATTTAGAAGGCAGGTATGTTTAAAAAGTTGCACAGAAGGGGAAGGGAATGGGAAGAAAAAAAAGGGAATGTTTGTGGGTGGAGGAACAGGGTAGAGGCCTAGAGGAAAAGGATGACAAATGGGTGTCACAGAAGTGGCGTAAGCAGCTTGTTAATGGCAACCAATCTGCCTGGATAAGGTGTAAAGAGGGAGGACAACAGCAGGAGAAGCAAAAGTAAAAACCCACGCTGGAAATCTGAAATAAAAGGAAAATACTGCGATAGTCCAGCCAGTCAGACACATCAAAATTGGCCAGGGATTGAAAAGCAAAATCTGCAAATGTTGCAAATCTGAAACTAAAATTTAAGCAGGAAACAAAATCAGCAGGATAGGTAGCATCTGCAGAGAGAGGAACAGAGCCATTGGGCTAGGTACAATGATAATCTACTGATACAAGTTTTCCCAAACACTAATGGTTTAACAGAATGCGTTTGTTTAATCCATTCATTTGCCATTGATGCATCTAACCTCTTTTACTATATACAAGGCTCAATTACTTTGCTTTTAAGTTTGCATTTCTTGCTGAAAGTAAAAATTATTCCCTTGTGCTTTGTGCGATTAAAGTCAGTATCGATAGAGTAAACTTCAATATCAGAGTGTCTCACAGGGATAAAAAATATTGAGTTCGTAAAATCAAATGGAGATGGCTCGAATGGTTTAATATCACAGATCCTAGTAGAAGTACATCTTCAGTGTCAGCCCTTGTGAACAGATAGCTTTACCAAAAATTGTAAAGCTGTCAGCTAATTCCTTAAGATCAGATGTTGGAAATAACGAGCTGACAGAGTAACCTACAGTACCATTTTAAGACTCAATATACAAGAAGTTATTTCAAACCTGCAATGAAGTTACAGAAATGCAACCATTTTGGAAGTAGGAAAGCAACAAGTTTTCAGTAGTTTATCATATCTTTCCCACAATATTTATACTAGGCAATATAGTTGTACAACTCAAACTATTTAAATTCAAACACTACATCGTACCAAAATGAGTGACATGCTGCTGTGATATTTGACAAGCTGCTGTGCCAAAGACTCTTCAGGCAAAAAAAAGGAAGAGGTTGTGTTAGACAAATGCAAAATTTTTCAGAAAGTAGAATTCAGAAGCAGTAACAACAAATTGCTAATATGCTGAGACTTGCATTGCTTGGAAATCAAAGGTCTAAATTTTAAATAAATGCAAATTTATTTTAAAAATGCAAAGAAATCTTCAATTAAATTTTATTCCCCCCCCCCAGTAACTAAAAACTGACCCAAAGAGACCATTAGTATGTAATTAATGCAATTACCGTAAAGTGTCCTATAACGTAACCAGTGGGATTACTTGCAATGCAAATAAGTTTTTACATCAAAATTATGAGCTCTGAAACAAAGTCAATACATTAAGTTTCAGATTTACAAGCTGATGAAATTGTGAACGACAATGTTGTGCAACATGCTCCAGGACAACTGGCAGGATATCAGATGAGAAATCAGCACTGTGGTCACTGCACTTCTTAACGTCATATCATTTGAAAGCTCATCTGATCTTTGCTATTTATTCATTCCTACTTATCCCCACCATCTCCTTTTCCTCTTGCATCCTTCTCTCCTTGCCACACACTCCAACCCCACTTGACTCAAATATTGTACCCCGTCTCATCTCCACCTTTGTAATATTGCAGGGAACAGATGAAGTGTATGGGAAACAATGAAGAAAACTGTCTTCATTGAAGACATTGAAGAAAACTGTCCACAAAGATCTCATGGTTTCCGTAGCATGCAATTCCCAATTCCATTATTTGTTGTCCATACCAAATCAGTCATTACAGCAAAGGAGGCAATCCTGCAACCTGTCAGCTTTCCATTGAGCAATTTATTCAATTCCATTCCCTTGCTCTGTCCCAGTAATCCTGCAAGTTTATTTCTCCCAGGTGTTAATTCAATTTACTTTTGAAAACACTGATTACCTCCACCTTGTGGGTAGCAAGTTCTAGGTCATTATCAATTACTGTTTTAAAGAAGTCCTTCCTTGCCCACCTGTATCTCTTCATCATAACCTCAAATGTGTGTGCCACAGCACCATCAACTAATAGGGACAACTTTTCTTTGTCTACCTTATCTAACCTGATTTTCTCCTACCCTTCAATCTCCTTTGCTCTAAGGAGAAAAACTCAAGCTTCTCTGACCTAACATTGTCATCAAAATGCCTCATCCCTGGAACCATTCTGGTAAAATCCCACTATAGAACCTCAAAACCCTCCCCCGAGTTTCATGACCAAAATTGAATTCAATTCTCTACTTGTGCTCTAATCAGAGTTGTGTAAAAGGTACCATAACTTTCTTTTTTATATATACACACTCAGCAGAGCATATTGGAGCTTGGGGCTCATGGATAGCTACTACCCTTTCACTCTTATCATCTTCAAGGATCTTTGCCCTTAACCCCCCACTCCTTCTGTTCTTGCACACCTCAGAACTACGTCATTATACCTGTTGTCTTCCCCATCCCTTCTGTCAAATACAACACTTCACACTTGTGTATTAAATTCTGTTTGCCACTTGCCTGTCAATTCTGCTAGCCCACGTCCTATTGCACAGAGTTGGCATAATCCTTCCTATCTGCCACACCTTAAAGTTTGGCATCATCTTAGCTTTTAAAATTTTACTGTTCTAGCATCAACCCTGTATGTTAGATGAACACCACTCTGTGTCATCTTCCAGTCTGAAAAACAAGCATTTAGTGTGAAAATCAAAAGAACTATGGATGCTGAAAATCTGGAAAACAGAAAATACTGGAAAACCTCAACAGATCAGGCAGCATCTATGGAAAGAAAAACATTAATGTTTCAGGTCTGAATCTTTTCATCAGAATTGAAAAAAGGGAGAAACTGTAGGTAGCACTGATGCTGGGGGAGAGTGGGGAGTGGAATAAAGCAATTTTCTCTGATAGGATGAAATAATGTGGCCATTAAGGAACAGCTAAGCTCCTGTGTTTGAGTAACGTGTTGGTAATATTGTAGAGTCTACATAATGTTGTATAGTTTAGCCCACTGGGACTGACCTAGCAGGTCAGAATGTATAAAGAAAAAGGAAGAATAAAAAATGGTGGTGGTTACTCATTTTCAGTCCATAAGCAGAAAGTCTTGGAAATCTTGGTTTTCCAGTAAATGATGCATCAAGCAGGTCAAGTAACCTAACAAAATGAATAATCAAAGATCGCAAACCATCAAATTAAAATAAATTGACATTAAATAGTTTACAGACCTACAATTGGGACATATTACAGGAGGAAGTAAAATAACATCATTAAAATTTATTATTTAGTAAATCACAATTCTAAATTATTTCAGTGAATAACAATCTGCATTCAATTTATATTTAGGGTAAAAGGAACTTTTTATTAATATATAGTAATAATGACTACAAGACCATAAGAGCAGAATTAGGCCACTTGGCCCATCAAGTCTGCACCACCATTCAATCATGACTGATTTATTTTCCCCTCTCAACCTCATTCACCTGCCTTCTTCCAGTAACCTTTGATGCACTTACCAAATCAGGAACCTAGCAACCTCTGCTTTAAACGTACCCAGTGACTTGGCCTCCACAGCTGTCTGTGACAATGAATTCCACAGATTTAGCACCCTCTGGCTAAAGAAATTCCTCATCTCTGTTCTAAAGGGACGTCCTTTTATTCTGAGGCTGTGCCCTCTGGTCCTAGACTCTCCCATTACTCGAAACATCCTCTCCACTATCCAGGCCTTTCAATATTCAGTGGGTTTCAACAAGATCCCCCTCATCCTTCTAAACTCCAGCAAGTACAGGCCCAGAGCCATCAAATGCTCCTCATATGTTAATGCTTTCATCCCTGGGATCATTCTCATAAACCTCCTCTGACCCTCTCCAATGCCAGCACATCCTTCCTTAGATATGGAGCCCAAAACTGCACACAATACTTCAAATATTATAAAGCCTCAGCATTGCTTCAGTACACAAGTCCAGAGAATGGTGACGTGGCTGTGAAGCTAGTTGGCACTTCTGTACTGAAGCATAGCTAACTATCAATCCTCACCACCTCATGTATTTTGCATATGAAGAGAATATATCTGATCAGAAACTTCACTGATTGCTGAATAAAAAGAGTACTGTGGATCGTTCTGGGCATTTCACCTTAAAATATCAACCCTAGAAGAAGTGCAGCATAGATTTTTCAGAAATGATACCTAGAATTATACCCAAATTATAATAAATGTACAGAAACTATGGCTTGTGTGCATTTAAAAAGTTACATTTTGTATAAGGCAATTTTGTTTTAAAAAAGTTGTGAATAGTTAACTTCCTACTAATTTACTGATCACAGTGGAAAACATTAAAACAATGAATTCTGTGAGGAGCTATTAATTGAGATTTAGGTTCTTTTTTTAATGCACAGGTACCTATTCCAGAAGTTCCCAACAAATCTGCAGTACTTTAACATTAATATCCCAACGTTATTTTCATTGAAAATTCAGGACTAGTTTTAAAAACTTACCCCTTTTGCACAAAGTCTACATGTTTGATAGGTAAAATCTGAATTATTTCATTCAAAACTTCATCTGCATTCATCATGGTGGTTGTTGTCACATTATATTGTGCCTATAAAAATAAGCATAGTGTTACTACAGGTTCCACATGTGGTGATATTACAAATTCAAGGATTTTTCACTCTTAACCAACAAGCATTAAACACAAAAAAGTGCAATTCCAATTTTGTAATAATTTCCTTTTTAAAATGCTACAACTTTGAATTTTAACTTCAAACATCCATTTGCAAATAATGGATAGTATTGTCAGAGAAAATAAATATGATGATCCTTAATGATTCAGTATTTAAAGCAAGAAAGATTGGGTTTATTAGAGCATCTAAAGTATTCTACAACAATTTACTTTAGAAGATTTCTTAGGGTGGTAGTATGAATTACTGTATATCAGATTATAGTATCAAGAAAGCATGACTATATTATGAGAGACTGTGGGAAAGGAAACAAAAACTGAGCAGCATTTTGCAGATGGAGGTGCACTTGAGATATCATCTTCTGTATTCAGTCTCACAGGACTGATTTAATGCTAGATGCAAGTTATAATATTTTACTAACTAGACATTCCTGTTTGATACTGAAGTGTTACAATATGTTTTTTCTCGTCCGACTTAAATGCTTAATACTAATCTATTGCAAATGATAATGATTGCACTTATTACTTTCTTCCACATATCATTTTAAAGACTATACAACTTTACTTTGAAAGAAACAAGATTAACCTTTGGGAAATAAAAAAAACATTTTTGAAAACCATAGCTTTTTTTGGTATTTTGTTATGAACAAGAATACAGAGTCCAGTGGCAGATATGACACCACCTGACCTCTAGCACGCTCTACACTTTCATGCTGCAGTACACTGGTACACAAGTCCAAAGCATGGTGACATGGCTGTGAAGCTAGTTGGCGCTTCTCTACTGAAGCGTGGCTGGCTATCAACAGTAACCATCTCTTGTATTTTGCACATGGGAATATATCTGATCAGAAAGGAGGAGGAGTACTACTGTGGACATTTCACCTTAAAATATTAACTTTGGAGGGAGTGCAGCATAGATTTACCAGAATGAATATCTTAACTAAATGAATGTACAGAAAGTAGAAACAAAACAGAAAATGCTGCAAGTACTTAGTAGGTCAGCCAGCATCAGTGGGAAGAGAAACAGTTGACATTTTGGGTTAAGGACTGTTCAGTAACACTGTCAATATTAGACTTCAAGATACTCATTTCATTTGAAATGCATATTATTAACCATATTTCAATGCCAAAGGTGAATCAGTTAAATACAGTGTTTGCAAATAGTTAGCCAGGTCAGTTTACAATTTTTGAGACAGTCTGGGAATCTCTCAGCAGTGGCCAATCCAGATGTTTTCCCAACAAACAGCAGTGATTATGATATGCCAATTGTTTTAAAGTGAATTTCTTTCTATCTTGAAGAAAATAACTTTTCCCATGGTTGCATGTGATATGAATTCACATTGTGGGCAGGAGAGGTGCTGGGAGTAGAGAATATAGCATTTAAGTAGTTGCCACTCGAGGTTAATGCTATGATGGACAACAGAAAAACATAGGTATGGCAGAAGACAGCTGCAGATCTTCCTTGAATGGTTGTGCCAGTGGATCAAGAACAATAGCGATGACAAGAGAAGTAAAGGAATTTTGGCATGAATGGCAGAGGTGATCAAGGATGCTGATGTTCAAATAATATAAATATTTGAGGGGCACCAAAGCCAGTTCAGAAAAAAAAAAGAGGATAGTGGAGGGTGACTATTAAACGTGGTACAGTGAACAACTGTACAAGAGGAAAGAGTCCAGAAAGTATGTAAAAGTCAAAAACAAAATTGTAGATACTGGGCAATCTAAAAACGGGTCAGGCAGAACTCTGCAGTGAGTTTAATCTGATGAAGCGACATCGACTCAAAACAAATTATTTTTATCCATGGAAGGCTGCCTGGCCTGTTCGGTGTTTTCAATACTTTGTTTTTCTCCCCCCAGAAAGTCATGCTGAGATCTTTCAGTACAAGTCGCATACAAGAAAGTTTGTCTAAATTAAATGCTTCAAAGTAAAATGCACAGTTTCTTCACAAAATAACTATTAGCCTAATTCTAGAAATGTTATGTCGCACAACTGAAAACAGGCGGCTAAAAGGTTTACAATTTTTTTTCCCCAGTTCAGGAAGAAAATGTATGGACAAACCAAGTTGAGGTGGTTGTAGGAGATGGGAGCCAAAACAGTAGACTTTGTGCAGCATTTCTCAGTGCATAGTGGACACTGAATGCAACAGACATGGTGCACACATCCGAAAATGCTCTTCTTGCTAACATACAAGAACCGATTCCAAAAATGGGAGAGTTCTCCCACAGTCTTGTCAACGGTTTCTGAACTGACAACACCAACTTTTCTTTTACTTCTGTCCCATCTGACTTTACTCTGCCACTCAGGACATACCCATAAGAAATTATGCCCTCAGCAATGACTCGGTTGAGAATGTCTCAGAGCAGATATAGAGCATTCTGAAAGAGGAGGATGAGCAGTCAGAGGTCATAGTCTGCATTGGTACTAATGACATAGACAAGGGTGGGAGATGTGGCCCTGCAAGAGAAATTTAGGGAGTTTGTTGGAAACTTGAAAAGCAGGATATCTGGGGCTGGAATCTCAGGATTACTCCCTAAGCCACAAGCTATTGTGTATAGAAATGTTTGGTGGGGGGGGGGGAGAAAAAGGGAGGGGGAGG
>JARFYF010000104.1:56655926-56667493 GCA_030265395.1 Rhina ancylostomus
GTTTTTTTTAAATGAAGACAACTGTTTTATGAACTTTAGTTTTACTGGAATACACAAGTTAACTACGAAGACAACTTGCCCATTTTTTTTCCCTCTCAAACAATCCAGCTCCACCAGTTCGGGAAGATATTATGTGATAATGTTGCCTCACAAATGGTATGTTGTGAACGTCATACTTAATAGCATTCCCATTAAGCGATGAAAGTGGAGTGAATAACAATGAGAATACACTGAATTAGTCAAAGTACATGAAAAAAACAAAAGACAAATTAATTACAATGGACAGGAAAGGGGGAAAACGTTTAAGAAAAAGCTGATACTGCTACCAGGTTGTTTGAGAATTTTTGTTCTCAACAAAGTTAATTATGGGAGAATCACAGGAGGTCTGTGAAATGCACAAGCCTTTACCAAGTACTGAAAAACTTATTGGACCAGCAAATTTTCTGGACTATTGGATGTTAGTCCTATTAATACCCTCGTGCTTTTAATTAATTTGTTTTTTTGAAAAAAAATGTTACATAGTAGTATAATAAATTTTCCAATGAACAGGGCAGGTTTAAAGAGAACACAGCAACTGGAAGCCCCACTGTGTCAGATGCCAAATCATCCCAATTTTCAAACTGGGACATCAGATCGTTGGAGTTTGACTGTGCTGTTTCCTAATATTTTCCTTAAACGTACATAAATTATGAAACAACTTTGCCTACTGAAAATTGTCTTCTGACAAAAGCCTATACAGATTACAAGAATGTCAAGGCAGATCATTTTTGAGGGAAATAAAAACCCTCAGAGCAATTCACTACCTGCTGGAGTAATACACCGCAGTTTCATTTGTTTCCTTTCTAGACTGCCAAAAACACATTTCATGTCAGGATGTCACTAACAGTCTTTACATCATTACTGGCTCTAAATTTCTGCAGTGAGGTCAATTCATATGAATGTCATAAATTCCACAATCACACAAGAGGGTTAGAACTGAAATTTCAGTTTTGGAGCAATGATGCAGCTAATGGTAGAAAAAGAAGAACTGGAAATTATAACATATACCTTGTAACATATCGTTGGACTTATTGCAAACTATCATGGAAGTCACCATTAATCTGCCATTTTTGGGCAAATTTTGTGCTAATATTTCCTTCCAAAGATCATGTTTCTCCACAGGAGGCAGTACAAATTTTGAAACCATATTAGCAGGGACCCTAAAAATGTGCATAAATTTAAAATGATCAACTGTTGGAACCTTATGAGTAGTCACCGTCTAAAGCCTACGTAAGATTATCGTATGGATGAAGACAGCCAAATGAGTACATTTCAGTTTGTTTTTGCAGGTTGGTAAAGATGTTTGTAAAATTGCCAGGATTTTGAAATGAAAGCATGACAGCCAATTCACTTCCAGTGGAAATAATTCACCACCTATAACTGAAAATACTTTTTTAAAAAAATCACTTAAAAGGATATGGATGTCACTGACAAGGCCAGAATTTATTTCCACCATCCTCAATTACCCTCTTGAAGGGAGATTTTCTTCATGTGGCTAGTTTCTGCTGTTTATGTCATACTTGATACAGAGTTCACCCATGGTGTGCCAGTGGTCGAGGAAGTGAATGTTCAGTGAAGAAGAATGAGTACAAGTGTGTGCTGCTTTATCCTGGCCAGCATCAAGCTTCTTGAGAATTAAAGAATTGCACTCATGACAGTATGGTGAAGTTGGAGATAGGTTGGTACTTTTGTGCCATGAATGTTGTTTGCCATTTATCCACACACAAATCTTGTTCAGGTCTTCTTAAAAATGGTGGAAAGACTTTGAGTCACTTAACACATGATAATAAGCCTCTGAACAGCACTTCCAGCCACATTGTTTAAATGGCTGGTCCAGTTAAGAGTCTGGTCAATGGTGTTACATTAGGCTCCAGACTCTAGTTTTTAAAATAGCGTTTTCCTTGTAGTTTTAGCTTTCTTTATGCTTGCTCATATGTTTGTATAATCACCTGTTTGTGTGTAAACCTTTAGTAACTTGTAGTATATTTGGTGCTCTCTGTACTTTCATTGTCTGCAAAGCTGAAGTGCGACTCAGTCAGTACCTGTTCACAGTTCAGACCAGTTTTCAGTATCTATACCAGTTCAGACTGGTTTTCAGTTGCATGGTCTCCTTATTATACTAAGTTCCTTTGTTACTTCTTTACTTGCCTTGCTTGCTGGTACAGGCTGACTCTGTCTGACCTGTACTATGATGAACATCTAATAAAACGGCTGTAACCACAAGATGTTTGCCTCATTCCAGACTTCTGAAGAAACTTCTGGACAACATCACCTCCAGATCTAACAATGGTGACTGTCCATGATGTTCTTGAGCTTTTAATGACACATGGTTAATTGGAGATGGTCACTGGTTTACACATTTGTGCGATGAATGTTGCTTGCCATTTATCCATGCCCAAATCTCGTTTGGGTCTTTTTGCATGCAGACACAGACAGCATCACTAACCAAAGAGTTTCACATGGAATTGAACCCAGTACAGTTGGCAATAAACATCCTCCCACTTCTTCCCTATGAAGTAGCTGAAGGTGGTATGCTTAGTACATGGCACTGAGGAATCCTTCAGCAATGTGCTGGGCTGAGATGATTAACTTGTAACCACAACCACCTTATATTTGCTAGGTTTAGCTCAAGCCAGTGGGAGTTATCCATCAATTCCAATTACATCAACAGGTTTATAGATTTAAAAACACTCAATACTATTTGAGTTCCACTATTCTTACTTAAACAGGATGCAATATTTTTTGGGAATACTGCTGGAAAATGTTACTCAAACTGGCCATGGGAGGGAGCTGAGTTAACAGGGTTACAAACATCACATTCTTCCTGGTAATTTTGAATATTCTGGAAATGCTCGCAGTACAGTGTTCATCACAAGCAGACAACACATTGAAAAATAATCTCCATTTCCTAATAAAACATAGAATAGCCTGTGCAAAAATAATTGTCATTTTCATGATGCAGAAAAATACAGGCATGTCCTCTTGACCCTCAAATTTTTATCAATGCACCATAGAAAGCATCCTATCCGGATTCATCATGATTTGGCATGGCAACTGTTCTGCCTGTGACGGCAAGAAGTTGCAGAGTTGTGGACACAGCTCAACACACAGAAACCAGCCTCCCATCCATGGACTCCATCGACACTTCACTGCCTCAGTAAAGCAGCTAACATAATCAAAGAGCCCACCCAACCAGACATCCTCTCTTCTCATCCCTCTCGTCAGGTAATAGATACAAAAGCCTGAAAGCACATACCACCAGGCTCAAGGACAGCTTCTATCCCACTGTTATAAGATTATTGAACAGTCCCCTAGGATGATAAGATTGGACTCTGGACCTCACAATCTACCTTGTTATGACCTTGCACCTTATTGTCCACCTGCATTACACTTTCTCTGTAACCATAACACTTTATTCTGTATTCTGTTACTGTTTTACTTTGTACTACCTCAATACACTGTTGTAATTAATTGATCTGTATGAATGGTATGCAAGACAAGTTTTTCTTCTCTACTTCAGTATGTGACAATAATAAACCAATTTACCAATATCTGGTTTCCCAAGAGGTTCCAGAGATTATACCACAGGACTGAATATCCACAGGGACCTTTCAACCATCTCACTGAAAAGCTGGTGGAGAGAAAACAGAAACCAGGAAAAATTGCTCGAAGTGACAAACTTGTGGCAAATATAAAATTCAATCCTATATCAATGGAAGAACGTGTAAAGGCAGATGAGAAACGTGTGGAAGCTCTGATCTGGAAATATGTCATTTTAGCCCCTTCATTCTACATTTACCCTCCACACAAGCACAGGGTACAAAGGTGAAAGGAGAATACTATCAGAAATAGAAATTTGATAAACATAAGCACTAGGTCCATAAAACTACTTCAGAAAAAGAGTCACTTGGGACATTTACATGACCTAAGAAACGAGTGACAGAGAAGGAAGCCATTCAACCTATCATTTTTGTGCTAGCCAAAAATCAACTTTACATAGATCTTACTTCCTAATTCTTGGTAAAGAGACCTGCAGGTTATGATTCTTCTTGTGCTTCAGATATTCCTTAAATGTAGTGCGAGTTTCTGCTTCCTCCATCCCTTTCAGGCATGGAATTCCAGACTTCCATCATTCATTGCAAAAATGAACTTCCTCTCAACCCTGCTCTGTTCCTTCCATTAACTTACATCTATGTCTCCACTTGTTGACCTTTCTGCCAAGGGAAATACATATTCTTTATTATGTCTAGGCCTCTCCTTTATAGAAATCCCAATTAAATTTCCCCCCAGTTCATCATTGTTCCACAAGATACAATTCCACGTAAGCCACTCCACATAACTACGTTTCACCAGCCTGGTAACAACTTTGTAAAGCTCACATGCACATTCTCTAGTGCTATAAATCTTTCCTGTTGTGTAGAGATCTGAACTGTACACAGTACTCCTGTTTGTGGACGCCAAAATTCCTGTTGTCTACATCTCTTATATCCTACCATTTGCCTTCCCCAAATGCATCATCTCACACTTCTCTAGACTGTATTCCTTTTGCCATGTTGTGCCTACCTAGCCAGTGTATTTCCAATACTTAATATTCTTCCTCCTAAAAATCAATGTCTATTTCATCTCCATCTTTCACAGAGACTGATGCAAAAAAATTCACTAAAATTTATGCTTCCACATTCAAGTTGGTGCTCATCTTGACAGGACCTACCCTTTCCCTTCTCATATTTATAGAAAATCATAGCACATTCCTTAATCTTCCCTGCCAATGTATTTTCTGTACATCCATTTTAACTTTCTAATTTCCCCCTGTACTTTCTATACCACTTCAGGCCATCTGCAGCATTTACACTTCATAGTATCCTACATTTATTATGCCCTGTTTGCTTTCCCCAAATGCAATGCCTCACACTTCTCTAGATCGTATTCCTCTTGCCACTTGACCAATATTTTGGTATTGGCCATTGGGTTCTTTTCTTTTGCCTTTATCCTCCCTTTTTTTCTTTGAATAGATGAATATTTCTTCTGAACTTTTGCTGTCTTCTCCTTAAATGCTTCACTCAGGCACTGATACCCCTTCAGTGCTCCAATCAGATACTGATTACTTTTAAGTAGCTACTTCCAGTCCACTTTTGATAAAATTATCTGAGTCAAGTGCCAACCCTGGCAAATCTCCACACTAATCACTTAAAAAAAATGTATATAAAATATACACATGTATATAAAAGTCAATTTAAGTGCCAGCTGAAGGATGATATTTCTATATGAAGGATAAATTAAATCTGAAAGAATTCAAATGTATAGCTCAATGAAAAAAAAGCTTGTTTTGAAAAAAAGCATACTGGCACGATAGCAAACCTGCACGATATTTCTCAATACGTGTTCCTATAGCCAGAAAATTGTAGGATCATTTTAAGAGGCAAATTTAAATAAGGTATACCTGCACCAATAGTTTCCTGTAATTCATAGTGTTTAAGCAGCTCTTCATAATCAACAGCCATAGTAGAGCGTCAATCTGCACCTGGAATATTTAAAAGCATATTAGAATAGTTCCAAATCTATATTCTACACATTACAGGTTGTCAATATCCAAAAAGGAAAACTATAGGAAGAATAGACAAAATCCTTTAAAAAAAACACTATTTTTCAAAATAAGTAATTAAGCACATGATTAACATTTAGTGATTTTAAAACCTTGATCTGTTCTCAATGCAATTTATACCCACAGATTCTATCAGGTGAAAGTGTTAATGCAAAATGAACACAAACAAATGACTACTGTGAATAATCTGTGTTACTACAGTAACAAATACTAATGTTTTAACACATCACATCATGTTAATAGGAGCACTACAGGAGGTTATTGCAAAGATTTATGGAGGGGTTGCCAGGAACAGAGAATTTAGTTTTCGGGAAAGATTAGCTAAACTGGGGTTGTTTATTCTGGACACCTTGAAAGGAGAAGTATAAAATTCTGAGACACAAGAGACTGCAGGTGCTGGAAATCTGGAGCAACACACAAAATGTTGGAGGAACTCAGCAGATCAGGTAGTGTCTATGGAGGGAAGTGAACTGTTGACATTTCGGGCCGAGAGTCTTCATCAGGACTGGTGAAACGTCAACTGTTCATTTCCCTCCATAGATGCTGCCTGACCTGCCGAGTTCCTCCAGCATTGTGTGTTGCTTATAAAATTCTGAGAAAGGTAGATGCAGAAAATATGTCAATCCTATTCACTCTACCAGAAAGGTGTATATCCAAGGAGCAGATTTACAGTTATCAGGGTGACTAGATGGCATTGACAAAAATAAAATTCACCCAAGTAGCAGCAAGAATCTGCAATTCATTGCTTAAAAACATAGGACAGAGATGACCTCCCAATGTACCAAAATCTAAAAGCCAAGGCAGAGCTGGCAAATCAGATTAATCCAAATTTATCATCAATACGGATAATGAAGTATCTATGATGCACTTTGAATCAGATAATCTTGCAGCACAAAAGATAGTTATTTAGCTCATTGCACCTTTGCTGTCTTTATGAAAGAGCTGACAAATTATTCTTAGTCCTTGCTCATTCCCTAGAGCCTTGAAAATCTATATTCCCTTTGAGGAAGATTTTTTAAAATTCATTTATAAAAATCAAGAACCAATAGAATGACCTGGAGGGAAACTAAGAGGCGTGATTCTATACCCTGCTGATATTGAATGCCATGGGAATGTGGTAAGATTGTCTCTTGTTGAAGATAGTGAGACAGAAATGTCAATATATACCTAATGTTTCACATCACTAATCAATCCAAGGCTGAATATTATCCAGATCTTGATGCATACTGGTATAGAAAGTTCCATTTCTATACCAGTCAAGGAGTTGTGAATGGAATTGAACACTGTCCAATTAACAGTATACATCAGCACTGCTTTAAGGATGGAGAGTCAATGATAAAACAGCTGAAAATGGTTGTGCCAACATCACTGCCCTGAGAAACTCCTGCAATATTTTGTTTTTCAGATAATTGACCTTCAGTAACTATTACCATATTCCTTTGTGCAAGTGTGATTGCAGACAATGGTGTATTTTCCCCTCTATTCTAAATGACCAGTAAGCCATGCACACTTGGTCAAATACTGTCTTGATGAAGGGCAATCACTCCCAACTCACCTCTGGAATTCAGCTCAACTGTATTTGGACCAAGGCTACAATGAGTAGTTTTACAAAATGCTCCAACACAATCCAAAATGAGCACTCTTGATGACACCTTTCAAAGGCAGTAGACTAATAAGAGAGTAAGTAGCCAGATTATATTTATCCTGTTGTGTTGCAGATAGGACGTTCCTATGTGATTTTCCACATGGTAGACAAATATCACTATTATAATTAAACTGGAAGAATGTGGCTTGATTTATAGGGTGCATCTTCAACATTAGAGACAGGATTTTGTTTGATTCTGTCCAGTGCTTTCTTGAAACCATATGAAAATTAAAGTAAATTTGATGAAGACTGGGTCTTGTAATGGAAAAAAAACATAGGAGGCCACTGACATGGATCATTCACTAGACTATTCTGAGTAAAGACATTTGCAAAGGCTTCAGCACAAAACCTCTGTTTCAGATTTGATGTGCTGGACAGGACCAGGCAAATATACTGGCTGTAATATGGAAGAGAGATACCATAGAACTAACCAAAATTGTTCCATGTAATTACAACATTGATATTTACTCAACAATATGGAAATGTATATGGGAATATCCTGGGCAATTTTGGCTAAAGGTCATTGCAAATGCTACAGCCTTATGTATATGGCACTCATGTACTGGACTTCGCTGTTGTAAAGATATCCCCATCCTCAGCAACAGTCTGCTCCCATTACTCATTTGATTGTATTGTTTTCATCTTCAATGGAGTAGATTCTAATCTCAGCAAGCAGTGTTCTTCTCCCTTCTATTTGCAGTTTGTACCTCACCATCTACAATTGGATGTGGCATTTGCTGTATTCAACGTACTGCAGCTTGGAGGTGTCAGCTCACTTGCAGCTATGCTCACTGCTGTGCCAAGCATACCCTTCTGCACACTGTGTTGAACAAAGGTTGGTCCTTCAGCTTGATAGTCATTAACATAAGTGCCAGGCCACAACACAGACTGTGGAAGAATAACATTATAGTCATTGAGTTACCTAGCATGGAAACAGGCCCTTTGGCTCAACCCCTCCATGTCGACCAAATCATCTAACTGAGCTTATCCCAGTTGCCTGCATTTGACCCATATTCCTCCAAATCTTTCCTATCCATATACTCATTCAAAAAGCCTTTTAAATGCTATAATTGCATCCGCCTCTACCACTTCCTCTGGCAGCTCATTCCACATACCCAACACTGTGTGGAAAAAGTTGCTCCTCAAGTTCCTTTAATCTTTTCCCCTCTCACAAATCTATATCCTCTAGTTTTAGAGGTTCCTACCCTGGGAAAAAGACTGACCATTCAGCTTATCTATGTCCTCATGATTTTATATATCCCTGTCAAGTCACCCTTCAGCCTCATTCACTCCAGGGAAAACAAACCCAGCCTATCCAATCGCTCCCCATAACTAAATCCAGGCAACATCCAGGTGAAAGTCCTCTGCATTCTCTCCAGCGTAACCACATCCTTCCTGCAACCAGAACTGCACACAAGAAAAAAAATCACCAATTTGATTTTTAATGACTGATTGAAAGGCAGATATTGAGCAGAACAAAAGCACAAAAATGCAAATGGGGACTCAGTTTAAGATCTCTCCTGAAAGCAACACCAAAGCAACAGTCAGCAGAGTCACAGTAAATGCTTATTTCCCCCAGATGGAGGAAATATGCAGTAGTGTTCCCCATAGTACAATAATAGGACCACTGTTTTTCTTTACACATGTTAATAACTTTGATTTTGATGTATGGGACAATATTTCAAAATCTGCAGATGTGATAGACCATTTAGTGGAATAGGACACTCAGTATTTGAAATTTAACATAGAAATGCAAAGTGATACATTTTAGAAGGTCTGGGAAAGGCAGGGGGTACAATTCTAAAGAGAACTTAGAGACCTGGATGTATACATGCATGAATCTCTGAAGGCAACAGATCTGGTGGAGAAACTAATTAAAATAGCATTCAGTATCATGGGTTTTTTAAGAAAGGATGCTATTGAGTACAAAACCATGGAAATTATGTTGAGAACCAACAAAACACTAGTTTCTGACAATAACTAGAGTTCTTTCTAATCCAGTGACTGCACTACTACAAGGACATGATGTCCCTCTAAATGGTGATGAAAAGATTTGATAGAATGATCCAAGACATGAATGACTTAGTTATGTGAATAGGTGGAAGAAACTAGAATTATTTTTCCTACAGCAGAGTAAATTGAAGATGATTTGAAGGTGGTGTGTGTTGTGTTGAAAGTGTCCCCACCCAAGTCAAATTACAAACTAAAATAAAAAGAATGGCTTTTAATCTGACTGTTTAAGCCATTTGATTTGATAGGTACTCAAAAATCATGAAGGATTTTTTAAAGGGTGAGCAAAAGAGAAATTGCCAATGGGAACACAAGTGTCAAGGGCTTAGGACAGAAATACAAATTGATTGACAATGCAGACTTAAAATGAATGGCAACAGTGGGATGACAGGAAGGAAAAGGCTTTTCATGCAGCAAAACAGAGACACAAGAAATTCTGCAGATGCTGGGATCTGGATCAATATACAAAAAATGCTGGAGGAATTCAGCAGGTAAGGCAGCATCCATGGAGGGAAATAAACAGTCAATATTTCAGGCCAAGACCCTTCATCAGGACTGGAAAGGAAGAGGACAGAAGCCAGAATAAGAAGGTTGGGGGAGGGGAGGAGCACATGCAGGCAGGTGATAGGTGAGTTCAGATAATAGGTGAGTTTTGTTTATATAGTATTTTATTCAACATTTAGGGCCTGATATGATTGCTAGGTTTTCTTCTTTTTCCATGTGTGTTCACTGTTATATGCATTGCCTTTTGGTATTTCATGATCCCACCAGAGCTAACATGTGAGCCAGGTCAGTGAATGTCAAAAGGTTATTTGACCAAAGAGGCTTTAAAATCACATCTAATCTGGTGTTAATCTGACTTGCAGCGGGGGCTCTGAAAATCAATCAGGAGTCAGGGCACAGAGTGATTTTCCCCTTGCCAGCCCAAGATTATTGGGCACAACTGCTGTCTCTGTTGAAATCAGATGTGCTATTTCAGGTCAAGATCTAATCTGGCACAATAGATTAAGGGCACTCTACACCATTTACCTTTACGCAGAAGACTATGAGAGAGCAACAATCATGAATGATTTATTTTTGTCACAGATGGGCTTGTTCACTCTCTCTGAAAGGACATAGATATATACTAATAATACTCCTTCAATTATAAAGTCTATGTTTTATAAAATAATAATATTTGTATGTAAACAAAGAAATCATAAGTTCTTATAGATCTAAATCAGATTGATCTGAGTGTGCTCTTAACATCTGTGTGTGTTGATGCCTGAATAAACCAGAGTTCACAATACAGTGTGCACCTGCTACAGCTTGTTCACATGGTTAATTGAACTTGGTGCTAGGGTGTTCCTGCACTCTGTATTTTACAGAATATTTCAAAGCAAAATAATTTAAATCTGCCGAAGAACTTGGAGGCATGTTGTGCCTGGTCTGCAATTATGTTTGTGTTGCTCTTCAAAAGTGAATGTCACAAACCAGATTGTCACATCTCAAGAGCAAAAAAAAACTGTTAACTGATAAAATTAAGTGGTATTAATTCGCTGATGTAAAAGTAATCAAAAATGAGTTTCACACTCATATAAAAAGGCACCAATCAGCAACTCTCAATTAATTAGAATTTTTTTCTAAACCCAACTATCATTAATAACAGAAAATGAATTTATCTCATTATATGTACTTTATGATGACATACACATTTCTTTACAAACTGCATTTGAACCAGGTTTCTCACCTGAACCAGATAAAGGTACAGACCAAAATGATAAGGTACTTATAAAAAGATACAAAAAGCTGATTACTTCAAGGCACGTTATAAAGACAATTCATTTGCATGGATACTTCGCTCAAACTGGGATGTGGAATTTGCTTCCTACTTCAGCTCCTGAGTTGTAAATTTTCTCAGGACCTGCAATGCTAAAAAATTTAAGTTCCTATGGGGAACAAAGCACAGTTAGAACAATAATGAGCTGTGAATGATGCAAAAACAAACAATGGCCCAGAATTTTTAATCAGAGATGAAGTAATGGTACTCACTACTGACTTTTAAGAAAGCCCCCTGCAAAGATTAAGTAATCTCCATGATGAGAACATCTTTTCAGATGTCTTGCTGTCAGCTGTCAGTTCAGAGAGATCTTCCACAGTCAGTTAAAGTCTTCATAGGAAGCAAAAAGTGTAGATTTTAAAAAACTTATAACACTCTTATAATGTTAAATATAAAGATTTGAATGTACACATATGATTAAGTTTGAAGCAAAAACATCATAAATAAACTAG
>JARFYF010000104.1:56688315-56702988 GCA_030265395.1 Rhina ancylostomus
TCACATATTGTAAATATGGGATTGGGGTATCACCCCAGGGAGCCACATGAGTGGCATCACTGCTGTGTTTTTATATATAAAAAGTAACACTAAGAATGGAACTGTACATGAATGTAAAGGTTTGAACTGTTTTATTATTGTAAATAGTTTCTTATTATGAATAAAGTTTATTTTGATTTTAAAAAACTTTTTTGTTCCATGGAGAACAAAAAAAATCTCATAATTTCATGAAGACTTTTGGTACTTTGCCCATTGCTCAAACTGAGAAGAACTCCAGCCTTTGGCTGGCTAGTGAGAACCAATTAGCACAGTTAATGAAAGAAACATCAGTATATTGAAAGGAGAAGGCAGCCATAGGCATAGAATGAGAATATTTTGAATTGGGATCTTTGGCCCATCCTTCAGGGAAAGAAAAGGGATTAGGGAATTGGATCCTTGAAGATCCAGAACTTTTAATTGCAGCAATGTATGATCGTGCTAGACTCTGAATAGTGACAGACAATGTCAAAAGATAGTTCAGACAATGTTTTTAATAGCTTAAATAAAACAGAACATAATGGAAGTACATAAGTCAGAGAGTATCTGTGGAGAAAGGAAAAGCAGAGTTAATGTTCTGTGTCCAAGGTCTTTAACAACTTAATTTGTAAACTACATAGTCCCAGGCAGAAATTAATTTTATTGCTGCTGTTAGATAACTTGGGATTTAATCAAAACTCCTTTGAAATTTGTTTCATAGAAACACAAGAGACTGCAAATTCTGGAATCTGCAACACACAAAAAGCTGGAAGAACTCAGTGAGTCAAGCATCCCAGATGAAGAGTCTTGACCTGAAACATCAACTGTCCATTTCCCTCCATAGATGCTGCCTGACCTGTCAAGTTTCTACTGCTTTTTGTGTGTCGCTTGACGTTTGTTCCCACTGTTAAGTAATTTTTGTACTGTCTTTTGGATTTTCATGACGTGTCATGTTATGATATAAGATACAATTTTTTGTGAATGATTTTAATGAACTCATAATATTCAGCAACACATTGCTAAACATTGAGGTACATTCAGGAGAGTAGTGAGCTGCCTATGGGGATGGTTTACAGGCAGCTGCAGGGAGGATTGATAGATGTTTTGGGATGTCCTGACTGATTTAAGATGAAATAGGGTTTTCTCAATAAATTGAGCTTGTAATGTCAAGCTTTGAATGACTGCTGCATTGTCAAATGTGATATTTAGAAGAGACGCTAAACCAGGGCACCCTGAACAAAGCCTCCCTCCTGGCTATTCCTTGATTCATCCATTCTTTTAAATCCCTGCTAAACTAACATTGCTCTTTTCTTTCCTCAGCCCCCGTCTCAGATATCTACTGTTGAGATCCACATCCATGTATTTCTTACACCTAAACCTGATCATACCAATATATTCTTTGCTGGCCTCTCTCATTCCATACCACCAAACCTGAGTTCACCCCAAACCTCCTCACCAAGTTTTAACATATCCCTTAGCATTGAGGCCACCACTCCTGTCATTGCTGACCTATACTGACTCCCAATTAAGCAATTCTTGAGGTGTGTTTTCTTTTAGTATTCCTCCTCCTCTCAAATTCTTCTGGAGTCTTGTGTAATACTGTCTCCATCTCTGAGATCATTCTCAAATTTAATTGCTCCACAGTTGGTTGCCAAGGCCCTAAGTTCTCTGCCTAGAGAAGTACTTTGCTTCTCAATTCCTTTGACTTCTATTGAAGACCCATTTCTTTGACCAAGCTTTTGGTCAGATGGCCTAATCTAATGTGAATCAAAATTAATCTTTGATAATATTTCTAAGAAATGCCTTGGTATCATTTGTTGAGTTAAAAGTGCTGTAAAACTGCAAGTTAATATATTGTTTCTTTAACTCTGTAGAAGAGATGAATTGTGAATAATAGAGTAGACCAAGGGGCTCATATTGTCATCCTAATAATGTGAGCAGTAATCTCATGGAATAAAACAATTGCCCTTTATAGATGCTAGTAGCAAGTAAGCCCAAGGAAGTGAAGATGAAAATGCATTCCATTTAGTTCTGAGGCATAAGTAACCAAGAAAGTAATGAACATATTGTATCTCCCATTGTTAATATTCCAAGAGAAATTTGTACCCATTACCTGGAGAGGTTATAAATAGTAGTATGAGGGAATGTTGGGATTGGGACTAAGACCAGTGAGCTAACTAATCAAAAAAAAAGCTAGGGCTATATTTAAGACGTTAAACTAAATAGTTGAGGTAGGGGACAATTCTGATGTGAAGAAATTTAGAATGTGCATGGCAGTGAAAAATGGAATGCATGCAGAAGAAAAATGAAATAATGGCACAAATTGAAAATAAATGGGTATTATCCAATAGTCATTGCAGAGTGGGTATAAAGTGACCAAGGTTGAGATTTAAACATTCCAGGACATATAGCTTTTAGAAGAGATGTGTAAAAAAGAAAAGGGAGAGGTGTATCTGATAATAAAGGTAGTACAGAGAAAAGATCTTAGCTCAGAAAATCAAAGTCAAAGTCGAGTTTATTGTCATAAGCACAAGTACATGTATGCACGAGTGCAATGAAAAACTTACTTGCAGCAGCATCACAGGCACATAGCATCACATAAGCAGCATTCACAAGAAAAGCTTAAATTAAACACAATTTTGACAAGAAAGAACACAATTAGAACAAAGTCCAATTTAGTGCCAAGTGATCAAAGTGGTCATAGTGTTGCTAAACTGTTGTGATTAGGATTCTGCCAGTTTGTTCAAGAACCAAATGATTGAAGAGAGGTAGCTGTTCTTGAACCTGGTGGTATGGGACATCAGGCTTCTGTACCTCCTGCCCATTGGTAGCTGCAAGAAAATGGCATGGCCTGGATGGTGGGGATCTTAGATACAGATGTTACCTTCTTGAGGCAGTTCCTCCTGTAGACACTACCAGTCAAGGAAGTGGAATCAGTTTGGGTGAAGCTAAGAAATAACAAGGTGCAGAAAACATTCATGGAAGTTGCCTATAGGCCCCAAATAATACTGGTAATGTATGGCATAGTATTAATCAAGAAATTAGAGATGCATATAATAATCATGGAGAAATTTAACCTGCATATAGACCGGGCAAGCCAAATTATCAATAACAGCATGGAGCATGAAACCATAAAGTATTTAAGAGATATTTTTCAGTATGTTGAGGAACAAATGAGGCAACGGGCTATTGTAGGTATAGTATTATGCAATAAGAAGGGGCTGATTAATAATATGGTTATTCATCAGTCTTTAGGGAAGAGTAATTATAATATAAAATGTTATATGAAAATTGAAAGTGATTTATTTTAGTCTGAAACCAGGATGTTAAATCTAAACAAAGAAAACTGTTAAGGTATGACACTTACATTGCCTATGCTCGATAGAGAAACTGAAATCGAAAGTAACATATTCTGTGTTATGGTAATCAGTAAGATGGTAATCAATAACTTTTAAAGAATTAATGCATTATTTACAACAAATAAAAATACTTTTTAATGTATTAAAATTCAGCAGGAGAAGTGGTCCATTTGTGGCTAATGGGAAGTTACAGATGATATTAGATAATTGGAAAACGCTTAAACAGTAAACTTAAGGATTGGGAAACCTTAAGATTCTAGCGAAAGTGGACCAAGACATTGAAGAGGAAAGGGAAAGTAAAATACAAGGATAATCCGGCAAAATTCATAAAAACAGACTAAATGCTTCTGAAGTTATTTATAAAGGAAACATTTAGCTAAGGGTAATGGAAGTCGCTCACAAATTGAGACAGGGGAAATTATTTTGGGGAATAAGGAAATGGCTGAGAAATTAAACATATTTTATGTCTGTCTTCACAAAAGACAGAAATAGTGAAGAACAATTGATCTAGACTGAATGAGGAGTCAAAAGAAATTAATAATTGCTTTAAATAAAAGTGCTGAATAAATTAAAGAGACAGAAATGTAGACACAAAGGAACATAAATCCACAGGACCTGATGACCTGCATCCTAAGGTTTTGAAAGAGGTGACTGTAAATGCACTAGTTGATCAACTTTCCACATTCCATAGATTCAAGAACAATTCCCACAGTTTGAAGGGTAGCAAATGTTGCCCCAATATTTAAGAATTCAAGGGGAAGAGAAAAGAAGGAACTACAGACCTGTTACCTGTTGTCAGTTAAAGGGAAAGTGTTAGAATCTTTTGCTAAGGAAGTGATAGCAGGTCACTTAAAAAATAATAACAGGATTGAGCATGCTCAGCATAGATTTATGTAAGGAAATACATGTTTGACAAATCTGTTAGTGTTTTTTGAGATTGTAACCGGTAAAATGGATAATGTGGAATCCATGTAAGTGGTATATTTATAGTTTCAGAAGGCCAGTGATAAGGTGTCGTACATGAGGTCATTTAGCAGTGTGCATTGTAAGGAGGATGCTGAGAGATTTCATAGGTTCATAGAGAAGCTAAGTGAATTAGTAAGGACACGGTAGATGGATTATAATGTGGAAAAAGTGAAGTAGTGTACTTTGACGATCAAACTTTCTTGAGCTTCAAATAATGAGGGGCAATCTTATTGAAGCATGCTAAAATTCTTATGAGGCTTGACAGGACAAATGTAGGGATGATGTTTCCTTTTACTATGGCATATAAAACAAAGGGGTTGATTACTTATAACTGAAATGAGAAGAAACATATTCACTTTGGGAATAGTGGGCCCTTGGATTTCTCTATCCAAGAGCAGAATGGAGGCTCAGTCAGTGAGTGAACTGGAGGCATGGACTGATGGATTTTTTGATACAAAGCAAATCAAAGGATGTGTATTATTGCAGCAAAGTGAGCCTGAGTTAAAAGATCAGCCATAATCTTCTTGAATTGCTGAGCAATGCAGGGGGCCAAATGATTTGCTCCAGATCCAGTTTCCTATGTTTTTATACTCCTACGTTCTACTTTCACCATTTAGTCCCTGTATCTAATCATTTCTAAATGAAAACGTGACATGTGTAATGTATTGTTATCTGAGGGTGAACACAGGCCTGTTACTTGTTGATGAAACAATATCCATGGCATTGTTAAAAGTTACAAAATAGTCTCCGGTGAACAGCTGAGTGATAAAGCTGCATCAGCAACCCAGGGGATGGGGGTGGAGGAATGGACTTATTAAACCATCCCAGGGCATCTGGGACTTGAGCGAGATGTGCATTTTATCATCATTACAATGTAGTTCAGTAAGTACATGGGTGATGAGTGAATGGGTTTTTGATGTGAGCTGAGTGCAGACAGCAGTTTTGGATGTGCTCAAGTTTATGGAGGTGAATTGATTTATTATTGTCACATGTACTGAGGTACAGTTGAAAAACTTCGTTTTGTATGCCATCCATACAGATCATTTCATCACATCAGTACATTGAAGTGGTACAAGAGAAAAACAATAACAATGCAGAATAAAGTGTTAGAATTACAGAGAAAGTGCAATGCAGACAGACAATAAGGTGCAAGGCCATAACAGGGTAGACTGTGAGGACAAGAGTCCATCTTATTGTACTAGGGAAACATTCAAGGGTCTTATAACAGCGAGACAGAAGCTGTCCTTGAGCACCAGGCTTTTGTATCTTCTGCACAATGTGGGGGGGGGGGGTGAGGGGGAGAAGAGAAAATGTCCAGGGTGGGAGAAGTCTTTGACTATGTTGGCTATTTTATGGAGGCAGTGAGAAGTGTAGAGTCCATGGAGGGGAGGCTGGTTTCCGTAATGTGCTGTTATGTGTCCACAACTCTCTGCAGTTTCTTGTGGTCTCAGCAGAGCAGTTCCAACACCAAGCCTTGATGCATCTGGATAGGATGCTTTCTATGATGCCTCTATAAAAATTGGTGAGGGTCAAAGGGGATATGCCAAATTTCTTCAGTGTCCTGAGAAAGTAGAGGTACTGGTGTGCTTTCTTGGCCATGATGTCTATGTGGTTGGACTAGGACAGGCTATTGGTGATGTTCACTCCAAGGAAGTTGAAGCTCTCAACCCTCTCGATCTGGTTAATAGAATGTCATGTAAGTTTTTAGCAGTGGATTAGTCAAGGGAGGATGAAGTTAGGCATTGTTACAGAGGTAGAAATTGGTGATCTTGGTGACAGAATTTTTACTGGTCAAGCTATCTTGGAATCAAGCAGGATGCTGAAGTTCTAAAGGTCTGATTTAGTTTCAAATAGTGACCAGGAATAATGATGGGTTGGTGGCTAGGAAATGGTTTTTATCTACTCAATATGTAATAGAACAAAGTTTCTGCTTATCTGAAACTAGATATCAGACTAGCAGCAAGAAAGTTGTAGGCATTGAAGTGATCAATCTGGGCTTGAAGTGGTTTTGGGTGTTATTGTGCATGGTAAGAGGTAGATATTTGGGGACTCGAGATAATGGTTAAGGATATGGGTGTGCCTAACAGGATGAAGAGTTGGCTTACAAGTATTAGTTAACTAGATGTAACAAGTTATATGCCACAGGGATTGGTGCTGGGGCCTCAACATTTATCAATTTACGTAAATAACTTGGATAATGGCACTGAAGGTATGATTGCTACATTTGCTGATGGCACAAAAATAGGCAGGAGAGGAAGTTATGAGGACATGAGTAGCCAGCAGGGGGATCTAGATAGATTAACTGAGTGGGCAAAAATCTGGCAAATGGAGTACAATATTAGAAAATATGATGTTCTTCATTTTGAAAGAAAAATGTTAAAAAGGTGCATATCATCTAAATGGTGAGAGATTGTAAAGCTTTGAGGTGCAGAAGGATCTGAGAGTCCTGATGAATGATTTATTGAAGGCTAATATCTAATGCAGTAAATAATTAGGAAATCTAACATAATGTTACTTTTCATTGCTACAGGAATTGAACACAAAAGTAGGGAAATCATCATTCAGTTATACAGAGCATTAGTGAGACTGTCTGTGGAGTACCATATACAAAATTGATCTACTTAATTAAGAAAGGATGTTAATGCATTGGAAGCCATTCAGAGATGGTTTGCTAGACTTATACCTGGCATGGCAGGTTGTGTGATGAGGAAATGTTGGACAGCCTAGACTTTTATCCGCTAAAGTTCAGAAAAGTGAGAAGGAACTTCATTAATACATGTAAGATCCTGAGAGGTCTTGACAAAGTGGGTATGGTGAGGATTTTTTTCTCTTGTGGTAAAATTTAAAACTTGGAGCCACTGTTTTAAAATGTTCTACTCCTGCTCCTAATTGGGATGTTTGTAAGAAAAAAAACATTCTAGGCAATTCTCTCACTGCAACTAGGTAAATAAGAATGTAACTAGACAAGTACAGTCCACTCAACTGGATGACAAAGGAAAGGCTTTGGAGTAGGATAATCTGATCAATTGTGTCAAAGATAGCAGACAAATCAATAGTTTATCCTGATTACAGTTGCAGACAAGTCAACGGTTTATCCTGATCACAGTGACAAAGGATATTATTGGTGACTCTGGTGAGGAACACTTCAGGGTTGTAGGAAGGAGTTGCTGGAAAGATAAGCATGGATTTAAAATGGCAACTTGCTCAGGATCTTGGAGAGGAATGGGAAGTTGGAGATGGGATGGTTGGTAAAGGCTAAAGAATCAAGGTTTTTTTTAAGAAAATGAGAGATTTAAAGGGGAAAGGGATGGCTCCTGAAGAGAGAGAAACATTAACAAATTAGCTAACATTGGACTTAGGATAGAAAATTAGATGGTCAGCTGTTAGGTGAGAATTTGATCAATGGAGCAGGAAGTGTATATGATGAATTCAAAGAGTGAGAAATAGAAGTAAATATTGAAAATTCAAGAATAAATCAAGTTGAATGTGCGGGAACGTAAGAAGCTGCAGAGCATAGTGGACTCACCTCAATACATCACGGGCACATTCCTCCCCACTATTGGTGGTGTCTACAGGAGCTGCTGCCTCAAGGAGGCATCATCAAAGATCACCACCATCGGGGCCATGCCATCTCCTCTCAGCTACCATTGGGCAGGAGGTACTGAAAGTCCCACACCACCAGGTTCAAGAACAACTACTTTCCTTTAACCATTTGGTTTTTGAACCAACTGGCAAAACTCTAATCACTATGGTTTAGCAACATTATGACCATTTTGCGCTAAAATGGACTTTGATTTTTTTTGTTCTGATTGAGTTCTTTCTTGGAACCCACAAAACTGGAACAAAGGTCATCCTTGATCCCAAGGGACTGCCTAAAGAGAAGTGATGAAATTTATTGTCAACTGTTGGTGACTAGTCACCCTCACTTACTTGTGACAGCTAGGTATTTTGGCTAAAATTTACCCAGGAATTTAAATGGAAAAGTAAATCCAATTCACTCAATGAGGCTCCAGTCTACTAAGTGACTCTGAGAGAATCAACTATATGAATTTACCTACATTGCCACAGTTTTCTCCTTTACAAAGGTAGTTATGATGCAGAGTTGAAATATTTGAATGAAACACAATCATTTGAATGAGACAGGCATAAATATAGTTGTACTCACATGCAGAGATAATGCATTGGGGTAAATTATTTAAATTTCATTGTATATATAAGCCCATGGTAACAAAGAGTCTATGGAATCAAAAGCATAAGATCATCAGAAGGAAGAGCTATTTGGTCCTCTATTAAACCAAGTTTGATGTTATGTGGGGGAGGAATATGCAAATAGCCTTGAGATTAGATGATCCCAAATTAATTCAAATTTCAAGAGTGTAACCAAAGATAAAGATTCTACAAAAAAGATTGACTTTCTTTGATCATTGCTACCCTGCTGGTTGCATGCTGACAGGGTCTCAGTAGCAAGCAGGTTCTATGATTTGCATCTATTGTTTATATAATCTACATATTAATGACTAATTTACCAAGAACCAATAAACTGGAGATACTAACCACATAAAACACCTTAAAGCAGCTAAACAGCAGTTGAATTACATAAGATAAACCACATTGCATATATTGGTGCAGTTCATTTGCTCAAATGCAAGCCATTTCTATTCTTTCTCTTTCGGTGCTATTTGCAGTTTCTACTAATGCATTTCTGACAAAATCTAATTCACATATTTTAAATACATACAGCTGGTATATGGAGAGATAGAGCTAGATTTCTTTGAAAAACTGTCTATTCAAACAACATAGGACAGGCATTAAATAGCTGAGATCTCCAGCATGGTACACAATTAATAATAATTATTCAAGAGAAGTACACACCTTCAGCTGCAGAAATTGTGCCAACTGATTTGGCTTGCTAATGCATGCTCTTGAATATTAACACATCCCTTTCATCTGATGTACCTGTAGATTTTGTGACAGCTGTTCACACAAGGGTTGATTCAGTTACAGATGAGCTGAAATGTTGCTTTCTTACTGACTGGTGTGAGTTGGATCTCACTATCTGGCTTGGGCCAATTAGCAAGTCGGCCCTCCAAACCCCGAATTGATTAGCCACTTGGGACTGACCTTGTTTTTGCCTCGTGGAAACTATTATAATAAGGTTGCTTTTTCTGTATCAATGCATGTAGGTCTGTATTATTAAAAATGTACTGGAAATGAGGCTTGATGCTTTTATCAGCTTACTGCAGCCAAATAATGATTAGTGTGCCAAGTCAACATGACAATGTTTCCCAATAGATCACTGTGCACTATTTTAAAAGAATTATTGTTATTATCTGGACAGAAATAAAGTGATTTTATTCCTGTTCTAAAGTGAAATCATCTGTTTGATGTTGTAAAGAAAAAATAGCTTTTTGCAGAATTGAAAGCTTTGACCCTTTTCCCAGCTACAGTATCTAGCTCTTTTATGACATGCCATAATGGAAAGTGACCTACAACAATGTGCATTTATATGACACCTTTAGTGAGGCACCCAAAGTGTTAACCACAAGAATTAGCAAAGTCAAGCCGTATAGTGTTTCTGGGACAGGTGACCAAAAGCTTGACTAATGAGGTTGGATGTAATGTTCAAGTAATTGAGTGAATTCATAGCTTTGGAATCCAGGCTGAAGTTAAAATTAGAGGAGTTCAGAGACCTTGAAAGATAGTGCAGCAAAGGAAAGTTACAAAGAGGAAAGGGTGAGTCCACTGAGGCATTGCAGGACCAAGCACGCATCAATTTCCAAAATGTGTAGTGGATGAAAAGCACAATGAAAATGATTTAGGAAGCAGAATTTTGAATAAGTTTATGTGTGCTGCTAAATTACTCATCCTTGACTTCTGTTACTTTGAGATATAATGACTCCAGTGCTCTGCTAGCTTTCCATTGTCCATCCTACATTTTTGGTCCTGTAAATCTCAGTCATCCATGGTGTAGTGTTTACTACACCAGTTTTGTTCATCAATCAGACTTGTACTTAAGTGATCTGCAGGCTTCAAGTTTAATATCCACATACTTGTTTTCAAATCCCTTGTGGGCTTGCATCTTCTTATTTCTATAACCTCCTCCAGCCTTACAAGCCTCTATGTGACCTTTTGCACATCTGGCAGCCTTGCTTTTGGCTGCCTTGGCCCTAAGTCTGGAATTCTGTCTCTTTTAACTTTTCTAATAACTATTCTCCTTTTTCAAGCATATTAAAACCCATCTCTGGGACCATAATTTTGGTTTCCTGTCGTGATTTTGTTTTGTGCTCATTGTCATATTTTCAGATGAAATTGTTGTTCAGCATCTCGGGACATTTTACTGCATTAAAGGCACTATTATAAAAGCAGTTTTTAAAAAATATCAATAATTTACTTGAGCTGCTTAGAGTTTTCTGCATTCATTCCTCATGATATGATCTTCATTGAATTGGGAAGGCTAAACCCAAACTAGACATCAGCTTTGTGTAAGAATCAGAACCTCTGCTCACAGACCAGTTTAGTTCTCTACCTCACTCCCCTTTTAACCTCTTTTTTAACTTTTCTTCTGAGACTTTAGTAATGAAACTCAATGGAAACACTGAGAGCAGCATCTTAACAATTAAGTATTTTATAATCTCTGAAGCTTAACATTGAATTTGGCAATTTCAGATCAGCATTTTTCATATAACAGCTGCTGGTAGTGATTCCACTGTTGCCATTAACATCTTTGTTGGATGCATCTTCTGTTTTTCACGTGTTCAACCCCATTACCATCCCCCTTTTTGCACCATCATCATTTTTGTTGGTTAAACTCTTGTCTCCTCCTCCCACTGGCCTTCACTTTAGATGTCCTCCCTTCTGTGCTTTGCCTGAATCTACTTGTTTAAAACCTGCTATGCATCTAACTTTTTCTATACCTGCTGAAACACCATGTTTCACTCTGCACAGATGTTGCTTAACACTCGGAGGATTCCCATTGTTTCATGTTTTTTTTAATTTCCAACCTGTGTAGTATTTTAATATTACCATTTAAATACTACATTTCCTGCAACGTCAATGATCCCCACAATTCAGAAAGGCAGGAATAATGCCACATTTCACATCATCTATATTTTGCACTTATTAACCTATGGAAGGAACAGTGGAAACTAATAAAGACAAAACTGAATTCAAAGTAACAGGAATAGCTCCTGCTCTGATTTGTGCAGTGGTAAGAGGAATCTTTCATCATCATTGTGCCTTGAGTGTATTAGAGAAACAAGAAGAAACTTAAAGCAACCTTAGCTGGGCCAGGGAAGAGGAGAGCAACCGCCTGGATTCTGAAGCGTCTTCTCATTTGTGAAGTACATTTGCTGCTTGAGGTCCAGCTGTAAAATAGTGTACAGCATGTGTTTCAGGGCAGGGTAACCAAATTATGAAGAATTACTCCTTACAAGTTGGTTAGATGTGGAATTCAGTGTTCCAATTTATGGACGCTCACTCATTTTATTAATTGGTGGGTGTTTAAATTCCCTTCTAGTTTGCATTCCTATTAGAAGTATTTTAGTGTTCATAATCAATCCAAAAGGTTTTTGCCACAATGCAAATAGTGTTTCTCCTTTCTTGCTTCATCTTCAATTGCCACTCTAAAGAATGCAATGGATGTATTATGCTATCTAATTTAGGTGCCACCAAAGCTATTTTGTGTCCTAATTTTCTCTAATTCCGACAATTAATCAGAAAACATTGGAAATATTTTAAATATTGGTGGTGTTGATAGAGAGGAGGGTAGTCTCAGATTACACAAACTGGCAGATTGGGCAGAATAATGACAGAATCAATTTAGTTCTGAAGTGATACGTTTTGACGGGGTCTACTAAGGATAGGACATATACCATGAATGGTAGGGCCCAAGGGCATTTTGAGGAACAAAGAGATCTTAGTGTACAAGTCCAAAGATAGTGACAACACAGGCAGATGGTATGGTGAAGAAGACATATGGGATGCCTGGACATATTCTATAACAGCATGGAGGGCTTGGTAGGTTAGGCCATAGATGGAGTTTTGTGTTCATTTCTGGTCACCAGGGTATAGGAAAGGCACATTTGAACCAGAGAGGGTTCAGAGGCAATTTACCAGGATGTTTCCTGGAATGGAACATTTCAATTATGAGGAGGGATTGGATTGGATAGGCTAGGTTTGTTTTCCTTGGAGCAGAGGAGGCTAAGGCAGTACCTGATAGATGCATACAAAATCATGAGAGGCCTAAATATGGTGGATAGTGAGAAACTTTTCCCTGCAGCAGAGGTGTCTAAGACTACAGGGCACAGATTTAAGATGAGGAGGTAAAGCTTTAGAGGGAATCTGAAGAAGAGTTTTTTTCATCCAGAAGGTGGTTGAAGTCTGGAAGACACTGTCTGAGTAAGTGATGAAGACAGACACTCTCATCCAGGTGAGCACTTAAATCACCAAGGCATAGTAGGCTATGGACCAAATGCTGGTAAATGCAATTAGTATCAAGTCAAGTTGAGTTTATTGTCATGTATGTACAGTGACGTACAGGTTTAGTAAAAAAACTTGCTTGCAGCAGCATCACAGGCATGTAGATTCAGACAACACACAGAAAATAAATTATACAAGGGAATGAAAAAAAAGACTGCAAAACAAGACAGTAGTGCAAGAAAAGTCAGAAGCAAGTGCATGGTAGTGTAAGAGGTGGTCTGTAGTGTTCCATTGCTAAAGTAAGATTAGGGTTGTGCAGGTCGGTTCAAGAACCTGATTGTTGTAGGGAATTAGCTGTTCTTGAATCTGATGGTGTGGGACTTCAGGCTTCTGTACTTCCTGCCCAACGGTAGCGGTGAAGAGAGGGCATAACCTGGGTGTAGGGATCCTTGATGATAGAGGCTGCCTTCTTGAGGCAAAACCTCATTTGGATGCTTTCAATGGTGGGGAGGGCTGTGCCCGTAATGGATCAGGCTGTGTCCACTATTCTCTCCAGCCTCCTGCATTCCTCTGTATTGGAATTGCTGTACCAGACCATGATGCAACCAGTCAGGATTCTTTCTACAGTGCCTCTGTAGAAGTTTGTTAGTATTTGGTAACAAGCTGGATTTCCTTTAAGCTTCTAAGAAAGTAGAGGTGCTGGTCCCACACTACCAGGTTCAAGAACAGCTACTTTCCCTCAACAATCAAGTTCTTGAACCGACCTGCACAACCCTAATCTTACTTTAGCAATGGAACACTACGGACCCCTTCTTACATTACCATGGACTTGTTTCTGACTTCTTTGTGATTATGTACTAGACCCAGGACAGATCATCCAAATTGTTAATACCCACGAATTTGAAGATGCTAGCTCTCTCCACCTCTGACCCACCAATGAGAACTGGTGTGTGGTCTCCTGACTTCTCCATTCTGAAGTCAATGGTTTTGTTGACGCTGAGCAAGAGGTTGTTATTGCAGCACCAATCAACTGGGTGTTCTATCTCACTCCTGTATTCTGACACATCACCACCCATGATTTGGTCAACAACAGTGGTGTCAAATAGATAGCTACGTGATGGTCGGTATAAACATGGTGGACTGAAGGACCTGTTTCTGTGCTGTATGACTCTTCAACTCTGTAACATGCTCAATATTTATACATCTCTGCTTCATAAAGGGGGCAATTACAACAATATCCCAAGGCTCTGAGATTTGATGTATTAGTAGTAGTGTCAACATGAGCTCTACATTTCCACAAAGATCTCCCAACCTGGAAGATTGATAGAAACTATGATGAAATAGCATTCATGGCTGAAAATGAAAGATCGTGCAGTTTTGATTACTGTCAGTCCAATGTGCTGCACATTACTTATATCAAACAAAATGTGGCAATGGGCCATGTAAGGAGATATTAAAGCAGATGAAAATAAGTTTTAAAGGTCATTTTAAATAGTGAAGGAGGTGTAGGGGAAGAATTCCAGAGCTTTGGAATTAAGTAGCTGAATGCGCAAGAAGCCAAAACTATAGGACAGATATCTTGGAGAATGAAAGGCCTGGAAAAACAACACAGGGATGGGGAAGATTGAGATCTTGGAAGGATTTGATGACAAGAAACCAATATTGATTGGCTAATTGTAGTTAAGTTCATGGAGGGTGCAAAATGGGTAGCAGGCCAAGGGACCGTTGGAATTTTCAAGTTCAGGGTCAAAAGCGTGAATAGTGTTTTCAATAAGAGAGAGGCTGAGGCAGTGATGGGGATTAAACAATGTTATGCAAGTGGAAGTTGTCAGGTTCTTAGTTCTGGCCCTCAATTTGGCTCCTTTAATGCCTTGTTGTATAGCACATGGATTCCATGCTGGACTGTTTGCATAAT
>JARFYF010000104.1:56721228-56731788 GCA_030265395.1 Rhina ancylostomus
TATGATCTTGAAGACTCTGTCAAATCTATAAACTTTCTTTACGGAGAACCATGCCACTATTGCAAGTGTCTTCACATAACATTCAGCCAGTGGTACCATTCTACTACATCTGCTTTTCACTATTTTTAAGCTTTTGTACAGAGCCAGGATGTAAGGCTAAATATTAGACAGCATCAATATTTAAATATTAAATCCTGTTTGCATTACTGTCAGTCAAAATGTGGTCCTTTACTTCCTGCCAATAAACCTATTTCATTTCCTCTTAATGACCTTTTCCTTGAAACCCAGTATCATAATATGTATAAAGCCAGTGCTTAGTGCATAATTAAACCTGTCAGAAATGTTACCATCTCTAGTCTTACTCTTCAATGACATAAAGTAGTAACACTATGGTGTGCAGAGTGCAGTAAAGATAGAAATTGCAGTTGAAATCTCTTGACATGCAGGAATGCATGGCCTCCATCATGACTTCTGTAACCATAGCACTATAGCAAATAATGTTAATTCACTAAGTCGCTGTGAGAGGAAATGTGCTAACAATGGTGAAGGAATCAGTTGTTGCAATTGTCAGAGCTGAAATTTGTCCTTATTTGAAAATATATGTTGTTACAGTGAAATTGATGAGTTCATTTATTAAACTAGTCCATTATTCATACAAAGAGGTTTTAAGAAGAGATTACTTCAGTCGAAATGTTACTCATTGAAGTTGCCTCTAAACATGTTAGTGTAAATGTATTCATTTGCCATGTCCTATTATTGTTCTTTCTCCTAAGTTAATTAGCTCCACAGTTTGACTTGGTTTACTCATGACCTTGCATCTGGGCCTGAACTCCTGAATTCAATGTTCTCTGAAAATGGGAGCATTAAGTGTGAGAAGCGAGCTAATGCCAGATTTATACAAGGTAATGGTTTGGTCACAGTTTTAATGTTTTGTGCAGGTCATGTACCCTATCATAGGATGAGAATTAAAACCATAGAGAACGCACAAGAGCACTGAAGAAATGGGTGCAGGAATAGGTCATCTGGCCCCTTGCACCCATCCTGCCATTTAATATTATCATGACTGATCTTCCCCAGGCCTCAAATCTTCTTCTATACCAGTTCCACAATTACCCAATCTTTCAAAAAAAACCTATCTCCTCTTTGAATAGCTTCAGTGATCTAGCCACCACAACCCTGTGGGGCAGAGAATTTCAGAGATTCACCACTATCTGGGAGAAGAAATTCCTATACATCTCAGTTTTAAATGACTGCCCCCTTTTCTTGTAATCATGTCTTATTTGAAACTCTCCCACTAGGAGAAACAGCTCAACATCTACCCTGTCAGACAACCTTAGAATCTTATGTTTCAGTAAGATCACCCCTCATTCTTCAAAACTGTAAATTTTTTAGCTGTTTATGATTGTCATGTGAATAACATAATCAATGGTGTCTTATTTAATTTTGTTGGATCTGTCCTTACTAACTCATTCATTAGCAGCCAAGCATTTACTACCAAGTAAAACTGAACTGGGCCTATGCAAAATGGGAACACTGAGGGTAGATCTGTTTGTGTGGTGTAACATCTAAATAACATGGCTTGTATGAAACTGGTCATTAATAAAAGTTAAATTCCATACTTACATTTTCTAGATAATATAAAGCATTGTAATAGGTCAATTCATGATTAATTTGGCCTGCAGCCTGGACTTGGCCCCCATGCTCTCCACCGACCTGTACTTATCTGGTATAGATCCACTGGTACAATCACCCTTGGCCGCCTTATCCTGAACGCAAGTGACATGACCACATTTGGGAGTAGACCTCAGCCAGTGTATCTTTGAGGATATGCTCCTGGAATGCCCTGAGAGCTAACCATTGTCAAAGACATTGGAATAGTTTCCAACAACTTCTGATGCTATAAAAATTATTCCAATAGACCTAGATAATAGGCTTAATTAATTTTTAAAAAATCTAATAATTTTGTAATTATTTAAGCATATAAGGATACTTTAAAGATAAAGTTGTCTGAAGCATTAAAATAATGACAAATAATTCAAGCATTTACGTTTTTCCACATGGTTGATGGACCCATTCAAATGAATACATTTGCTGTTCCTGTGCCAAGTATTCCTGCAAAGTGCATCCACTCTGTCCAATGTGTTCCTGCTCAAGCACTGAACCCAATGGTGAGACTAGAAATGAAGAAGCAATGTGTAGCCATTAGACATCTGGCTCATCTCAAACTTCTACTGGCTGCAGGTCACCATGGTTTGGGCCAACCATTGATATTCAGCAAGCCCCAGGTGTTCCCTTTTCTCTTGCAAGTATGAATACAGTGCTTTTTCAAGGCTCATATCCAATATACATGCTCTATTAGCAATACAGGCTTAGAGTAATCAATCCTTATACAAACACAATATTAATTGTAAAAAAAAATACAATTCCAGCCAAGAATTCTGTGGCAGGAAAAGTCCATGGAAGTTGCCTAGGATTTTAAAAAGCTTGATTTGTTAAAGGACATCTGGTGTGGAGTCTGGAAAGGTTTCCTAATATTTAGTTTGCTAACCTGCAGGATCATTTTGAAGAAACCATATACACTGGAAAGTGCAATTTTTATTATATACCTGGGTGCTTGGAAATCTTTGAACAAGATTTCATATCTGTTAATGACTAAGGTGAAGGTTCATGAATTGGAGGTAAGTAAGATATAGGATAGAAAATTTATGTAAAAGTAGGAATCGGATGTGATTGAGAACCTTGCAGACAAGAAGGCCCTGGAAAGAATTCAGAAGAGATTCAGCAGGATGTTGCCTGGAATGGAGAGATTAGATAGACTGTAAAACTAGAGGACATAGGTTTAAGGTAAGAGGGGAAATAGTTAAAGGAGATCTGAGAAGGAAGTTTTTCATCAGAGGGTGTTGGGTACATGGAATAAGCTGCCAGAGGAGGTGGTAGAGGCAGGTACAATCACAGTGTCTGAAAAACATTTGGACAAGTAATGGATAGGAAAGGAATAGGAAGATAGAAATCAAATGCAGGAAAATGATGGAATTAGCATAGATAGCATCTCAGTCACCATGAATGAGTCAGGCCAAAGGGCCTGGTTCCTTGCTGTGTGACTTTATGGAGTAGAAAAAATTGAAGAGAACTATGGAGTAGAAAGAGGATGTTCTGTAATGTAAAATTTCTGAGAGAATATTCTATGATCTACTAAGTGATCACTTTATCAAGTTAATAAAATTATGTATTATTTTACTGTTTTGATATGAACTTCCCCTTAAACATAAAGGTATCACCTGCTCCTCCTCATGACCCAAATCACTGTCTTCTTCAATAGTTTATTTACTTCCCTGAACAACCAAGTACATCATACACACTTTCCGAACAAGATATCATACTGTGATCAAGAATTTCAAAAGCCCAAATACATTTCTGTAATGCATCAGGTACATCAAGCATGGCAGCTATTTTTATCTCGATTAATGTTGAATGGGTGAATTCTTCTTTTCTGTTGTTGTAACTTCATTTACAACCCACTTTGCAAAGTAGTTTAAGATCTTTGACAAATTTTGAATGAAGGTATGACTGCAAATTCTGAGATGATTTGAATAGATTCATCCTCAATGAGTCTTCAGTCACTTATAACCTAAGTGGCAACCTCATTTTTCATATGGCTGATACTGCTCCTGGCCTGCCCTTTTGCATTTCTTACTGAACCATTGTTAATCTGGCTTAGTTTTAGTGGTTAGGTGAGTGATATGCCAGGCCATGAGGTTACAGATTGTATTTGAATACATTTCTGATGATACAGGTGATCTACTGTGCTTCATGGATGTCCAATTTTGAGTTACCTAATCTTTTTTGAGTCTATACAATTTAGCATGACGGTGGTACCACACAATGTTATTGGAGGGTGTCCTCAATATGCAGATGAGACTTTGTTACTCTCACCATTGCTGCTGTGTACAATTGCAGCTGGAAGAGCAAGATTGGTAAGGACAAGATTTCCAAGTTTCCTTGAATTTCAAGAGCTTATTGTTGATAAACAGTGGAGGAAACCAGGAAAATCTTACAGATGTATTGTCCCACTAGAGAGCTTTATTTGTTGGAATATATATTAGAGCTTCAGCACATGTTGCTTACAGCCTTTAGAAAATAAAGGGTAAAATGCTCTTGATAATTTTAAGGGTCAGCCTGCTCACCAGGAGAGCAAAACCATTAATGTACCTCAAGCTGTCCATCACATGTTTAAAATAATGCAATTATTTCAGTAGCACACAGAATGTCCTGAAAAACAGGGACTGTTATGTGAAGACAAATGCAGGAGGTTTAGTTTTATTTCTTTATTTCTGATATTTTTGACACATTTTTTCTGTATCTTGGAAGTGATCAAGAAACCAGGTGCGTATAGTCTTTAAACATGAATAGTAGCAGTGTACATGCACACAAGCTCTGTACATGAGCAAAAGCTTTGTATGCTTGCACAAGTTCCATACATAAAGTTTGCATGTACACATGTACTCTGTGTGTAGCCCAGAAACTCTGTGAATGTACAGAAACTCTGCATATGTTTTGTAAAGTCAGCATGCAGGCAAATTGCAGTGGATTCTGGAATGACTGTAGGGGAGGGGCCAGAGACCAAAGTAAGGTTTGATTTTTATCACATAGATAGAACTCAGGAAATACTGATGATGTGTTATCAGTAAATGAAGAAGGCAAAGACCGCAACCACTCATTACCCCAGATTTGAGAAGGAAATGCTAGCATTTCCCAGAATAACTGTTCACATTTCCCATATAAATACCAGCAGATTGATAACCATTTGTGGATGTGTAAATGCTGAAGTTCGAAACTTGCAAACAACTATTTGCCATTATTTCTTCTTCTGCTTTCCATTGTTGGACTCTTCATGGAGTTCACTTTGGTCGCGGTAGGAAATCTTGCTCAAACAAACCAGGTTGGAATTGCACAGTAAGTTCTCCATCGATTTAAATGGAAGAACTAAGTTAAGCATTTTTAGATTTTCTTAAATGTTTGACCTTATTTAATGTAAAGATTATGGTCATATAGCAGTAGATTACAGGATTAGCAGCCAGAATATTGAACCAATGATTGAGAGACATAAGTTCAAATTCCATCAAGGCACCCAAGTAAATCTGGAATTAAAATCTGCGTTTAGTAATGGTAACCATGAAACTGCCAGATTGTCATTAAAATGTATCTGTCTTTCACAGAAGAAAATCTGCCATCCTTACCAATTCTGCCCCACTATGTGGATCCAGACCCAAAAACTACCCAGTCAGTTTAGGGGTAATTATGCTGCAAAAATCCAACAACAGCCACAATCACACAATCCATCTTTTATATGTACAGGTCCTCCCCAGATTACAACAGGGTTCCGTTCCTCAAAGCTGTTCATAACCCGAACAGTTTGCAAGTTGGATCTGCAGCCTTCCGTTAATATATTTAAATAAAAACATAGGTCAACTAAGGGCAACGTGCAGCTTAACCAGGACATTTAACCATTCAGATATTGCCATGGACTGAGTACTGACATGTTAAAGTTCGAAACTTACTGACTGAAGATGCCTACAGCCCCGCAGCAGCCAGCAGATCCATCCCACCAGTCTCCCAAGTGCCCACTTATACATGCGAGCTGTACATAAGCCAGGCGTTCATACCCTGGCGAGGACCTGTATTTGTTTTTCTAATTTATCAATATTTTCTTTATTTTTTAATAATTTGAAAAATAATAATTCAAATAGATTTTAGTAGTATTTAATAGTATTTGAAGTTTTTGTGCTGTTCCATTACAGAGCTAATGGGTTGTAAAATGTGAATATTGTCATGTGTTCTGATATCTCTTTCCTATTTTCTTTCAGTCACCATAATGTGCCCCAGTTTTAAAAACACCACAAGATATTGCAATCATTTACTCTTTTTTTTTGTTTCTCTCTCTTGTCTCCTTTATTGTTTTTCTTCCCCGTCTCACACTAAGGGACTATGAGGTTTGTTCCCATCAGCTTAACTAGTATTACGAGCTACACTCACAAGAATTTTTTAATGTGCATACATAGGCCGCTAAACTGAATTTATCTAAGTATAGTGCTAAAGGTCAGACACAGTTTCATAAAAAGTGATCCAAATCTTATAAATTACCTTTTCTAAGCCCAACACTGTGCCCTAGTGATGCAGGCATTCCTGTGGATGCTCAGCATTTTTGAGTTTGCAATCCAGTCAATGTTCCGTCTTAATTTCAAACAGTTGAAAACAACAACAAACTGAACAAAAGGACTCCCTCCAGCAGTGTTACTTCAAAGGATCATGAACCTCACAAGTTGGTTGCTGCTTTGTTCTTCTTGCTGTCGGTACAACTGTAATGCATTTGGAGCTTTCTATTCTTGGCTAAAATTTTAATTATGTATGGGGGTTGTGTTCAGCTGGGCTTGAATTTAATTTCTTGTGCTGAGGCAAACTGCTTCGATAAGCAAGTGCCCTTCTAGGGTTTTTTTTCTAGGACTGAAACATAATTCAGCAAATGGACAGAGGGCATAAAAAGATGGACAGTTTTTTAAAAAAATTTTCTTATGAGATGTGGACATCACCAGCAAGGTCAAATTTATTGTACATCTCTTATTGTACAGTCTCTTGTTACCCCATTAGAGTCAACTACATCATTGGCTTGATATCTTATATTGGCCAGATAGGAAAGGGCATTAGATTTTTTCCCTTGAAGGACATTAGTAAACCAGATGTGTTTTTACAATAATGTAATAGTCACCATTGATGATGCTTGTGCTATTAATTCCAAATTCACTTAATGGCTGGAATTTAAATTTATCAGCTGCAATGGTGGGATTCAAACTAATACCTTTGGTTAAGTTCAGGTCTCTGTCTATAGCTGATAGAAGAGGAAAGGAGAAAAAAGGGTCTCAGAAAGAGATCACTTCAGACAAAGGTCTTGCTGAAGCAATTCCCCTACTTGGGTTCAGCAAGGACCAAAGCTTTGAGAAATGTTCACTTTGCAGGAGAGGTCATGAGTGAAGTTAGCCACCTGGAGCAGCTGCACCTGTAACCTCACAGCAAAACAAATAGTATGTTGCCTATGCTGGTCAAAGGATCATGTCATTCACTGTCTTTCAGGCCCCAGGAGATTTAAACAACATTTCATAGTTTAGTGTGATACTGTATTAGGCATATCACAAAAGGTTTCTATACAAAGAGAGAAGTTCTCATTCCCACTTTCCATATACAAACAGGTGAAGTATGCATTGAGGATGTCCTTGAATTTCAGGCTTCCATATGGCATGTGATGCTATTTATTGAATGCATATTACCTTATGGGCACCTGATGCGAATTCTAACATTTTCATCAGCTGAAAGAGACTTCACTCCCTCAGTATGCCTCTAGTTCTTCGAACACATGAATGCCCATTATCTTGGCTGTAGTTACCATTCCTTCAATTTGTCTGTGGTTGTCAGATTTCACAAAAAAATTTAAATGAATCATAGAACACAAATAACAAAATTGATAAAATTTTCTGGAACCCCCATTTAATAAAGCAAGATTTCCTTACATTTATTACCACAAACCAGTGACCATACTTATATCGAGATCATTTTGCAATGTGATCCATGTGCGCCACTCAGAATTTCCAAAACAGAAGCAATAAAAACTGAATTTGATTTATTCAGTGAGTATTAAGCAATGGACTGCAAACTGATTAATCTCCTAACTGAGGGAAGGATAGCTCTAATTTCTCTTTCTTATGTGGATCATTTTCTAAATGTTGAGTGAGCTGCAAATCCTCATCATGCTCAAGGGCAAAAGTAACATGCAAAACAAACCAGAAAAAAAAACATTATAGACTATGAATAACCATGAACTGACAAATCAAAACATCTGCTGAGTGATTCTTCCTAAAATGACTTGGCATCATAAAATATACAGCTAAAATGAAAGTGTCAAAGACGTCAGAAAGAAATACAAGACAACTTCCAATAATGAAAGATAGGAGAAATTGATGAGAGTTCCAGTCACATCACTCTTTACTACCAGAATATAATAGCAGTTCTTTCATGTAGTTGTTTAATCACCTGCTATTATTTATGGAAGTGTATAGCTCTAGTGTTGTCAAGCTGTTTTTTTTTCATTGCTTCATTCTCTTGAGGCAATTTTACAATCATTTATGAAACTAACAGTGTCTAAGAGAAGGGTGTCTGCAGTAAATTCCTATTATTGAAGAAAGAAAAATATGCATTATTGTCCAGGAGGGTGCAGTCAGTAAAGCTTGCATCTCTGCTTTATAATAACACCAATATAGGCTGCTTCATTGATGGGCAGGATTGTCAATAGCAAATTCAAGTAGCCTTCCATTGAATTGAATTCCTGAAACTGACTGAACAAAAGACTCAATTGCCAAACTATATAGAGACAAAATTAAAATAATCAACAACATATGGACCTGACACCCCTCATAATGAGAGATAGAAGAACGCTTTTATTTCACCATAATTAATGCCCAGCTAATGCAGTAATACAAAAGGCTTTGAACTACGTTATTTCAAAGAATATGCCATTAAAACAGCTACCATTGGTACTTCTGAATAAAAATTCAAGGTTAGTAAAAATTGTTGAAATCACAAGAGGAAATGCATTGAATTATTAATGTGTGTGGTGCTTCGATGATTATTTCTACCATTCCTCAATTAGATTAATGAAATTACTGAAAAAAAATGGATTGTCCTTCCCGAGCCCTATAATTGAGAAATAGTGAGAAATGCAAAAGCACTCTTTGAAAATAGTTCATTTAGAGATAGGACAAACTTGTGGTTCATCATCAAAAGATTTACAAAAATATCAGAGAAGCAAATTATCAGCAAAATAAGTAGAGATAATTCTGCTCTCTGGCAATGACTATAGTGAAGGTAGATGACGTCTGCATAGAATGGAGGAACAAGACTCCAAAGCATTTTTATAGCTACTAATTTTTCAACAGAAATTACTTCCTCTGTACCTCCATTTTATATGGACTCACCGTGAGGATGCTTGCTCATTAAGTTACCTTCTATTTATTTAAATGATTGAATATTTACGCACACTATAATTTCTGACATGTGCCCCAGCAGCAGAAGCTTCCTACTGGAAGTGCAAACTCATAAGAATATCACCATTGTGAAGCTCATGGAATACTCTGCAGATATGATATCCACCATGAATTATGCAAATACCCATCCATCTATTTCTCCCACCTCTTGCATACCTGAATTAAACTGTAAAATAAAATATCATCTAGCTAATAGTTATCAAGACATGATTGAATTTAAAGTTAGGTTTTAGAGGAAGAAAGTGATTACGTATACATAATAAGGCTAACTTTAAAGTTTGAGGTAGAAACTGACTACAATATTCTGGAAAGAATTATTAAATGGATAAAACTAAAGACAAACTACTTGCATTATTCAAGAACATAAACCTATATAATGAATTACATAGAATATACAGTATAGAAAATGCACAACACAGCAGCCTGCATTATTATATTCTACACAAAGTTTATTTCAGCAAACTCACCCTTACCTATTTCCTTTTCTCTCATGTACTCATCCAATTTATTTGAAAGCACTTTGCTACTTATGCCAATGGCTTCCTGTGGTAGACAGTTTCTAATTGTAAATACTTATTGAAAAGCAATGTCTTGTTACTTCACTGATGGATTTATTCCTATCATGTATTTATGTCATCCAGTTTTTGATTCTCTCACAAATAGAAATATTCTATTTGCCATGTTCAATGTATTCAGAATTTTGCAGATCGCTATCAGGTTTCCTGTCTTCACTTTACTGGAAAAAAAACCTAACCCATTCAATTTTACACAATAGCCGTAATTTCTGAGTTCCAGGAATACTTTTTTTTAAATATATATTTTCTCCAGTGCTTCTATACAAATTTTATTGTACAGAGATGAAAACAGTGCACAATTCTCTGAATGAGGCCAGCCAGGATCATATTAAAGCTGAACCCACCTTCACTACTTTTGAATTCCATTTCTCTGGAAATAAATCACATTGCCTTATTAGAATTTTGAATTGATTTGCAAATCAGCAGTATTGTCTTTAATAATTTGTTTGTCTGCAAACTTAAATCCTTCTGCTTTTCTACCCCAAATCATTTTCTTATTTCGGGAGTCATATACAGACGAGGCGCAAAGGTGTTTGTTTGGCTTTGTTGTGACTAACTCTTTCTCTTAAAAAAAATCCTGATTTATTTAATTACCTGAACTTTAACTTCTTAGTTATTATGGTGAAACTTGAACTAACACCTGTTGGTCAGTTGTCTGGAACTCTGAATGCAAGTCCAATAACTTAACCACTGCACCACTATACTGTCTGCCAACAACCCCACACCCAGGGCAATTAGCATACCCAGTATCTTTTCATTTATTTTCACTTTTTTCAACAGTGAATTTCCCTCCATATTATTGCAATATCATGGAGTCTCTCTACTCCTTGGCAGACACCCGAAGGGTTGTGTATCTGGATTGGAACCACCAATGGAGGTTATGTTTCTGTTTTGAT
>JARFYF010000104.1:56848229-56858851 GCA_030265395.1 Rhina ancylostomus
AAAGCCATTAACAGCCTGTGTCTGTCACACGTCACCGTATGCTGATACAGAACAGTGACATGGAGCTTTGTGGCCTGGCCTGGCCTCTTCGGAAGACTGAACTAGTTGATTGTTGGCTTATTCTTGTCATGAAAAAAAAATGACCTGAAAACCTGTCTCCATAGGTCATCGCATTGGTGAAAGAAATTCTTTTTACTTTGAAATACTCATAACTTATAACAGCAGAAAACAAGGAACTAAAGTTCAGTTGTTTGCATGAAATGAAGAATGCTTGGAATTTTCACGTTTTTTAAGTATTTACAAACCTTATGCTTTTCCTAAAATGAACAAACCTTACTTTTAATTCTGCAATAGTGTTATCAGGCAGTGAGTACCAGTTTGCTTGATTACCAGGTCAGTTCATTTTTTTTAACTTTAAATATATTTACATATCTGTTGCAAAGATTTACAAGTGACGAATTTCTTTGTGGAGCTTTTGTGTTCTGTTGTACTTTCGACTGAAGAGGAACAGCTCTGAACTTGAACTGCTGAGTTAATGGGAATCCAAACTGAAATTGCCTTAAGTTCAAAGGCAACACAAAGTACAGAAACAATACTCCATAATACTTTTAAGTTGCATTTAGAGTAACTGTTTTGCTTGTGCTGTCCATATCAAAATTGAACGTGGATTTAACTTGCACTAATATGGCCCAGTGATAACATGGTGGTTACTCAAAGTCAGATGCAGAATTTAGTTTAAAAACAATTACCTCATTGTGTAAAAAGGTTGGGATTGCTTTTCTCAAGCTGAACAGATAAAAATGAAAGCTGAGCCATACAGACCAGATTGGTCCTTGGTTGGAGCTCCAGATATCCTGTGTTAGATGACCTCTACAGATATTACGATTGACTTTGAGTTCTGGGAGTGGGAGAAAAATTAGCCATGGTTCTGACTCTTGGAGCAACATCCAGCAAAAAGTCAATATCTTTAGGAAATGCAAGAATAAATGCATTTTTAAAGTGGGGTCTGATGATGAGCAAATAAGGCTTCTCCTGAAGTGAATGCATTGGAATGGTGGATACCTACAAGTCAAGACTGTGTTGAAACTACAGTCTATCGTTGTCAATTCAGAGTTCTCTGCTAATTCAATTTATATTGTCTAATTCTCAATTCTGTTATTCTAATTATTAGATAATTCACATTTTTTAATATAACTGATTTTTTTAAATTGGAGTAGACTGTAATATCAAGAGTATTTTAAAAAATCATCTAAGTTTTTGCCATCCAAAATTCTCTTGCTGTCTTGAAAGTGATGCCTTCTGGGGCTTGGTTTTGAGTTTTGTTAATGTTGACTAGAAGTAGTTTTTTTTAAAAGGAAAAAAATGTGTTGTCATATTTATAGATTTAATAACACAGAAAGAGGCCCTTCAATCCAACTTGTCTGTACCGACCAAATTGTCTTCGTGAGCTAGTCCCATTTGCCTGCATTTGACCCATATCCGTCTAAACCTTTCCTATCTATTTACCTGTCCAAATGCCTTCTAAACGCTGTAGCTGTATCTGCCTCCACCACTTTCTGTGGCAGCTTTTTCCATATACCCACCACCCTCTGTGTGGAAAAAGTTTCCCCTCTGGTCCCCTTTAAATCTTTCCCCTCTCACCTTAAAACTATGTCCTCTAGTTTTAGACACCCCTACTCTGGGGTGGAGGGGGAAGACTGTGACCATTCACTTGATCAATGCCCCTCATGGTTTATATATACCCCTAATAAGGTCACCCCTCATCATTTTGTGCTCCAGGAAGAAAAGCCCCAGTCTATCCAGTCTTGCCTTATAACTCAAGCCCTCTAGTCCTTGTAATGTCCTTGTGAATATTTTCTGCACTCTGTGTCTAGCTTAATCACATCCTTCCTATAGCTAGGTGTCCAGAGGTGCACGTAATACTCCAAGTGTGGTCTAGCCAAAGTCTTGTACAGTTGTAAAATGGTGTCCAAAGTCTTGTACTCAGTGCCCTGACCAATTCAGGCAAGTGTGCCAAATGCCTTCTTCACCCACTTGTCTACCTATGTCTCTGCTTTCAGGGAACTATGTACTTGTACCCTTGGGTTCCTCTGTTCTACAATACTGTCCAAGGCCCTGCCATTTACTGTGCAAATCATGTCCTGGTTTAACTTGCCCAAATGCATCATTTCAACCCTGTCCAAGTTAAATTCCATCTGCCATTCCTTGGCCTGGTTTCCCAGTCGATTTTGATTGTATTGTAATCTTAGATAACCTCCTTCACCGTCCACCCTACCACCAATTTTGGTCTGATCTGCAAATTTACTAATGATTCTCATCCAAATTGTTGATATAGACAACAGTGAACTCTACACTGTTCCCTGTGGCACATCACGTATTACAGGCCTTCATTCTGGGGGGGAAAAAAACACTGTGCTGTCACCCTCTAACTCCTACCAAGCGAATTTTGTATCCAATTGGCAAGCTCACTCTGGATCTAACCTTCTGGACCAGGCTACCAAGCAAGATCTTGTCAAAAGCCTTGCTGAAGTCCATGTTGATGACATCTACTGCCCTGCCTTTGTCAATTCTCTTGGTCACTTCTTCAAACAAAAACTCGATCAAATTTGTGACACATGATTTTCCACACACACAGCCTGCTGACTATCCCTAATCAGTCCTTGCATTGCCAAATGCAGGTAGATTCTGTCTCTCAGAATTCCCTCTTAGTAACTTTTGGTAACTTGGTTATTATTGTCAAATGTACTGGGTACAGGGCGTTGCATGCTATCCATACAGATCATTTCAACACATCAGTACATTGAAGTAGTACAAGGGAAAAGCAATAACAGAATGCAGATTGTAGTGTTACAGTTATAGAGAAATTGTACAAGAGGGCTGTTCAGTAGTTTTATGACTGTGGGATAGAAGCAGTCCTTGAGCGTGGTTTGTCTTCAGGCTTTATCTTCTGCCCTATGGGAAGGGAGAGAAGTGGGAATATCCAGGGTGGGAGGGGTCTTTGATTATGTTGATTGCTTCTCCAAGGCAGCGGGAAGTGTAGATGGAGTCATAGAGGGGAGGCTGGTTTCCATGGTGTCTGAGGTGTTTCCATAACACTCTGCAGTTACTTGAGGTCTTGGGCAGAGCAGTTGCCATACCAAGCGTTGATGCATTTGGATAGGAGGCTTTCTATGATGTATATAAATAAATTTTAAAAATTGAGGGTTAATGGGAGCATTTTGACTTGCCACCACTGATGTTGCTCACCAGCCTGTAGTTCCCTGGCTTGTCCTTACAGTTCTTAAAGGCAGAACCTTAGTCAGCCTCCAGTCTTCCAGGGCCTCACCTGTAGCTAATGATACCAATATCTCTACCAGGGCCCCAGCAAATTTTTCCCTAGCTTCTCACAATGTCCAAGGATACACCTGATCAAGCCCATTATTTATCCACCTTCATGCGCTTTAAAACCACCAGCACCACGTCTTCTGTTGTGGATATGTCCCAACACATCATAATGCTCTTTCCCTGAATTCCCCAGCTTCCATGACCTTCTCCATGATAATACAGTCAAGAAATATTCATGTAATAACTTGCCGATCTCCTGCGGCTTCACACATAGACCACCACGTTGATCCTTAAGGGGCCTTATTCTCTCCCTAGTTAACCTTTTTCTCTTAAGATGCTTAGAATATCTTAGGATTCTCTTTTACCTTATCTGCCAAAGATATCTCATGAATTTTTTGCCCTCTGATTTCCCTCTCAAGTGTATCTCTACATCCATTGTGCTCCTGAGCAAAAGGAATTTAAAGGTACACTGAAGAGGGAAATCCAGAAGTGCCTGTGTCTACTGTATTTGCTTTAACTTGGAAAATCATGCCAATGCTAGTTTAAGATAGATATAAGGAGGGATGAAACAGACTTGATCAGGGGTAAATACTAAGGAGAGTTGTATGGAAGTGAAGACATTTGGGGAGAGAATTAGATCATGGGGTATTGCACTTGACAGAAGAGTGTAGTGGGGAATCTGGACATGGATCAGTGGAAAGTTATGTAATAATGATATAGTTGTGGTGCCAGCAGAGATGCCAAGAAGGCACTTGAATATAAGGATGAAAATTTTAAACTGGAATCCAGGACAATGTAGCTAATGGAGGTATTGGATGAGTGGAATCTGATGCAGTGTTGAATAGCTTAGTTCAGCATGAGCTGAAGTTTAGAGCTCACCAGCCAAGAGAGCATTGGAAGAGTATAGTCTGGATTTTGATAAAGACACAAATGAAGGTTTCAGTAGTGTAGAGAGGGGTGGAAGTAAACAATGTTATGAAGCCTAAATTGTCAGTCTTTCATCATATGGGATAAGAATTTGAGATCTAGGTTAGACAGGACATTGAGATTGTGAACAACATGGGTTCAGACTGAGATGATGAGGTAGGGCATGAAATTAGTGCCATAGCTACTGAGTTCATGCTGATATAGAGGTGCAGGGTGTGGCAAAGATTAACCCTCCCACCTTCCCAATAGTTAACAGAAGTTTGCAGCTTGAACAATCTATTCGCACAGATACAGAGTCTGTTACATGATGCTGGTGTAAATGTGGATACTGATAACATAGTTGCCAATGGTCCTGCATGCTATGCTGGTCCAGAAGGTTAAGGTACAAGATGTGTTGACAAATGGGTCCAAAATTATCTTGGTGACAAGAGGTGGACAGTGGTGGTGGATGGGTGTTTTTTCTGATTAGAAGTCTGAAACGAGTGGTGTACTGCAGAGATGGGTGTGGGACCTTTGTTTGTCATATGTATCAATGACTCGAATGAAAACGTAGGTAGTCTGATTAATCAGTTTGCAGACAACACAAAAATTGGAGTTGCAGATAGCAAAGAAGGCTGTCTTAATGATACAATGGAATAAATCAACTAGAAAGTTTGGCAGATGGAGTGTGGAATTCAAGTGTGAAGTAATGCATTTCAGGAAGTTGGGTTCTTGTTGGACCTAGAATAAATGGCAGGGATCTTGGAAGCTTTGATGTACAGAGGGACCTTGGGGTGCAAATTCATAGTTCGCTATGGACAAGGTGGATCGAAAGGGCCTGTTTCTGTGCTGTACAAGTGGCAACATGTAGATCACTGATCTGGTGATGAAGGGATTCTAAAGGAAGTCCTTTCTGGAAGTGTGCTGGCTGAGATGAGATGGGGAAGAACAGGATCAGGTGAGGTGGACAATGGAAAAGTGTCATCGTGCATCAATTGCCACAATGGCTGTAGAGGAAGGAGGAAATTCACTTTGGTGAGATACATTGTGAAACTGGGACACTTCAATGCTGTCGGGGAAAGTAGAATGAAATATTTAAACGTGGAGTTAAAGAATTGATGGATGGGGATATAATCATCAGGAGTATCACTTCTAAGTCACTTTCCACCCTGAAATGCACTTCAATCTAACCTGCTTGATATAATTTTTACTGCAACACAATATATTTTTGTTTTTTTTTGAAAGGGTTAGATTGAGACTTTTGTAACTCTCCCACAGAGGGGGTATATCTTTTAGTTGGTCTTAAGACTTAAAAATAAGTACTGGTTAAGTGCATACAACATGGCACGTTGTTGGCAGAATTATAATATACTTTGTCTGCCACTGTCAGGTCCTGCCCTGCTCCATTTCAAAAAAAAGCACTCTGGAATTCAGTATCCATTACTGTCTCTCTGTCCCACTGTCATAGTTCTATTGTAATGGAAATGCACAGTCAAGCAGAATGATAAGGGGCAAGAGGATTGTAGGAAGAACCTGACACTATACCTAATTTTGAGATGTTTGGCAAAAAGAATATCAGATTTGGCCAATTGAAATAAACCACGCGGAAACATTTTCCATGTATCGAAGTCTTTTTGCCTTGGGGTGTTAATCATCAATTCAACAAGACACTGCCTGTGCTATGTGACTTCAGTAAAAATATTATTTCTTTTAGCTTTACTGTTGATACGTGAAAGCATGAAACATTTTCAGTTGCTTGCAGTACTTCAAGTTACCATCTAATTAGTAATGTTATAGGCCTTTCAGCTTTTACTGTTACTTTTATCTTAGTTCCCTTGAATTCACTGGTAGATGTACACTTAAACAAGCTGACTATCGCCCTTAGATAAATGCATATCCAATCAGGCAAGGAATCCAAAGAAGCTAAACACCCTTCACATGTTGATCCTAGCCAGAATTCAAGAGCACTTCACTGCAGACCTGGAGTAGCAAGTGATTTTGTGGTTCTTCTCGGAATCAATAGTGTGGAAAGTTAAACTGGAAATAGGAGATCAGGGTTCAGGTGAGGGAGTACTCAGGACGAAAAGGGCAAAAGTGCAGAGCAAAGACAGTGGTACCAATAATGCAGAGCATATAGTCATAAGAGTACACCAGCAAATAGTGAGGAAGATAATAAAGATTCTTTATTTAAATGCACATATCATTAATAACAAGATAGATGAGTTGACGGTATGAATAGAAGTGATTGCAAGGGGACCAAGGCTGGGAACTGAATATTGAGGGGTATTTGATATTGTGAAAGGATAGGTTAAAAAGGAAAATGAGATGTGATAGGTCTGTAATAAAGGATGATGACACTCCAGTGATGAGAAATGATACCGGATCAGTAGCTCAAGATGTGGAATCGATTTAGGTGGAGATAATGATTAGTAGGGGTAAGAAGTCACTGGTGGGATCATAGTATAGGCTCCTGGCATAGACCTGGGGGTGGTGGGGTCGAAGGGCCTATTCAATGTTGTATGACACTTTGTTTCTAACCATTGATACACCATACAACAGAGTATAAATCAAGAAATAATGACAGCGAGTCAGAAGTGTAGTGTAATGTTCATGGGCAACTTTAATTATCATAGGGATGGGACAAATCAAATTGCTAGGGTTAGCCCTGAAGGCAGTCATAGAATGTAGTTGGGATGGTTTGTTACAACTGTACATTAAGAAACTCCATCAGGGAACAGTCTGTTTTACATCTGGTACTTTGTGATGCGACGGTTAAATAAAGTAACAGATCCCCTTGGAAAGGGTAATCATGGCATGGTAGAATTTCAATTTCAGTTTGAGGGTGAGAAATCTGGGTCTGAAATTAGTGTTCTAAATTTGGAAAAAAAAGTTGCGTGTTCTTCAGCCAGACTTAATGCTGATACAAAAATAGGGTTAGCAAGTTGTGAGGAGGACTCAACCTGCAAAGTGATTATAGACTGTTTAAGTGAATGGGCAAGAAGTTGGCAGATAGAGTATAATGTGGGAAAATGTGAGATTATCCACTTTGGAAGAAAGAATGAAAAAGCAAGTAACTACTTGAAAGAGAATGAGACTACAAAATGTTGTGAAAGTAATTAGGAAAACTAAAGAAATGTTGGCCTTTTATTGCAAACTGGCATGGAGTATAAAAGTTGAGAAATTTTTACTACCTGCAGTCTTCAAAGCAACTACTTTCCATACTCTTGCAGCAAACCTTTTCACAGCTTGGCCAAAACTATTTTGCTATCACTTCACTTAATATTGTTGGAGTTGGAATGGGAATGCAGGGAAATAAAGTATCCCAAGCAAAAGCTTAAGCCAAATTGTTTGATGGCTGCAAAGATCCATCACTACGTGGGGTCTGACACAGGAACATGAACAGTAAGCCAGTCAGCCAAACTTTACAGGAAGCTGATGTGACCATATCTGGAATACTGCAGTCAATTATTTTTCCTTAAATATGGAGAACATATACTTGCATTTGAAGCAATGCAGAGAACATTCACTAAGTTGATTACTGGGAGGAGGGGTTTTCCATATGATGATAGGTTGATCTGGAGTATAAAAGAATGAGAGATGATCTTATTGAAATGTATGAAATTCTAAGGGGGGGGCGCGGTGATGGTAGATGCTGTGAGGATGCTTCCACTTGTGGAGTTAACCAGAACTGGGAGTATATGTTCAGAAATAGGGGTTGTCGTTTCAGATGGAGCAGCGGAGCAATGTCTTCTCTGTGGATCATGAATCTTTGGAGTTGTCTCCCCCAGACAGCTGGGAAGGAGTCATCAAATGTCTTCAAGGTGGTGATTGACAGACTACAGGGAATTTGAGGGGAATCAGTAGTGAGGGAGAAAGATTGGATCAGTAATGTCAACGCACGGGAGAGGGGTTGACTGGCTTGCTATTCATGTTCTTGTGTCAGACTCTATGTAGTCATAAAACAATTTGGAACCATAAAACAACTTGGCTTGTACTTTTGCTTTTGTTTGGGATATTTTATTTCCTGCATTCCCTTTTCAATGGTATTAAGTACAGTGATATCAAAATAGTGTTGGCCAAACTGTGGAAAGGTTTGCTGAAAGAGTGTGGAAATGTAGTTGTTTTGAAGGCTATAGGTAGTGCAGGGTTGTATAACACACTAGTTTTTTCATTGTCTGCTTTCACCTAGAGCATTTTTTTTGTAGCTTTTTTTTGTGAAGTGCATTGTTTTTGACTAAATTGAGTGCACTGTCTTTGAATATTTTATTTTCCTTTGGGGGGGGGGGGGGAAGATCAATTGCCCTAATGACTCCATGCTGGCTTTCAGAATATCCCCATTAGTTGCATTCCCCCATTTATTTCCCTGAAATCCGTATTCTCTCATATGCCCATCAACTCCCCTGGTTCTCTTGCTGCCCACCTACAGTAAGGGGTAATTTACAATTAACCTACTAGCATGGCTTTGGAATGTGATATGTAACTAGAGTACCCAGAGGAAACCCAAGTTGTCACAGGGAAACATGGAGACTCCACACAATTGTACCCAAGGTCCAAATTGAGTCCTACATAGTGGCACTGCTATTAATTTAAAAACTTCATGGAAAATGATTTTGCACTAGCCACTATTATGTGTAGTTGATATAATTTTTAAACCATTGTGATTTTAAAAAAAAACAGTTTTGTATGTGCCTAATATGGTATTAGGAATGTTCTATTTTTGTCTAGTATGGGAAATGTTTTGCAATTCATGAGGTAGATAATTTGTTCCATGGAAGCATTCTTTTCTTCAGTGGCCTAAAGTATCTTGAATAGCATTTTGGGCTCTTCCTGATATTTCAGTCAAATTCATGGTGCTGCAATTAAAAACAAACAATTCTGCCACGTTAGTCTCAATAATTGGAATGAAAATAATTCTTCACATCGCAGATTATAGCTATTTATATTAAGTGTGTTTAACCAGTGATTAGTTACCAGTTCCAAAATGACATTTTAAGTTTATTCCCAAGATTTTTCCGATATCACGCTGCAGCAAATGGCCCTGTTTTTCTGTATTGTAATAGTAACTTATTCAGATATACTTCGTCAGCTATAATACCTCATAACGCTATTTACAACATAAAATGTCTTTTATAAGTTCAAGTTATTTTTCTTCTGGTTCTCTATGCTTGGGCCTCCTGCGTGCAGTGTTCTCTTGAACTGGCTTCATGTATTTGCTTTTTGACATCAAAAATCTGGAGCATTTCCAAATAATTCAGAGGCCACTAAATCACCCATGAGGACCAGTATGATTTTGTTATCTAACCAAGTCAGTAATATATGCCCTCTAAAAGAAAATATAATTTAGTGACATAGTTATAAATTTATTTGGCACAATACAATAAATAATAAATAAAATGAGCTGCAGATAAAGGTGTAGTTTATTGTAGCACCAAGCCAGGTTGCATCATATTCTGTGCCAAGAATGTTTCTTATTTAGCTGATTTCAGTCCACATTGTGGTAAGTATGCTACCTTTGCTCCTGGGTGATGAAGCAGCTTGGCATGTGCCCAAAAGTTGCACCTTTTGTAAAAATATTCTCAGTCACTTAATGGAATAAAAATATGTTGACATCTATTCAAAGGTAAATATGCTAGAAAAGGTCAGTGAATTGGGCTTTCAGGACTACCCCAGAACTTAAGGCAGAATTAGGTAATAGGTGAAAGGAGTAGTGAATGTGTGTGCAGGATATTGATCTGGTTGTGCATTGTGGGTTTGAAACCACAAAGAGATTTCAATTTGCAGATTGGAATTTAAAAGTAGCAGAATTGGTGGACTACAAGCTAATGGCAACTCTCAAAGTGCACGTGCACAAACATGGGGAATGGATGTGGCTTAAAACATATCTTCAAAACCCTTTTCAATGTGATCTTGCAACATTCACCACCTAGAAACACATGGACATTTACTACATGTAAGGTACAGGAGGGCTTCAGAAGACTATGAAACTTGTCATACTGATGGCAGTATGGATTGAAAAGGAAAGGAAATTGGTATAATTTTTTTTGAGTGGATCTTATATGTTGCTTATATGATGCTGTATGACTGTGATACTGCAATTAAGCTTTTCACTGCACTTGCAAATATGTACTTGTGCATATTACAATAAACTCGACTGACATGCAGTAGAATGTCATGTACCTCCAGAAGCAACTTTTACATTAGCAATTTGCATATTGTTGTATTGCATTGGATTTCCCACATACTTGGAATAATATATAATAGAATCATACAGCACAGAATCAAACCTTTTCAGCCCACCTTTTCTATGCCAATTGTCGTACCTATCTATGCTGATACTATTTGCGTATATTTGGCCTGTATCCTTCTATGCCTTTCCTATCTAAGCACCTGTC
>JARFYF010000104.1:57146763-57160905 GCA_030265395.1 Rhina ancylostomus
TGATGATATGCAGAAATACTGGTGCTGCAAATAGCTAGCACCAGGCAATACTGCTTATCCATTGCACATTTGATACTGAGATATACAAGTTCTGTAAGATGTTACTTAACTACCACATAAACAAGTTTAGTTTAGTAATTATATTTAAATAAAGAATTATTTTTTATCATCCTCTATCCAAAAATACTTCTATCGTTTTTCATGGCTATTGGTATAAGGACTTTTTTTTTGCATCTATACCCTTCTCTGAAATTTGATTTGAAAGTATGTAACAGGGTAATTTTTTTCTCTCCAGAGTTTGCTTTCTGATGGTCAACATCATGGACAGTCTTGAATTCAGCATCTCAGCACTTTTGTGCAGGGCTCCACAAATGCCTCAAACATCAATGTTCCCAAAGTGCCTTAAAGCTAAAACCTCCCAAATAATGTCATAAAGCTACATCTTGGTGACTTAACTTGTGGAATGTGGGAGGAATTGGGCTTTTGGTCCACTTTTTTTTATGTTGCTATGCTAATGGGATGGAAGATGAGACTTCTCTGATGTACATAGCTCCAAATCCTACAACAACTCTGCTGTGGACGTGTGCAGGACCTCTCAGTCATGTCAATAAATGCATCAGCCAGATTACCAATGGCTTGCTTGCCTGTACCCATACTTGCACTATTACAAATGAAATTTATACAAGGCACATTGAGCAGTTTCTCATGTTTGCAATTGCTGATTTTTTTTTTTCAGAAGTGCCCATTTTTGATCTATAAGCAAACTTAAAAGATGTCAGAGATGGGAGGTGCCCACCAAATTTGGAGAATGCAACATGACACATTAAATGCTGCATGACCACTAAGTGTAGGATCAGGCAAGCCATAGTATGCTGATACATACTCTGTAGGTGCCAAATCTGATCTGGAGGCATCTTAATATACTTCAGTCATCCAGAGGCTGTCTGGCCATTAACGTAGCAAATGCATTGATGAATATGTGCTGCTTCTCAGGTTTGGCCACTTCATCTATGGAAGAAGACATCATAGTGACCCATGACATCATGCTTGCCTAGACTTTTCCATTCATTCTGCATTTAAGGTCATAGTTATACAGCATAGAAATGAGACCTTATGGCCCACCATGTCCATGTCAACCTTTTGTGCCCATTTATTCTGGTTCCATTTGCCTGCATTTAGGTCCATATCATTCTATGCCTTGCTTTTTCAAGTGCCTGTCTAAGTGTCTGTTAAACATAGTGGTGGTGGAATCAGATACAATTCACTTCTGGCAGCAAGTTCCAGATACCTACCACCTTCTGTGAAACAAAAACAATTTTCACCTCAAATCCCCTTTAAAACTCCTTCCTCTCACTTTAAATCTATGCCTTTGTTTTGCTTTATATACCCCTACCATGGGGGGAAAAAGATTCTGATTATCTACCCTACCTTATTCCCTTTATTATTTTATTGTACTACTATCAAGTTATCCCTCAGCTGCATTTTTTCCATGGAAAACAAGTCCAGCCTATCCAATATCTCTCCATGACTAAAGTCCTCTGAGCAACATTCAGGTGAATCTCCCCTGCACTCTCTCCAGGATAATCACATCCTCCTATAGTTTAGTAACTAGAACTGTACACAATATTCCAAGTGAGGTCTAACCAGTTTTTTGAAGTTAATAATACATCCCAGCTTTTATATTCTATAGCTGACCTAGCATATATCCCTTCTTCACCAACCTATCTACCTGTGTTGCCACTTTCAGGGAACTATTGACTTGAACCCCAAAGTCACCCTGTTCATCAGCATTCTTTAGTGCCATTCCATTTACTGTATTTGTCCTATCCCTATTGACTTCCCTAAATGCATCACCCTGCACTTGTCAGGATTAAATTCCATCTGCCAACACTCTGCCCAACTTTCCATCTGATGTATATCCTGCTGTAGCCTTAACCTTTTTTTACTGTCCGCATCACCAAATTTTGTGTTGTCATGCCATTCTGATGATCATTCCTCCTACGTTCACATACTCATTAATATATATCACAAATAGAAAGGGTTCCGGCTCCAACAAGGGTCCTAAATGTATGCTTTGAAATTCTGTCTAATCAGTATTCATTTAATGGGTTTTGGCAATTCATTTTTATGTCTGCCTATGATTCTAGATCTTTTGTTTTTCAATCTTTTTTATTGGTTTCAAATCAATACAAATGATATATGGCATCAAAATTTGTACATATCTTAACCAGATCTCTTTGTATCACTCAAATCTTAGGTAACCATACAAAATATAGGAAAAACAAAGTCCAACGATCTCTTAGTTAATGAAGAGAGTATAAAAGAAAGGAAGGAAAAAAGGTTTATTATATACATTTAAAAAAAGAAAAAAAAAGAAAAATCCCCAAATCAAAATATTTAAAAAATTATAAACAATATAAACTAAGCAAACAAAAATAAAAAAGAACAAAAAAAAACTGGGGCAAAATTTCTCAATAGAAACAAAGCAATATTATGTCGTCAACTCCGTTCCTCCGAATTAAAAAGTTAATGAGGGGGGAACTACATCATGTGAAATGATTCGAGATCTGAGTCCACTTGACCACAGCTTGGAGCTTTGCCCTCTGATTCAGATTCTTGTCAAATAACTACTGTACCACCACCACATACTTTTAATTGTGAGGTACTGACATACTGGGTAAAACTACCTAAATAGTCACATCAAAATATTATACATAGGTGCTGCTAAAGTATACCCACAGATGGGATCATTATCCATGACCTCTGCTGCACATGCAACCAATGATAAAAGATAGCAATTTGTATTTGAGAAAAGAATCTCACTGTTGAAATTCAGTCAATGCAAACTGTGACATGAGAATCTCTGGTATTTAAATTGGGATAAGAGAAAAATGCTAACAGAATTTTGTATGCTGTTTAAGAAACACAGCTCAGTCACAAATTAACCAAATCATCCTTTGTACATAATTGACTAAGGTAAATTTAAATTTAAAAATTGCCACTAGATAAAGGCAATCACTTCAGAAATATTTTATAATTCTGCAATGTACATTCAATTGAGAAATCAAAACAAACAAGGAAAATAGTCTTATCTGTAATGAGTTATGGAGGCTAATATGTTAAGAGGCTTATAATATTCCCAAGGAAAGCAGTAATCCTGAGGACTGGATAAGTTTTGAGAAGCAACAATAAATAACCAAAAATAGATGGCAACAAGAGAAAATCAATAAGAAATATGAAAAAGACTGATGGAGCTTGTGTATGGTTACTTGAGAATAAAGATATCAAAAGTAAATCTGGGTTAAGATGACAGAAATTATCATGTGAAATAGGAAATGGCTGAGGCATTAAATATTGTGTATCCATCTCCACTGTGATAACCTCAATAAATATAGCAGGGAGAATGTGAGTAATATGCAAGGAATTTAAAACTATTAATGTCATTATGGAGAAAATATGAGAGAAATTAAAGGGATTAAAAATGAACAAGTTCTCTCAACGGATTAGTCTACATTCTGAGTTACAAAAAGTAATGGCTGCAGAGGTGATGTATCTGTGAGTGATGATCTTCCAAGATTCCCTAGATTTTGGAATCTTTTCAGCAGATTGGAAAGTAGCAAATCCATCCTCCTTATTGAAGAAAGGAGGGAACAAAAATGTGAAGAACCATCGTATACTGTAACCAGTCTGATGTTGTTGACAAACTGCTGTAATCAATTATTAAGGACACTTTTTTTGAAAAACATAATAAAATTAGGTAACATTAGCCTGCTGTATGAAGGGAAGATCTTTTTAGGGGGGAACCAATGAATAATCTTTGTAGATTTTTTGAAAGGCACTTGACTTTGCATATTTTCCCTGAAATTACATGGATTTCTTCTGGAAGCTCTTAAGGAAGGCGAGGGAGGTTGATGGACCTGTAAGAATGAATAGATTACAAAGAAATGAATTGAAAGGTAGGATTGATGGGAATGCTCTGAGAGCTAACAGACCTGATGAGCTGAATGATCTCTTGTATTGTGTGAAAACATGGGAAATATTAGGTGGCCAAGTTTAAAAGTTGCCATCATTTCTTTCTAGTTTGCCTATACAATGCTAGACTCCATTCACTCCACTCCCCAACATATCATAATTAATGTAGATCAAAAAAATATAAGAATGCTGGAAATCTGAAACAAAAACAAGAATTGCTGGAGGAAAAACTCAACTGGTCAGGCAGCAACTCTGGAAAGAGAAATGATCAATGTTTCAGGCCTGCAATTATCACAATTTTGGAAATATTATCTCTGATTATTTAAGTCAAATGTGCAATGATTCAGCTGATAAAATGCATTAGTGATGGAGACAGATATCAGTACTGCAAAATCCTGGCACTAAAATGGTGTTTATCCTTCACACATCTGACAGAGATGCACGAGTTCTGTAACATGTTACTTATCTATCACATAAATGGATTTGGTTCAGTGACTGTATTTAAATAAGGAAATGTCTTTAGCAATCTCTATCCAAAAATACTTGTATCTATACAGTTTTTACTGATTATTGACATGTTTACAAGTGTCTTTTTAACCCTTGCATGGCAAATCCATACCTGTGGTTGAAATCCATTTTGAAGGTATATAATGGGGTGATTTCTTCCAGAATTTGCTCTCCGGTGGCTAACCATCATGGGCAGTCTTTAGTTCAGCAGATAAGTCAGCAACGTTTAATGGGCACAGACAGATTTATGAACTGGCAGAGAATGGAAGGATATAGACCATGTGCAGGCAGATGTGTGGTTTAAGCTGGCATCATGGTTGGCACATGAGCTGAAGGGCCTGTTCCTGTGCAGTACTGTTCAATGTCTGGCATCTCAGCACCCCCAAGGCAATCTGTAGGGAGTTGCACAATCATCAATGTTCCCTCAGTGCCTCAAAGCTGAAAGCTACTCCCAAGTAATATCATAAGACCACATCTCAGTGACCCAACACAATGCCAGTGGAATTGGCCTTGTTGGTTCACTTTTTTGATGTTACTGATTGGATATAAGACGATGGAAGTTGAAACTTCCATGCTGTGCATATCGCTCATGTACGCAGAATTTATCTACAGGAGCTAGAACTCCTCTGTCCAATTGAAGCATCCAAACTTTGGAGATAAGAGCTTTGGGAGAAGAACAGATTCTTAATGAGAGAGATCATGGTAACATTTCCAAGATACACCAGCTAACTTTATTGGTAAGTCTGTATTTTTGTTCTTAATTTGTCTTTTTTAAATGGATATAAGGTTGAAATGTGTGAACAATTAAAAAGTCAGAATCAAAAAAAACTTGCACTTTGAATTGTGACCCCCTTGTATAATTTCCTCATAAGTTTTATAATCATGGATCTAGTGATAAGATCATTCAGTCTTAATTGAATAAAAAAAACTGACATTCTTGCATTAAATTAATTAAATATTCTTCTCTTTCTAGATAATTCAACCACAACCACTTTCTGTACATTGCTTGTGGTGGAGGACAGGAAGGACTGCAATAGAAAGTAAACCAAGGGCCATAGGGTTTGTTGTAAACCTTGGCCAGTAGTCAAAATGACTAGAGTATTCAATCATATTCGATATTTTATTTTAATGTTGTAGAAAGAGGCTGTTTGACTCATCGAGTCCACACTGGTTCTTGGAGCACACCAATCAGTCCCATTTCCCCTACATCTCCCTGCAAACTTCTCTCTCACATCCTGCTATTTCAACTGCCACCACCTATTGGCCCTTCTTTGGGAAGTGGGAGGAAATCAGAGTACCCCGGGGAAACCTTTCAGTCAGTGGGAGAACGTGCAAACTTCAGTCATCAACTGAGTTTAGGATCAAACATGGATCCCTGAAGCAGTGAAGAGTTTCTACATGGATGTTGTAGAGACAAGAGTTTCAAAACAATTTGGGAAATGTCAGCTACACTGGTCAATGCTGGCTCTGCATGCGAAGAACATGCTGAAGAAGGAAGTCATTCAGAAGTTGCAGATAATCATTTTCCTTTTGAGTACATAACTTGTACATGACCCTGCATCTTTTTGGTAGACTATGATTGACACTGGTTTATTATTGTAGTTTATCTCTCCTCACTGGCTATAAACCAGAAACTGCAATCCTTGTTCTTATCACTGCGCTCATACCTTGAGTTATTAATTTACTGGGGCTTTAATTGACATTTTTGACATCTAGTGTCTGAGTTTGAGGCTAATGATTCAGTCCCCAGAATATGAATAATTGTTCACATAATAACTTCCCAAATCACACTTTGCCTTTTACTTGTAAATCATCTTGTTGTGATTTTCCTTTTGGAAACAAAGGGAAAATAAGTTGTTAAATGGGTGACTAAAGTCTCAATCAAAGAGAGAGGCTTGGGGAGGAGTAGGTAGAGGAAAAACTCAGGAAGGTAATTTGGCGCCCATGCTTTTGAGTTTGGTGTGATCCACTGAACCCTGTGATGGATGGGCAAAGTCATCAAATCCCTTGCGTACCAAGGGACCAGTTAGATGACTAATATCAGTGGGAATTATGGGATGGGAGAAGGTGAAAATAAACCTGAGGCTGATCAATTTTTGTTTTTCCAGATTTGGGCATTGATGGTATGGGCAGCATTTTATTGTCAATCTCTAAATACTCTTGAACTGGCTTGCTAGTAAAGTTCAAAGGCAATCATATTGCTAGATCTGAAATGGTGGATTTTCTCTCCTGAAGGGCATTAGTGAACCAAATGTATTTTTATGACTATTCCAGATTATTAACTAAATTTAGATCCCACAGTTGCCATGGTAGAATTTCAACTTTGGTCTCTGGATACTTAATCCAAGTCACGAGGTTAGATTAGTTTAATTTTTGGACTACTTGAGAACCCAAAAATCAAAGAGCTTGCAAATGTGAGGTGGGGGATGATGGGGGAGGAGTAGGAGGGTGAAGATTGGGTTGGAGAAGGGTGTGTTTCAGTATAATGTGCTATTGAAAGGGAGATGAAGTTTTAAGCAAGGAAATGATTTGTGATAATACAGAAATAAAATTATAAATTTGATCACTAGGAAGTATATATAATCTTGTGAGAAAGATCTACTAATCTAGTGGTAAAGATGTATAAAAAATGTCATTAAAATTTTCTTCAGTATTTTTTCTAGTACTTTTGTCATCTTAAGGCTGTTCTTCATTTTAGGAAATCATTATTCAAATCAATATTGTGGTTATAATTTTTTTCCTGAAAACTTTCATTTAGAATACTAACTTATGGATTTATTGCACACATGAAAAACAGTGCTGTTCATGTATGGAGCATGTAACTTCTCCTTAATTGTCTTGTTTCTCAATTGCCATGAACTGATAACAACCATTATTCAGGTGCAACTTCTGGATTTGATGGTTCCAATATAAGCAATTTTTCAAATTTCAAATATGTTACCTGGGAGAAGTTTAAATTAATGATTTTAGTTTCAGAAGGACATAAATTCTGACTGAATATGCAGCATAATTTTATCACAGAATTCAAAAGCATAGTAGTTAGGTTACAATGGGACTATCATCTGGAGACCTCCTCCATTTATTTGGAGGCAAGAATTTAAATCTCAGTTTAATTTCGATAAAAATTTAATCCTGTACATAAAGCTCCTGGATTGCTGTAAAGACCTTCCTGGCTCTTGGATGCCTTTCAGGGAAGGAAATAGTCATTGGGTAATACAGCATGGAAACAGGCCCTTTGGCCCAACTCATCCATACTCCCAACCAAGGTGCCTTCCTGAGCTAGTCCCATTTGTATGCATTTGGCCCATCTCTCTCTAAGCTTTCCCCATCCCTGAATCTATAAAGAACTAACTAAAGTGTACCCAAACCCCAAGACTTATATTTGAAAATCAAAGGAAAAACACTGCGGAAGCTGAAAATCCTAAAATAAAAAAATGCAAGAAGCACTCAGTAATTCTGGACATTATCTGTGGAAAGAGAAACAGTTAACATTTGGGTCAAAGACCAGTCATCAGCGCCATTCTTGAAGCTTTGATCTGTAATGTTAACTTTGTTTCACCTTGATGCTGCCTGTCCTGCAGCATATTTCCAGCATTTTGTGTTTTTATATACTTTTGTTACCCATCGTGAACCAAAAGATTCTGATCCCATTGGAAATTTGTTGAAGGGCCAAGCTCTAATCCTTGTATGTAACACCAAGACATTGATTCATTACTGCTGCCTTATTTCAGGGGCAATTAGGGATGGAAAATGTGGAATTGCCAGTGAAGCCCATGTACTTTGCATAAATAAAACTCGCATTGCTGCTTAAAGACCTTTTGCCCCCTTTTTTCTCCATTTTTAGGGTTATGAACACATTATTAGCCCTGTGTATTATTTTACTAAATATCTTTAATTAGTTTTTTATTCAAATTTTATGATTAACTGCACATGTTTCTTGGTTTCCTTGGTAGGATTTGATCTCCTTTCTGCAGATCATTAACCAGGACTCTCCATTTGGAGTTCAGTATGTCTTAAGGGGGTGCACTTCATGTGACTATTAAACTGTGGAAGGGTTGTTGAAAGTAACCTGCTTCATATCTGAAACTGACACACTGTATAATAGGGCTCTGATTTGAAGCAGGAACCTTAATTTTCCCATTTTTTTCACTTTGTAAAAAAAAATACTAATGCTCTGCCCCATCACTTGCTGAAATTCACTCTTCCTGTCCTATCTGAGGTTAGTCAGGCGTTGTAGGCCAGAAATCAAACCAAGGGTTCCTTTATTTTTGTTGCTCAGCTGTCCATTTTCTCCACTAAGGAGCCAATTACCCCAAAACAGAAGCAGAGTATGTCATATACCCCTTTGGGTACATCATTCAATAACATTTGTCCAGTCCCTACATCTTCCAATTTTTATGGTGTCCAAAAAACTAATAATTTCTGCCTTGGATATATTCAATAACCAAATACCCATAGCTCTGCATTGAAAAGTTTCTCTTCATCTCTTAGGATAAAGGGTTGGCCATTTGGTATAAGATTATGCATCTTGGATCCAGACTGTCTAGTCAGGGAAATAAGGCCTCTGAGCTTGTCATTCCCTGACTATCTCAATGCAATCTTATTCTTACAATCACAACAAAGTATAGGTCAAACTTACTTGATCCCTCTGCATATGACAATAGTTTCATCCTGGGAATCAAGCTAATAAATCCATACTGCACTGACTCCAAGGGTTTCCTTTAGGTATCTGGATGAAAATGCAAACAATACTCCAAATCCAGGATAACTTCTAAACTTCTTTTTGTACCTGAACCCTTTACAGTAAAGGTCACCATAGCATTTGGTTCCATGTGTACTTGCTGCAATTGAATGTGTATTTTCTCCACATTATGACTTGCACACTAAGATAAGATATCTTTATTAATCACATCTACATTGAAACAGTGAAATGTATCTTTCGTGTAGAATGTTCTGGGGGCAACCCACAGGTGTCACCACGCTTCCAGTTCCAACATAGCATGCCCACAACTTCCTAACTTTGGAATGTGGGAGGAAACTAGAGCACCTGGAGGAAACCCACGCAGACATGGGGAGAATATACAAACTCCTTTCATACAGTGACCAGAATTGAACCTGGGTCACTGGCGTTGTAATAGTGTTACACTAACCACTACACTACTATGCCTGTCCTGCACTACCATGCCTGCCCTAATTTATTCATTTTTCACTTTTGCATTTTTTCCATTTTTACTGTTGAAATGATTAACCTCCTTTCTCATTGTATTCCATCTGCCATTTTTGCCTACTAGTTTAACCTGTCCATAACCCTTTATAGAATCTATCCTGCTCACAGGTCATTTAGCTTTGAATCATCAATAAATGTTACATTATAATCATTTCATTTATTATTGTAAATTGTGAGTAGCTGAGTGCCCAGGACTGATCACCATCACATCCAACTACAATCAACCTGAAAGTTATGCTTCTATTCCTAATCTTTGCTGCTTGTCCCTTAATCAGTTTTTTATCCATTTTCATTTTTAGTCCAACCCTATGAGCCTTTGTTTTTTGGAGCTGTTATGTGATGCTCTATCAAATGCCTTTTGAAAATTCAGATTGAAACTGGTTTTCCCCCTTATCTACTCTGGTAAATGGATTCTAAAACACTTGGATTTGTTAAATATGGTGATCACTTCAAAAAACTATTATGATTTTCCAAGTGGTCTGTCACCACATACTTAATGATAGATTCCAGCATCTTGCTGACAAATTATTAGGCCAACTGTTTTGCAGTTTCCTAGTTTTCTCTTCCTTCTTTCTGAAATGTTGTTTAAAATTTGCTGTCTTCCAATCTGCTGGGACTGTTCCAAAATATTGGGAATTCTTGACAATTCCTACTATGTTCACAATCACCTCTTTTTGCACCCTGGGTTATGGACTATGTTACCCAAGGAACTATTCTGGTTTTAATTCATTAATTTTTCTATTACATTCTTAGTGAACTCAGCCAATTAAATCATTGCATGTTAGTAGCTTTATGGGGCCCACTTTTTTTTATTGCTGCTCTTTTACACATTTGTAGAAATTTGTGCACATTTCTCTTGTAAATTTACTCTCATTCTCCCTGAGCATTTTTTTGTTCAGTTGTTCCTTGAATTGCTCCCAATCCCTCAGTTTGCTGCTTTAAAATGCTTCCCTTAACCTAATACCATCCCCATCCTCGATTAGCTGCTAATGCATCACCTTGCATTTTTATTTGTCAATGCAATGTACAATTTAGAATTTTGTCTATCTTTGAATGCCTGCCATTATCCACTGGAAAATCTGTTAATTTCTCAGTCTCCAGCTTCCAACTTTCACCTATCACCCACCTACCTGTGTCTCCCAACTTCACCCCTCCCCAACCTGGCTCCATCTGCCCATCCTTCACCCTCTGCAGTCTACCTACTAGCCCCTCTCACCACTTCCCCTCACTTTATACTGACTATCTTCCCTCTCCGCGCTCAGCCCTGATGCAGTCTCAGCCCGAAACATCGATGGTTCCTTTCCCCTCACAGATGCTGCACGACCTGCTGATTTACTTCAGATTCCAGCATCTGCAGTATCTTGTGTCTCCAATCGCTAATTTAAATGTTATAATACTGTGATCACTTTCTCTCTAAGAATCCCCTTCTGTGAGATTCCTAATTAACCCTGTCTCATTGCACAAGTTCTGTGGCCTGCTCCCTACTTGGTTCCAAGACATGCTGTTCCAGAACACTGCTCTTAATAAATTCTATGAATACTAACTAAACATTAAACTGCTGTTGTCAATTTTATTTGTCCTCCCTCTATGGATTTTAAGTTCCTTAATAATTATTGATGTACATTTGCTACGAGCTTCCTTTCCTGATTAATTCTCTCTCCAATTTGTTGCTCCTCTAAAGGTGCTTTTTAACCACTCCTACCTATGTGTTTTGTCTCTATTACCAGTACTTCTAGGCCAAGATAATTCCTCGCTACTGACCTTGTCATCTTGTATTATGATCAGGTCTGCTGGCCCTCTATTTCCAGTCTTAAATTGAGAAATTATTACCCTGAATTTGTTCCACCCAAGAATTACTAGCATTTATATATTTATGAGTTCTTGATTATTTATTAATGTGTTCCTGACTTATTGACCAAGAAAGCTGAAATACTGATGTAAATGAAATGTGTAACTTTTCCCACAGTCCCACGAGCTCCTGAGATAGACCTGGCTGATTGTTTGGTCGCTGATAATTGTGTGACTGTAGCATGGAGCATGCCAGAAGATGATAAAAAGATTGATCACTACATATTAGAATATAGAAAAACCAACTATGAAGGACCTCCTAGAGTTAAAGAAGAAAGGAGCTGGGACATCATTGGTAACATCAAGACTGCTGAATACACACTCTCAGGTTATATCTGTGTTTTAAACCTTGAATGTAAATGTATGCAAAACATGCTGGGGTCAATTTAGTTATTGGTTCACAGATACTCTGCCTACTAGACTGGCCATTCTGTAATGGTTCTTCTACTGTATCCGTCCATGGCTGTGTTGTCATCTGATCATACAGCTTCATTCAAGAAATTCAGTAGATATGGATTTTGTTCTATTTGTCAAAAGTACTGTGGATTAATGATTTTGTTGTCCACTTGGGAGAAAAAAATACTTCCCTTTACTCCTGATTTCCCATTTTTTTATAAAAAAACTTGCATGCTTGAAAGAATTTATCTTATGATTGGAAAAGCCATAGCAGCATTCCAAGATTGGGTTGTGTGATTCCACTGCCTAACCTTGGAACCAGTGACAGCGCTACTATTTGTTACTCTCAGTGGGGCAGAGGAAAAAGTGATAGTGGAAGATCTTTAAATTTGGTGCAAAATTCTGATCTTATTCACGAGACGAACATCCATAAATTTTTTTATCTCTATCAAGTGCTTTCTCTGTCCTCAAGATTTTACTAAGAATAATGTCCTTATAAACTGTAGTCATTGTTGCAATATAGAAAATGTAGCAACAAATTTATGAATGGATTCCAAAAACAAAAATGTAGTAATTTGTTTTAGTAATGTTAGTTGTAAAGTAATTTGAACAGTATTTTGAATGAAACTCCAACTAACATAACATAGATTATTTTTATATATACCTCAGAAAAGGCCATGGTTTAAAATTTAATCAAAAATGCACCCCATATTACATAGTCAATATGGTATTGTCGTGTCAGCTTAAATTTTGTATCTGCATTGCTGAAGTTAAACTTGAACCCACAACCCAGAGTGTTATTGCTGAGTAAAGGCTTTTACACCCATTAGTTCTGATGCTTGTTGTAGGTGACCCCTGTATTACAACCATTTGGGTAATGGAAATAACAAATCACTATCCAAAAATTTGAGATATGGAATAAAATTTACTTTTACGGAATTCATGTGACAAAAAGTAAATAGATGAACATAATTTATTTTCAACTTTCAGTTCTTGACACATGAGCAGGTGATGCAACTTTGCATTATGGAAAATCGCAATGCAGAATAGTTTCTAGGAATGTAACCATCTCCTCCCTGCCAATAATGCAGCTGTTGCCTGTATTCCGCAAAAGAACACCACCATAAATAGTTGTCGGATATGGGGTCCAAACAAATTTCTTTGTAAATTCCACATAAACACCCAAGAAATATTTGATAAGTGAATAATTGGTTATGTTAACTTACCAATTCTTGCAGTTGGAAACAGTATGAAGGCAGCTAAGGATTTGGGCATTTTCCACTTCATCCATTTATCAATGGTAAATAGCTGGGTGCAGAGGTCTGGCTGCAGATTTAAAGATTTTGTATTCAGACAAAATAAAGCTTTTCATATAAGCCTAGTGTAACCATTTGCTCTATTGAGATGGATTTTAAATTTCCCATCCTTACAATGTCTGTGCAGTAAGATTGGTAATTGAGAACAATTCATTCAAAAAATAAGTGCAACAAATTTCCAGCTTGTTTACATAATCGAAAATTCCATGTTTCCCCTTTCCATTATGGTCCAAATCTTGGTTAGTTTTAGGAATATGGAATCTTTGAATTAAGGTTGATCAGGATGGGCTTAGACCTATTTTTCAACATAGGACTGCCAGTACTTTAATTTTCAATAGATTGATATATTGATTCTCTGCAAAAAAAATTTACTCCGTAACATTCAACCAAGCGGTACTTGTGTAACAGTTTTCTATGTAATAAAAGCAGGTTAATTGCTCTTAGTTTTGGAGTTTTCTAAATTGTCAAAGAATCAAAACCAAATAACAAAGCAGGTTGTAAGTAGGCTTGGTATCCCAACCAAAAACAAATCAAAAGGAGGAATACTTATTCCAGTGTGAATAGGAAGGCTTGTATGGTAATGAGCCAGAAAAGAGAGGAGCTGTAATGCTGGAGGAGAATGTTCATGTTTGTATGTTTTGTTAATGGGTGTGGAACATTGTTGACTCAATTGGTTTTTGTTCTTCAGGATTAAAGTTTGAATCCAAATACATGAATTTTCGAGTAAGGGCATGCAATAAGGCTGTGGCAGGAGACTATTCTGAACCAATAACCTTGGAAACAAAAGGTGATCTGCTTGCATTTATTTCCAATTAGTAAATTATAGGACTGTTATTTCAAAGACTACAGTTCTAATGACTTTCCCAAATAAATGTT
>JARFYF010000104.1:57174443-57187068 GCA_030265395.1 Rhina ancylostomus
ATGGAATTAAAGTTGGCTACGAAGGGTCATGGTGAATTATTGCTTATCAGACTAGAGTAAGGTGAAGAATGACATTCTGCAGGGGTTGTTGCAAAGGCCATTGATGTTTTTTTTCCCTATATTAATTCCTAGAATAAGGGTACAAGCCACAGTTTCTGGATATGCAAATAACATAACTTGACAGTATTGTGAACTGTACAGAGGATGGTGATAGATTGCAACAAGATATAGATAAAGAAGCTGATACAGTGGTGTGGAAGATGAAGCTTAATGGAGAGAAATGAGAATTGATGCATCTTGGTCAAAGAATATGGTGAAGCAATATACTAAAAGGTCTGCAGGAGCAAAGGACCTGGCAGTATGCACAAATCATTTAAGTGGCAGGGCAGGTTGAGAAAATGTACACAGTTCTGGGCTTTATCAGCTGAGGCATTGAATATAAAAGCAGGAAAGACGTGCTGAACCCCTACAAAATGTGGTCTAGCTTCAGCTGAAGGATTGTCTTCAATTCTGATCACATTAAAGGGGGAGTATGAGAGCAGCAGAGAGGATCCAGAAAAGATTTACAGGAATTATTTCTGGGATGAGGGACTACAGTTACAAGAATAGATTAGAGGCTAGGATTGCTTTCTTTAGAAAAGGGAAGACTGAGGGGAGTTTTGAGTGTATAATATGACGAGGGGTCTGGATGGAGTGAAGAGTGGAAAGCTGTTCCTGTGGTGAAGGGGTTGAGGAATAGAGATCATAAGTATAAAATGAAGGGAAAGAGAATTACACCGACGTGAGAATTTTTTTTACCAAACGCGTGGTTGGAATCTGGAATGCACTGTTTCCAGCTGTAGCTTTTGAGGGAATTAATAAGTATATGGTATAGCGAAAAATTTCAAGGCTACAGAGAAAAGACTGGTGGGCGGAAATGGAAAGTTGTTCTTATAGACAGGTGGCATAGGCATGATGGGCTGAGTGGTTGCCTCCTGTGCTTTAACCAGTCAATGCTTCTATAATGTTATAGTCTCCTATAAATTTTAAAATTAGCTTCATTAGTGTGGAGCAAACATGTTAATTGTATACTTTAGGAAATATCTGATTTATTAATTGACATTTTTCTCCTCTTGTAGGTCTGGTGCGGTGGCCTCAGCTTGTACACAGGACTCCAAGTACCAAGTATTATAAAATCCTTCCAGAAGGGCGACGGCGGATTGAGTGGCTCTGCAAACAGTTTAATTACTCTTGCTCAGTAACCAAGTGCGTGAGACTAACCTACATGGAGTGGTGTGATTTTTAGTTTTTCACTGATTTGAAAATCTGTCGTACTAGCAATGGAAGCCTGGATACGATGGACCAACCCCACTCTTTGTTTCTTCTTATGCACCCAGTTACGGCAGAAATTTCCAGTGTGTACTAGGCACGTGCTGAATCGTAACTCAGGGTTACATCCATAGTCAACCATGTCCATGTTTTCATGAATTTCAAAAGCAGACATTTCTGTATAGTTTACATGCACTACTTCAGGTTTTTATCCTCTGTGTGCACTCTGTACTCATGCCATTATTCCTTTAGCTAGAAGGAACATGTAAAAATCACAAAAAGAACTAAATTGATTCTTTTGCTTGGCTTATAAAACTGACCTAGAGGTATGATGGAGAAATGCATCATTCCTCCTTTTGGGTGGGATAATTTGGCGAGAATGCCAGGAATTGATTGTCTTTTGGAATTGGAATGTTTGGTAATCAGGCTGAATGCAATGATTGCACAAAACTATAAAAACACCAAAGCATGATGTTTAGACTTCCCTTTCAGTGTGTACGTGTTTTAAAGCTGCCTTATTTAATGCAACTTGAAGTGTAAATTAAGGGAATCTGAAACCACAGAAGATAAGTAGTTGTTATAAAAGTGTTTGCTGGTGAGGACTTTTTATTAAAGCTAAGGAAATCTGCTAAACACTGCTTAGTAGAGCTGCTTCAGCGTAGTGCAGCACTACAACAATTACATTTCCAAATGCATTGGATTCAGAGTTGGACTTTACCAATGAATCAACAAATGGAATCCTGTAATGTGCTTTGTGAGCTATATTAACTAGCATTGAGAATTGTTGAACCTGTTAAGTGGTAAATTTGCAGATCACTTGTATTAAAATGTACTGAAGCTGTCAGCAAAGGTGGAGTGACAGTTAACCTGCCTGAGCTGTGTAAAAAAAAACACTATACCCTCTCTACAACACAGTGTGCATGCTCTCTGTCTAATATTAGTGCCTATGAAGCCATGGCTTCTCTAAGTTGTCAGAAAGATAGATATTCTGTAAAAGTCTTGACATTCATCCTTATGGTATAATGGATACATTCATCAACTAGTTTCATATTGTCCACATGGTTTCACCGGACAGCATTAATCCACTTCATGAACCATTTCCAGCATACCTTTTAATTATCACCTCCAATTCAGTCTGTCAAACCATCTCATTGAATTTCTGTTCCGGGGAGCTCTTAGCTCAAATCTGTGTTCTATCTCACCGTCCCATGGGTCAAGACAAGAAACCGAGGGGCCTTGTTTCTCCTGTTAGAGCAGGTGAATCTGAATTTTGGATCAAATTGTAATTAGTCATAAAGAGTTTGTCACATCACATCTCTGCAATCATAGGTTATTTGACTGAAATTAAGTGCTATCGAGCAAAATGTGAAAGTGAGCATCATTTCAAGTAGTTGTATGCACTTTAAGAATGTCAAGTATTTATTTCCATTCCAGTTTTTATTAATATTCAATTTATTTACTAAATAAACTTGCATTACTATGTTTTGTAATGGTTCTAAACAGGATTTGGTTTTACTAGTTTACCTAAAATAACTTTAATTCCAGGATACCAGTTAAGATAATAAGGGAGAGAAATTGGAGGAATCATTCATTTAGAGATACTGGCAGGGTAAATGATTGCTGCTTTAATAGTGGCAGAAGGCAAATAGCTCATCACTGAAACAAGCATTCATCTTGTTCTTTAATGTGCTCAAAAGGGTTTTGTCAGAACTGTGAATTAAGATTTTCTTTTAATGAAGCATAAGATATCAAACTGAGGATTTTTAAATTGTCAAAATGAACATGTTGTATCTTTGAACCACAAAACATCAATATTGTACAGATGTTTAAAAGAATTCTCTGTAAAATCACATTCTTGAAGTACAAATTAGTAACTACAAATGATCCTCTCAGCTGTATTAAAAAAAATTACTAAGTGCAGGATCCATTTACCTTTGATTAATAAATGTTCATAACTTGTGGAAACTACTGTTGGACTGGCATCTACTACAAACTAAATATTTGTTGGCATCTGCAGTTTTCATTGTATTGACCAATAATTTTGTTATTGTCTGTGGTTTAATTAAGAAATATTCACTTGTACAACAATAGGCTAATTCCTCCATTGTTATTAACCAAGACTTAGCAATAGTCTTTGTCCTAATAAAACTTGGTTTTATTTCTGGAAGAATAAATGATGTTTAGATAAATATTTCAAAATAATCTTGTCAATCTTTAATGCCTCAAAAATCAAGTTATCTCCAACCTTACTCCTGTTAATGTTGAATAAATTGAATATTTTTAAGACAGTTTATGCATTTGGCTTTACAAAAAGGAAGTATGGTGTTAGCAATTTTTTGACCTCTTGGAGGTTTTGCACTGGACAATGCTGACCAAGAAACCATTTATTTCAACTAGATATTTATCACTGTAATTGCGGTATAACTTATATAAAATCATCAGAAGGAAGTATAACAGTACTATTTTAAACATAGATGTCATGTTTACTGCAACAAGTGTTATGTTTTGAACTATGTTGTATTACAAATGATCCTTTCAACTGTTGTATTAAACTGCAGCAAGTAACTTTGCATCATTTTTCTGTGGTGAATGGGACCTGTGATTATCCTGGTTGCTGTAAATTCATAGGATGTACCTGTTGTTGGCTAGAGTTCTTTAACATATGCAAGTGAGCTGTAATTATGCAGACTGCAACAAAGCACGGTTATAAATGAACATCATGTGATCTTTTGAGAATGTGTTGCAAAAGTTTACAAATCTCATTTACACTGTCTTATATTTCTCCTGTTCTCCACCAGATCATAATCAATGCAGAGTTACTAGCTACATGGTTTAGGTCCTGCTGAGTGAACAATATTTGTTTTAAATTGGGCTTCCTTGTTTTAATATAATGTTTGTTTCTAATGGTTGAGGTGGAATATTCAGCAACCCCCAAGACTGTAACCTAGGAAGAGCCTGTGCGACAGATGTTTGTAATTTCAATAGTAGTTTAACTTACTCAGGGTTAGAGAAATTACCAAATATACAGCGAAAAAAAAGTAGTAGCTATGCCATCTACACAATAAAACCTGCTTTGAAAACAGTTGTTTACATTTAATTATTTACAATTTTGTCAAATTAGTAATGGAGAGCATAATACAGGCACTGATTGTTAAATGCCTAGTGATGAGCTTTGTTGGGGAAGGTGGAAAATTCTGGTTATGATCTTGTTTCATTAGTTTTGGCTGTTTTAAGTATAGGTAAATCTGGAAAGATCAGGTGTACTTCAATTATTTAGCAACATTTTGATACATTACTGTTTATAATACGTAACCCCATTCCATAATAGACATAATTAAATGGTATGCAATTAATTGCATACTACCTCTGACATCAGTACGTAGGGTTTGAATTTCAACATGTATCAGTTTAGAGTTTTGGTCTCTGCATTGTTGGTTACTATTGTAACTAATCTGAGCCTCATAACCAAGACTCTGCCTGTAATGTTTTAGTGTCCAATAACTTGTAAATTGTCGTGTATTAATCTTTCTCAACATTTGCATGTGTCATGACATACTTCTTGTATTCAAACAAAAATCACTGGACGAACTCTGGCTCAGGCAGCAGCTGTGGAGGGAAATGGACAGTTAATGTTTTGGGTCAAGACCCTTCATCTGGACTGAAAGATGGATAGGAGATGGCCAGTATAAAAAGGTGGGACAAAGGGGTGGAGCAAGAGCTGGCAGCTGCTAGGTGGATCCAGGTGAGGTGGGGTGACAGGCAAATGGAGGAGGAAAGAGTGGATGTGGTGTCAAATGCTAGGAGGTGATAAATGGAGCAACAAAGGGCTGCAGATGATTTGCTGCTCAGAGCTGGTGCCCCTGTCAATAATCAGTCTCATTTCATGATCACTTCTCCTGGGTGTATTTGAAACAAATAGTCATTAATTTTGCATTAGTACCTGGATGGGAGGGGTTTGGAGGGATATGGTCATGGTGTGGGTAGATGGGACGAGGCAGAAGATCAGGTTGGCATGGACCCAATGGGCTGAAAAGCCTCTTTCTGTGCTGCAGTACTCCATGACTCTAATACATGCAGAGGTTCCATGAAGCAACAAAAATAAATTCACAAGGCATCATCTGATTAGAGCTAGATCAAGGAAGTGCGAGAGCAGCTTGCGGATGTGGAGGAGTGATTCTGCCTTCCATTGGTGTGTGGGATCGATGTCATCAGCAGGTGGATGGTTGATTTTACGATGAGCAAGTCAAAGGCAAGTTCCAGCAGTCATTCCAGTAACTGTTGATGCACAAGTCAGATGAACAGGTCCATTAACATCCTTTCCTGTTCAAATGTTTTTTTTAAAACGCAGCACTAGTGCAAGAAAAGCAATCAAGTGAATTTGAATTATGAAGAGGCAGTCCAGCCAGTGCCAGCACTTCTGATCAATCCCACTGTTCCACATTTCACAGGTTTGCCATTTTGCTATTAAGACTGTTCAATCTTTCTTTCACTTGTTGCATTTCTTGATCATAACTAGCTGCTTTAAGAAATCTTATTACATTAAAAAAACTGCAAATGCTGGAAATCTAAAACAAGCAGAAAATAGTGGAAAAACTTAGCACTTTAGGTGACATCCATGGAAGGAGAAACAGTCAACATTTCAGATCTATGACCATCAGAACTGGGCAAGGGAGAGATGCAAGTTTTCAGTAGGAAAGGTGGGAGGAGAAGAAAGGAATATCTGTGATGGGTTGGGTTGAAATGGCTTAATGGCAATTGTTACCAGCACATTAAGCTTCTTGGTCTGTGTAATGAATATAGAACAGAGCAGTGCAGTACAGCACAGAACAGTCCCTTTGGCCCACAATGCTGCACTAAACAAATTAGTCAAGTAATTAAATGCCAGGCTAAACTAATCCTTAGTGCCTGCACATTCATGTGCCAATCTAACAGCCTCCATCGTATTTGCCTTGACCACCACCCCTGACAGCACATTCCAGGTGCTCACCACTCTGTTTAAAACAAAACTTACCCTGCACATCTCCTTTAAACCTAACCCCTCTCACCTTAAATGCATGCCCTTTGATATTAGACATTTTGACCCCAGGAAAAAGATATGGACTATCTATTTATGCCTCACATAATCTTATAAACCTCTATCAGGTCTCCTCTCAGCCTCTGCTGCTTCAGAGAAAACAACCCAAGTTTGTCCAATCTCTCCTTATAACCCATGCCCTCTGATCCAGGCAGCATCTTGGTAAACCTCTTCAGCACCCTCTCCAAAGCCTCCACGACCTTCCCATTAGGGGGCTACCAGAATTAAATGCAATACTCCAGAAGCGACCTAACTAGTTTTATAAAGCTGCAACGTAACTTCCCGACCTTGAACTTGCCATATGCTTTCTTTACCACCCTATCAAACAGTGCAGCCACTTTCAGGGAGCTATGAACTCGGACCCCAAGATCCCTCTGTACACCAACACTGTTCAGGGTCCTGCCGTTAACTGTGTATTGTCCTTTTACATTTGACCTCCAAAAGTGCAGCACCTCACACTTGGCTGGATTAAACTCCACCTGCCATTTCTTCACCAAATCTCCAACTGATCTATATCCTGCTGTATCCTTTAGCAATCTTCAATACTATCCACAACACTATCAATCTTCGTATCATCTGCAAACTTAATAGCCCATCCACCTAGATGGGTTGTGTAATCGTTAATAGTCAGGTGGTGTTGATAATAGTAAGGTGATGGGACCTACTGGACAGGTGACACGTGTGAATAGGAAAAGAAAACATGAGCCAACATGATGTAAGAAAAGAAAATGGAAAATGCTGGAAAAGTTAAGCAACAGCCTAATCTGGAACAAACTCAGATGAAAAAAAAGTGGGATATATACCTGAATGAATTAATGATCAACATTTGACTCAAGTGAGTATGAAATTTCACCTGATCTGATCACCTGTAAATTAAGGTTAATTACAAAGTCCATAACGTTGGATGACCCACCTGATGATATGGTCCCAGGCAGAGTAATGAGGTATTGGACACATATTGAAAGGGAGAGTCATAATACTGGAGCACCAAGGCAAATCAAGCAAGATCAAAAATAAATGAGGATCCCACTGAGATAATGACAGAAATTATCATGGGAAGTAGGAAAAGGGTACAAACATTTTGTACCCATCTTTATTGTGGTAGTCCCAATAAATGCAGCAGAAATGAAAAGGACCAAGGTTAATAGGTAAGGAATTTTAAGCAATTAAGATTATTAAAGAGAAGTCAAGTTACTTTATTGTCATTCATCCATGCTATAAAAACACATGGGGAAAGAAATATCATTTCCCCCAGACTCACACAACAGAGGACATACAATCTTAATTAAACACAAACAGAAAAACAAAAGATCAAAAAAAATAGTGCAAGTACAAATTGTGCAAAAAAAAGTGCAGTTAGTTCAAAACCAAGTTGGACAAGAGAAATACAAGCTCAGTGTGTTGTACTCATTGTATAAACATGTTCAACAGCAGCCAAAGTTTTTATACACCGTTGTGCAAACCAGAGCTCTTGACATGGCTCAAACTGCTGTGGCGGGACCTTGGTGTGTCGTTGGATTTTTGGTGTCTGGCAGTGCGGACAAGTCTTGGCCCACTCACTGACCTGTTTGCGCAGGCCGTGGCAGATGAACTTGCTAGCGACTAGTCGGACAGTCGATCTGATGGATGGGTGCGCCAACCCGTGTACCAAGTTGAAAACACGTTTCCGCCAGGCTGCAGGGACAATAGGGCGGGGCTGACCTGTTGCAACGTCACAAAGAGGGTCCACTGACCCAGGCCAACTACAAAATCTTTGAGCTGCAGGCCTGAGACTGCGGTTCTGTAGCTGGGCAGCTCGTCGTCGGCTTGCTGTGCGTCAGCCAAGGTCGCGTAGACTACACTCAGGGACAGGCTATGGATGGCCAGTCCGGAGAGCACGTCAGCAACGACATTGTCCTTTCCGGAGACATGTTGGATATCCGTTGTGAATTCGGAAATGTAGGACAAATGTCGCTGCTGGCGGGCTGACCAGGGATCGGAGACCTTAGAGAGGACAAAAGACAATGGCTTGTGGTCAGTGAAAGCAGCGAAAAGCCTGCCCTCTGAAAAGTACCGGAAATGCTGGATTACCAGGTACAACACTAGAAGTTCTCGGTCAAAAATGCTGTATTTAAGTTTGGGTTGTCTAAGGTGCCTGCTGAAAAACACCAAGGGTTGCCAACAGCCTTCGATTAATTGTTCCAGTACCCACTGACCTCGGTGTTGGATGTGTCCACCGTGAGGGCAGTTGGGACGTCTGTCCGGGGGTGTACCAGCATCGTGGCATCTGCTCGGGCTTCTATGGCCTTAACAAGGCAGCCACGGCCTCATTGTTCCAGGCGATGTCCTTGCCCATGCCAGACGTCAGTGAGAACAAAGGGCGCATGATACAGGCTGCTGCAGGGATGAAACGACGGTAAAAGTTGACCATCCCCAGGAGCTCCTGCAGGCCTTTGACCATGTTGGGACAGGCAAAATGGCGGATGCGTCTACCTTGTCAGGTAGGGGTGTTGCTCCTTCGCTGGTGATTCTGTGGCTGAGGAAACCGATAGAGTCAAGCTGAATTGGCGCTTGGCTGGATTGATAGTGAGGCCGAAATCACTGAGGTGGGAGTACAGTTGGCAGAGGTGGGAAAGGTGTTCTTGGCAGTTACGGCTGGTGATGAGGATGTCATCTAAATAAATGAACACGAAGTCCAGGTTGCGGCTACTGTGTCCATCAGCCACTGGAAGGTCTGCGCGGCGTTCTTAAGGTCGAATGGTATTCGAAGAGGCCAAATGGAGTGATGAGCGCAGTTTTGGGGGTGTCGTCAGGGTGGACCGGGATTTGGTGGTATCCACAGACAAGGTCCACCTTGGAGAAGATGTGGGCCTGTGCAGGTTTGCCGCGAAGTCTTGGATACAAGGGACGGGGTAGTGGTCTGGGGTGGCGGCGTCGTTCAGCCTGTGGTAGTCGCTGCAGGGCCTCCACCCGCTGGTGGCTTTGGGGACCATGTGCAGGGGGAGGCCCAGGGGCTGTCTGACCTGCGGGCGATCCCCAGCTCCTCCATGCAGCAGATCTCCTCCTTCACCAGGCGGAGCTTGTCAGGAGGTAGTCATCGTGCTCGGGCATGAAGGGGCGGTCCTGTCGTAGTGATGTGGTGCTGCACCCCGTGTTTGGACATCGTATTCATGAACTGAGGTGCCAGAACTGAAGGGAACTCGGCTAGGAGCTTGGTGAACTCGTTGCCCAACAGGGAAACGGAGTCCAGGCGTGGGGCTGATAGGCTGGCTTCTCCCAGAGAGTAAGTTTGGAAGGTTCTGGAGTGCACTAACCGTTTCCTTCGCAGGTTGACTAACGGGCTGTGGGCCTGGAGGAAGTCGGCTTCCAGGAGTGGCTGGGCAATGGCAGCTAGGTTAAAGTTCCAGGTAAAACGGCTGTCATTGAATTGTAATTGGAGTGTACAGGTACCGACAGTTCATATCGTTGTGCCGTTTGTGGCTTTGAGGACGGGTCCCTGTTGCCTGCTGCGAGTGTCACTGCCGGTCAGAGGTAAAACACTGACCTCTGCTCCTATATCAACAAGGAAATGACGCCCGGACTGGCTGTCCCAAATGAATAGGAGGCTGTGTTGGTGGCCAGCCGCCATAGTTATCAGCAGCGGCTGGCCCTGGCGTTTCCCTAAAACTTGCAGCGTGGGCAGCATCAACGGGCCTCTGCGCCCCACCTCTGATAGTAGAAACACAGCTGGTCATCGGAGTCACCGTCTGTGTTCCTGGGGTGTAGTCGCTCGGCCGCTGGGACTGGTTTAGGTGGGCGTTGGGCACACGGTCTGACCATTTGGCTGACAGACGAACTGCTCTCACATTTGGCCTTCCACAGGACATCTGCCCGGGCAACTACCTCACGCAGGTTGCTGAAGTTGGCATCGGCCAACAGCAGGTGGATGTCGTCAGGCAGCTGTTCGAGGAAGGCCTGTTTGAACATCAGGCAGAGCTTGTGTCCCTCAGCCAGGGTCAGCACCTCGATCATCAGGGCCGATGGGAATCTGTCCCCGGCCGTCGAGATGAAGCAGGTGGACGACGTGCTCCTGACGAGAGAGGCCGAAGGTCTGAATGAGAAGGTCCTTGAAATCCAGGTACTTGCCCTCCTGCGGAGGAAACTGGATGAAGTCGCTGACCTGGGCATCTGTCTCCTGGTCCAGGGAGCTGACCACGTGGTAGTACCGTGTGGAGTCGGAGATTATCTGTCTAAGTTGGAATTGGGCTTCAGCCTGGTCGAACCACACGCAGGGCCGAAGCATCCAAAAAGTGGGCAGCTTGAGTGCCACTGCATTGGCTGCTGCGTTGTCGTTCATTGTGTTGGTCCAAAATCTATTTGGACCGTCGGGGTCACCAATGTAGCAGCTGCTACTGCGATGCGAACAAAAACACATGAGTCTGTCAGTTGTCGAACAAGACTGATTTATTTTCGCACCTTGCGCGGGCTTTTAGGTGGTGCGGTTCCCGCCCTCCAAAACCGGAATTGACGTACGCGCTATGTCAGCAACTTTTCGCGCCCATGGATTCTCCCCATCACTCAGGGAAGACGAAGGCCCAGCTCCATCTTGGGTCCTGCCACTCTGACGACACGCACCCCAACCGCCAAGCTGGTTTGCTTACTCAGCCGGTGAGTCGCCACATATTGTAGATATCTGAGATGGAGGGAGGAAGTACTCCAATGATCTTTTCTGCTATACTCGCAATTCTCTGCAAAGACTTACAGTCAGAGATGTTACAGTTACAGTACCAGGCAGAGATGCAGATAGTCAGGACACTCTCAATGGTACTCCTGTAGAATGGAGTGAGGGTGGGGGGAGGGCAGCTTTGCTCTTTTCAGCCATCGTAAAAAGTGGAGACACTGCTGTGCCTTCTTGACGAGGGAAGAGATGTTAGTTGACCAGGACAGGTCATCTGCTATATGTATTCCCAAGAACTTATATAACAGCTGACTCTCTGTATAATGATGCCATTGATGCACAGGGGTAAGTGGTCAGCCCGAGCCTTTCTAAAATCTAAAAAGAAAGTAAAGGGATTAAAACTGAACGAGTTGCCTCACTTTTGATTAGTCTGCATTCTGGGGTATTAAAAGAGTTGGTTGCAGAAGTGATGTATCCATGAATGATGGTTTTCCAAGATTCCCCAGATTTTGGAATAGTTCCAGCAGACTGGAAAGTAAGCAGAAAATCCTAATTTAAGAAAAGAGGAAGCAGATACACAGAGAATTATAGATTGGTAGGTTGTGGACAAAATGCTGTAACCAATTATTAAGCACCATTAGAAAATCGTAAGATAATTAGGCAAAATCAACATGATTATTTGAAGGGAAAATTATTTCACAATGAAACCAATGAATGATGGGGATTTTCAAAAGGCTCTTGATAAGGTACCAAACAGTTAATACAAAATAGCAGTTCACAAATATGCAGGCAACATGCTAGCATGGATGGAGGATTGTTTAAAGGACAGGACCCAGAGAAGGAATTAACAAATTATTGTCATTTTGGCAAAATATTTACAAGTGGAGTGCCATTGGAATCTGAGCACAGTCTTCCGCTGGATGAAAAGACAGAATTAATTTATCCAGGTTTTCTGGTGGTGCAAAGCTACGTGGAAAAGTAAGCTTTCAACATGACATAGGACACAAAAAGCCTGCACAGGATATAAACTAACAGACAAGAAGGTGGCTGATAGAGTATACTGTGGAGAAAATGTGAGATGGTTCAATTTGGTACAAAGGAAACAATAAGAACTAGCTGTGTTGGTTCATTAGACACAAAAATTGCTGTGCCAAATTCATATTTATATTAGAGAAACACACTGACAACTGTTGAAAGGTATGCTCAGACTTTTAATTGCCAAGACAAAGTTCAGGCTTGCACGGTATACTAGCCATCAAGGCACAAGGTGATCAGTCTTGGGGTACCCAGCATTCTCCAGGGTACTCAGAGACACTCCTTGTGAGTTTTGGTCCCAGGGTCTTATGTCATCCCAAGTTGTAGTAATGAGTTAAATCTTGTTTTCAGAACCCATCTCCTTGTATTACTTCTGTTCTCCTCCAAAGGGAACTTTGATATGAATTGTGTCTGAATGAAATACACATTTCAGTCATCTTTGTCCCATTGCAGCTGGACTATTAGTTGCCACAGTATCACCTTCCATTCACCTCTTCACCAAACTGTGGCATCTTAGTTATTGGCACTGAGCTATTGGAACAGACAAGAACGTCATTGGTTGCTCCTAACAT
>JARFYF010000104.1:57233697-57247162 GCA_030265395.1 Rhina ancylostomus
GTTTGTGTTGGGATTCCTACTCAGATCTCTGAGGCAAGATTCCTTCCAGCTGCTGCTGGTGTTTGGTCCTGAGGAAGCATCCTGACTCCAGTCCTGTACCAGTGTGCTGCAATTGGGTTCTCTGTGAGCTTGCTCTTGCTCAACATTGTGACAGTCTCTCTCTATTGCACACACAGGAAGTCTTGATTTCAGGGCCTTTATTCTCCTCCTACTCACACTTATGCTAGGAGTTTAATGATTAGCTGCCCTGGCCTCAGTCATTCGGGTCTGTGAAGTTGTTTGATCATAAACAATACCTATCTGGGTGGCAGTTTCTGAATAAGGGCAGGCTATTTAGGTCTGAGTTGAGGAGGATTTCTTCCCTCAGAGCCTGATGAACTTTTGGTACCTAATTCTGTTAAGAATAAAATATTTTTGGGGTGGGGTTTTGTTATTTTGGTATCATTTCAAAATCTTATGTCAATGCTAGTAAGTACCACTGGACTTTTGTACTGCTGGGATACAATTCCAGATATATTACTAATGGCATATGGTTCTACTGAGACATGGTACAGTTGGAGAATTGTTCTGCTGGAACAGGATGCTGATAAGTAAGCTCTGATGGAGTTGGTCAGATAGAATGGTCTATTCTTCATTATGGCAAATGGTTGGCACTTTTGCTGAGTTCTACATCCTTTTCCCAATCAGGAATGTTTCAGTGGGGGGAGGGGGTTTAGAAAGGTGTCTTTAAGATGACATCATGCACTAAAGGACCGGTTGTGGTCTTCAACACATGTTGGGTAAGGATTGAGGGCCAAGGGAACTGCCTACATTGCAGCCATAAGTACTTAAAAATAGCTGTGACAAGCACTTTGGGAGATCCAACCCAATATAAAAGAGAAAGTCTGATTGCATTATAAAATAGCTTTGTCAGATCAAATTGTGAAAATTGGAAATGAGGGGGTCAGTTGCTAAGCTGAGTAATGGTCCCATTATTTCAGCAATTGCACTGATTCTTTATCTGCTGACATTGGCCATGTCACTTAGAGATTTTACCATTTACCCTCTTTGAATCAATGGGGGATAAGCTGAAAAGATCGATGATCACAATTATTTTCTGAAGGTGGTTCAATATGCCACTCTACACAAAGGGCCTGGTTTTGGCAACACCTGTAACCATACCACTTAGTTTCCCAACTGTAAGCTGATCACTTTATATAAACAAAATTACATAAAAGAAATAAATATGTTTATAGACCATTGCTTTCTCTGGGCTTACTTCAGTCTGTTCACACACAGGAATGGGCAGAGAATCTGTTCAGATGGTATCATTTAAAGGAGGAACGTTAGACATCAGAATATCTTGCTGGTCTTCAGTTTGTTCAAGGGGTAGCTCAGGTGCAAACTGGTGAATATACCTTATGTATTTCCAACATGCACTCCTGCAATCTCATGCTGAAATGTGTTTATTGCTATTGCTGTTATGAAGCTGATGATAATCTCAGAAGACAACTACAGAAGTAAGTGACTTTTGAACAGTTTAAACAAGCTGCAGAAATATTCAATTATTGATGACTTACAGGCACCAAAATAATATTTTTGATTCTTTGACTTGGATTTTCTTTTTGGGGATGGAGCTTCCAAGAGGTAGAACTTCTATTTGTCCATTCCAACTCTGTCCTATTTTTCAACTCAAGGTTCATTGCAGATGAAAGGCAAGTTCTCACCATCAAGGGAGAGCCCAACAGAGCCAGCTAGAAAACTCAGGTGGTGCTGCAAACAGGAATCCAGCAAGGAACAGAAGTACCCCAGAGAGAAATACTGAACCCTTTTGGGACTATCTAAAGTAAAAAATAAGCCTGCTACCAGGCTTCTCTCTTCATTTAGTTTAATTTACTGTTGCTTCCTTCTATCTTGCATGATAACCTTGAGAAGAGGCCGTAAGTCTGATGGAGGGTAGAGGAACTGGGAAGGATTGCCAATTCCCTCTCTCAATTCCAAAGTATATAAATGAAAGAACACTAAGCTCTTTGGGTTCCCAGTCTGAATACAATGGTATATCCCTGGTTGGCAACAGCAAATTGGATAACAAACTTGCAGAAGCCTAAGTGACACATTCTGGAAAAACACTGAGTCACACTTTAAACCCAGCTAGTTATCTCCTTTGGACAAAAGGTTAAGAGTTTAATAAAAGAACAGTCACTGTAAAAGACATTATCAAATGAGTTATGGAGATTTCCCAGCAAGATATTTCTTAGTAGTTCACCATTCAGAACATTGACACTGCAGAAATTATGCTCCTAATATTACTTTGTCCTAGCAGTGACACTCCATAGTTTAAAAATTCAAATGCATTGATAAACTTTGAAATGGAGCATTCCATATGAAATGTGGTGCTGATTTTAAAATAGAAATTCACTAACATGTTCAATACTCTAATATATATTCCAATTCAGGAGTCCAAAGTTTTCAGGCATATGTCCTCCTGGATACAATCTTATACATACATACATGTATATCTATTGTGGTGATAAGGCAGTGAGCCAACCAACATTGGTATATTCATCCAAATATGGATATAAACATGTCAACCTGTAATGCCTATCACCAGTTAGAATCTTTTCCACTGCTTGAAGACAAAGATATTTAAGGTCATTTAAGTCTTTTATCAAGGTTTCATCATTTATTTATACTCAGAAACCATTCCTTGTGACAGGCTAAAACATTCCAGATTGTCATATCATAGGCTGCGCCATATCACCTTGACACAAGCCATCATTGTTTCATTCATTTTTATGTGCTTATTTTCCAGGACATGATTCTAACTATTCACTGATTTTGGTAGGAGGTAGCAAATAATAAGTTGGAACTCACCTGCCACTGGTGAATTCAGCCCTTAGCCAGCTCAACCCAATGCTGAGCTGGTTCTAAGTAAAACAGGTAATCTACAAAGACCTCAAGAAAACAATCTTTTGAGAGGGTAAATGGGGAGAAGGAACAGATGAGGGGATGCCTTAATTTCATTAATGAGCATTCTTGCTCTTTCTCGCCTCACAAACAGAGGAAAAACCTAAGCCTTTGATCTCATTGCCTTCCAGTTGGCTCTGATTCTCTTCAGTCTCACAGAAAGAAAACAGAAGCATTAAAGTTATACTCTGGTTCTATATGTTTAAAGGAGGACCTGGCTCTTTTTGGGTGGGTGGTTTTGTTGGCTGTCAATAATCCTATGTAAATGCCACATTTACAGGGAGTCCTTTAGACTATTTCATTTGCCCACCTAAAGATGGTATGACCAAAGGGAGTGGCAGGAAGTGCTAGTATGATTTTTGCCAAATAAAGGAATGTTCTGGAAAACTATCAACTTGCAAGGGAATGGGCAGCATTGACCACTTGTACACATGGGATCACTCACTTCTGAGTGATTGGTGGACTGAGTTGTGTCTGAGAGGAGCAAGATTTAAAGAGAGCTTTAAATGTCACCTTTATCCTTGTGGTTTCTGCCACCTATGAATTTGAACCCTGTGCTTCTTTTTTCTGTTGTGCATTTGAGCATGGTTATTAAAAAGAAATAATCATCTCTTTTTATAGGCATTTATTTAAGAAAGAGATGTAAAAGGCATGGAACAATTTTTAACTCTCTCCATCCTGTTTGTTGCAAATCCATGAATTGATCAATTTAGTTAAGTTGTCCATTGCCATCAAGGAAATATCGCTGTATTTGGTGTTTAATATATCACAAATATTTTGATGGGTAAGAACTCTATGCAGGAATTTGCCATCATTCTAAAAGGTTAGTGATTGCAGTTTAGTCGAGTGATGACACTGAGGTACCCACTCAAAGACAGCTGGGGACAAATCCAGACTTAGAACACAAGAAAATAGGAAGAGTAGGCCACTCAGCCCCTCCAGCCTGCTCCATTGTCAATATGATCATGGTTTGTAAATCTGCAAACTTGGAAACTTTATATTTCATTCTGTCCTCCAGATCATCAATGCTTATAGTAAACAATTGAACCAATCCTTGATTAGGGTTATTCTGTTTTCTATGTGACAGCTGGTTTTCATTCCATGCTGATATTACTTTGTCTGATGCAAATCCACAGCTTCTGGTTATGTGTTGGCTTGTAAATCTCTTTGACACCCCAATCACAGTTCAATGAACTAAACAGACAGTTAAAACTGAAGAGACACATTCATTCTGTGCTCCGATTACTCCATTCATTTCTTTGCATTTATCAGGCCTACTCTGTTTGTGCCTTTATATGACTAGTTCCTCCTGTATTTCCTCATAGCCTTTTTTGAAATTTCATTTAAAAGTACTGTTCAGATATAAAGATTGGTCAATTTTAATGCCTAAAGGCTATAACTGTGTATACAATACCTGACCCTTTCTTTGAGTTAAATCCATTCCTGCTGACAGGCTTCAAATCTTTACCACAAAGCTTTGCTGCCTAGCTGCCAAATTGCACCCCCCCCCCATCACTGTCTTGAGTATATACATGTGCTTCATAACCTTGGTATCCAGTTGATACAGTGGTCAGAACTAATACCACATCCTCTCCACCAAAACCAGTTATATCAACCTCTAATATCAGTTGTCTCTGTTCCTGCCTCAACCCACCTACTCCTGAAGTCTTCACCTGTTTACCAGACTCAACTATATGAATGTTCTTCTGCACCACCAATCACCTTCCTTCCTCCATAATTTTAATGTCACCTACATATAGGCTGTCTGTTCTCCTAATTCCACCAGGTATCATAGACTTATCTACTTCTGCTTGTTGGCCAATATTGTGACTCAATGACTTTTAATTTTTAAAATTCTCCTGTGTTGCAGCCTGGCTCCTCCAGATCTCCATATCTTTTACTGGACCCACATGCCGCAATACACATTAGCATTCCTTCATACCTTAGCACAAGCATGGTGCAGTGCAGTGAAAATCCACCTTGTTGTTGAGGAAACAAAGGTCTATGTACCCATTCATTGTTAAACACTTTGGACATATACCTTCAATTGCTTAATCACTGCAGTTATTACTGGTTATAAATTTACACTTTATTTCTTTATCTGGGGGCTAACACCGGCAATTTGTTTTAACTGCTGTTGAAATAAGTACTAAGATGGCAACTGCAATTTGAAAATAAATGAATGTCAATAGAAACCAGCCAAAACAGTTCACTTTTTCTTAAAACAAAAGCAAGGTTGAAGAGGAGCAGTTATTTCTCCTTGATCTACCATCTTCCAGAATAATGACCAAAAAGGCACAAGACCACATCCTAAGCCACCGACCATCTGACTTTTTGAGAAACTACTGAGAGTGATTATCAAAATTCTGCCTCTTTCTTGAAGAGAACAACTCTACCATGAATGTTAGGGATGGTGTGTTTTCAGACGGGAACCACGAGCAATCCCTCATATCAAGCTCGAGTCACATAGATGCCAAATCAGCAAAGAATAAGTCTTCCTATTAATGAAACAGATGGATTGAACCGAACCAGCCGTTCTCAGTTGACTCTCACATTGTCAAGATGGGATCTGAATTCACATCTCCTGGATCAGCCCCAGTAACATTAACCACAATTTATGATGAAGGCAGCGGACCAAAGAGGAAAAGAATCTTTGCAAAAGCTGCATCTCTCCGGTGCCCTCAATGTTGAATGCTTCACCTTCTCAGAGTTCACAGCTAATAAACCCCCCCGGGCCGCACAGGCGGCTGCACAGCCTGTAACTGGAGGTTGGCCTCGCTGTCCTGCGAGGGGAACACAACGTTGTTCCTGCAGCGTCCACTTTCTCCGGTCGCGCCTGCGCAGACGCGCTCCTCGCCCGCCGGTGATGTCATTTCCCTGCGGGCGGCGGGGTTTCTGGGGCCGGAGACGGAGCTCCGTGCGGCTGGCGGCCCGGGTGAGTGACCGAGGGGCAGAGACGGGGCGGGTTGTGCAGCTCCTCCTCCTGCTGTTGCTCCCACTGGAGTAAGTGAGGTGGCTGGTGAACCGGTGCCCCCCAGCTCCGCCTCTGTCGGCGGCCGCCGCACCCTGGAACGGCAGCACGGAGGAGCGGCTCCCACGGTCGGCCCCAGGGTCCTCCCGTCCCTCTGACGCTGAGTGACACCTCGGCACTGGGGGAGCCCCGGGCACGTCCTTCAACGACTATCTTGAGCTCCCGGTTATGTGTCACTTCCAACTCCCCTCTCTGTTCCCCGCCTTCTCCACTGCCACGGTGAGGCCAAACACAAATTCGGAGAACAACACCTGGCATGACGCGGTGGTGGTATGAACATTGAATTTCCCAGTTGCAGATAACCTGCACTCACTGTGTTTTTCCGCTTCTACCGGTCCACCACGTCTCTCCCTCCTTTCGTTCACCTTTTCCATCTTCTTCCCCCGTTGCTCACATCGCCTTTCCCCGCCTGGTTCCATCTGCCCATCACCCACACAGCTATCCACCTGGGTTTCTTCTACCGTGGCCTATCCTTTTTTATCCCATCTGCCCCCTCCCCCTTCCTGGTTCCACTTTTCATCTTCCAGCCTCTTTCTCTCTCATCTCCCCTCCCACCTGGCTCCATGTAACTTTTTTTCCCTATCTGTTTTGACGTATCACCCACCAGCATCTGTCTCTAAATGCCCCCACCTCACCTGGTTCCAACGATCAGCCTCTGTCTCACCTTTCCCTCACACTTTTTTTAATACTGGCTCCACACTTAGTCCTGATGCAGCGTCTAAAGCATTCCTTTACCTCCACGGATGCTCTTTGACTTGGTGAGTTACTCCAGCAGCTTTTTTATTTGCTTCGGATTCCAGCTTTTGCAGTCTATTGTGTCTCCCCAACACATCCATTTCTGGCACTTCTTCCTCTTTTAACTTGCTACAAATAATCTTTAACACAACCACTTTCTGCACAAGCTCTGCAATCCCACTCAACTTTTCAACTGTCATTTTACTTCAGAAGGATAAGTTAGCACATAATGCCAGAGAATGGAGCAAGGTGAGTGGGGCAAACACTGAAGAGGTACTCCTAGGCAGAACAGGAAGCCGTGCGTAAACAGTGTTCCGAACAGTTGTGACCATCAGATCAACAAAGGCTTTCATTTCAACCTAAGTAGGGTACCTGCAAAATTATCCTTTTTAATTCAACTCGCACAAACACATGAAACCTAGCAACATTAACTCTCATTGTGCAATGAAAGTTTATGGTTGTAGGAGGAATGTTTAGGTATGGGTAGAAAATTGGTTATCTGGAAGCAGAGAGGGGGCATAACTGGGTCTTTTTCTAGTTGGCAAGGTGTAATGAATGGTTAGCCATCAGGTTTATGTTGGGGCCTTACAGTTTATATAAAGGTACTAAAAATACGATAACTGAATTTGCTTATGACACAAACGTGGTTGGAAAGTAAGTTGTGAAGAGGAGATTAGGGGGCTACAGAGGGATTATAGTTGGGTGTTATGAATGGCAAATGTTTGACAACTAGAGTATAATGTGAGAAAGTGTAAAATTCTTTTTGGCAGCAAAAATAAAAAAAATACTTTGTCATTGTGGTGAGAGATTGTCTTCTGAGGAAAGGTTGGACTGGCCAGACTTGTATCCACTGGAGTGAGAGGGAACTTGATTAAAACATAAGTTTCTGAGAGGTCTTGACAGATTGAATGTGGAGCAGAGGGTTTTCTCTTGTGGGAGAATCTAGAACTAGGGTCACTATTTTAAGTGGTTGTCCATTTAAGGTAGAGATAACACAAAAATATTTCTCTCAGAGTGAGATTTTTGAACTCTCCTCCTCGAAGGGTGGTGGAAATGGAGTCTTTGAATTTTTTTGTATAGCAGGGATAGATTCTTGATAAACAGTGGGATAGAAAGTTACCAGAGCTGAGGTTTTACTCAGCTCAGCCAAGAACTTATTAAACGGTGGAGCGGGCATTAGGGGCCAGTTGGTCTGATGCTGCTATTAATTTGTTTATTCATATCACATGCAGTTTCTCTTGCTTTTTTTCAAGGCCTTTTCAACACCCAGAGGCCCTTTCAGAAGAGCAGAACATGGGGATGGATAGCTCCCTTTAGCATATACCATTACATTCTCCATACCTTCCAGGCACCCAGCTAAAACATTGACATTCTGCCAAAGGTATGTCCCCTCCCAATTTGGTGAGTTATTGAAAGGTAGTCAAAGGGTCTCAATACTATCATTAAGAATATGGAAGAACTTGCAACAACCTCTATATTGTCATTTTTAAGGCATAACATCCAGCAGGCCATCAAGCACAGAGAAAGCACCCCTAACACTGTAGAACTCCCTCAGTAATGCACTGAACTGTTGCTGTAGTGAAACCTGAACCCACAGGCTCTGATTCAGAAATAAGTGTGCTACCAACTGAGCTATGGTTGGTAATCTTTAAATAAAAACTCTAATCCAATAGAAACTATTTATTATATTTGGCATGAAGTCAATAGGTTTCAATACAATTGGTGCTTTGGTCTGAAAAGTCTTATTGTTCGGAAATAGAAAGCAAAGAGAAAATATAAAAAGTAAAGTCCTCTGGTCAGATCAGAAAAGATTACTTTAGATTTGGTTAAAAACTAGGAAAATTCAAAATGAAAATATTTGACTAACTGAATGAAAAAAATCATTGGGGTATGAGCAGAGAGCAGGGGAGTGGGACAAGCTGGATTGCTTTACATAGAGCTGATGTAGACTTGAAAGGCCAAGTGGCCTTTTGGAATTCTTTATCTGTTGCATCAGTCACATTTGCCTCATCAATTCTCTCGGTTATAAAAGCAGAAAATGCTGGAGGTACTAAGCAGATCAGGTGGCATCTGTAGAGAGAGAGAAACAGTTAATAGTTCAGGTCAAAGACTTTTTGTCAAAACTGGAAAAATGAGAAAAGCATGTTCTAAGTTGTAGAGAGGGTAAAGAGTGGGGGGAACAGAGAATGATTGCGATAGTGTGGAGCCTAAGATTCTCCAGGTAACGAAAATGCTCTTGGTGCCATCTCAGAGAGGGTGAAGAGTGATGAATACTTGTTAATCAAAGCTGTTGGTCTGGGGAAGTGTTATTAAAGGAAATGAATGAGGACAGAAGAGAGAAAAAGAAACAGTGCTGGGATTGTGAGATACCAAACACAGTGGTTGTTGGAAATCTGAAATAAAAGAGATTGTGGGAAATACTCAGCAGATCAGGTAGCATCTGTGGAGAGAGAGAGAAAAACAGCCATTGTTATGGGTGGATGAATTCACATCAGAACTGGCCAGTTTTGATGCAAACAGGAAAGTCTGGTTTTCTGGAATAATTGAATTCAATATTGAGTCCTGAAGGCTGCAGTGTGCCGAGACAGAAGATGAGGTGGTGTTTCTGAAGCTTACTTTGGGCTCTTTTGGGATATTATAGGAGGCCAAGGGCAAAGAGGACACAGCAGGAGTGGTATGCAGAATTATTATGACAGCTGTAAGCTTGAGGTCACTCTTGCTGACTGAACGTAAGTATTCTGGAAAACAGCCACCCAATCTGTGTTTGGTTTCTCCAATTATAGGAGACCACATCTTGAGCACTATATTGGAAGTAGTGCAAATGAATTGCTGCTTTACCTGTAAGGTCTATTTGGGTCCACAAAAGACTGCAGATGCTGGAATCTGAAGCAACAAACAATCTGCTGGAGGAACTCAGCTGCTCAGACAGCATCTGTGGAGGGAAATGTACAGTTGATGTTTCAGGGTCTTGAGATGTCAGCTAACCATTTCCTTCCTCAGGTGCTGCCTGACCTGCTAAGTTCCTCCAGCATCTTGTTTATTACTCTGCAACTTGCTTCCTTACTTTCTTCAGCAATCTTGGATGCATCTCATCTGAACCAAGTAATTTATCCACTGTGTCTTTCTAGTATCTCCATTTTATCAACTTCAGCCCATCCAGAATCTCAACTGCCTCTTCCTTTGTTAGGTTTCCTGTTTGATTTCTGATCAGCCCACCTCTTCTCGAAGTTTTTTTTCTCTCCTTGAAATCCCATGTCAAGATACTGGAGCCTGTACAAATGTACCCTTTATGTAGTATAGAAATGTAAACTTTACCCTCATTTAGGTAATACTTTCTCTGTTATGATGATGATTGTTTTACATTTTTCCCACCATAACTCCTGACTGATCTTGTGGACACAGGACATCAGGAAACTAAATGAGTGCTTTCTGTTTTCATTAAACTGTAGTATCCTAAAAAGGAAGATTGGAAGTATTTGATCTGGATTTTAAAAAAAACATGAACTTAAAAGACTGACAGTGTTGGAAATATGACATTTGACCTGATTTGAATGGGCTGTATCCTATGATGCTAAATGAAGGAACAGTGGGAATGGCAGCAAAAATGATATTCTCTTTGGATTTGAGAATTGTGCCAGAGGATAGTATTTATGTTGTATTCTTGTTCAAAAGGTAGAAACTGGCAGTTAAAAGCTTGTCAGCGTGACCAATTGTTGTTGTTTAACCTTGAAAGAAAATTACCGGACGGGGGGGCAGGGGGGAGAAATAATTTCTGCTTGCAAAAATATAGTTAATAAATGAAAAGCAGCAAGACTTGGTTAAAAGCAAATAGTGTGAGACTCACATAAGTTCTTATGATGAAGTAATGGAGAGGATGAATGAAAGCAGAATGAATTAAACTGTCTACTGGATAAAGATGTTTGAGGAAGTATCATCTAAAAGATTTGTTAGCATATGTAAAGTTCCTGGGATTAACTGGATACACAGATGTAAAATTGGTTAAGGTACAAATGGACCTTCTCCTTTTTCTTTTCAGAGCACTGGTACAAGCAATCACTAGCAGCCTCTGAAATCAAAAATTGTGCTTCCAAAATCTCATGATTTCATTTCTGCACAAAGCACGAGACCTCAATGTGTACAATTCACTCCTGACTGTTATCATCTGAAGGTACTGTGTTCCCGGAGGAACTCCTTGCTCCCTGATCTAGGTGATCACTTGCTCCTTCTCCTCAGATATCTTCTGCATGTATGGATGTTTTATTTGGAGTTTCTACATGGATCAGGATGTCTATGCAATAGGTCTCAAGTAAAAATATTTGCATTTCATGACTTATTTCAGTAATAATTCACTGGTCTGAGTGTGTTACATGCTGTGTGCTAAATGTGTGCAGAGGGAAAACAGTTTTAGATGTGAAACATAAGAGATGGTAAACAACCTTTCTGATTTACCTCTGCTCATACACATTATGTCTTATCTATTGTCATTAATCATCATTTCCACTTCCTACCTTCTCAGTTTCTGATGATGAAATCAAAGCTTTGGCTTGAACATCTTGCTAAATCACTTAACCTGATGTGAGGCTAACTAATTGGATCTAATTGCCACAGAAAATGACCAAGCCAGAAAACTAAACCTTTCTGCCAGGAATTCTGATGTAGTTTGCCTTTGTTTTTGTTGAGGTAAATTATTCCTTCCTGTTCTGTAATTCCTGTGGATGTTTTGGGGTTTTTATACTGGCCTTGGTAAGAACAGCCATAGCAACTGTATCCCTCCTCCTGCTGCACTGACTCTGAACTGTTAACACAGGCAACACGCTGTCTTTGATGTTTTCATGCATCATTTTCAAATTGAGCATTTTGCTTACCAATTAAATGATCAGGCTTTTAACCTATAACCTTTGTTGTAAACTGCCCTTGCAATATGTCAGAAGTGTTGATTTTGCAATCATTTGACTTCTCTGTTCCAAAATATTCTTTTATCAGTTTGCTGAGAAGTTACATTCTTACAGCCTTCAATTCAAATCTCTCAGCATTTTGAACCTTAGTCCCTTAGTCAGTGCCTTACAGCAGTCCTTTCTGCTGTGTCATCCATCTTATGGATATGAGATTCTACCCAAAATACATATTCTGAAGAGTAATATGACAATCAACTACTCAAATTATAACTTGTGTATAGTGTTTCAAACATTATTGTATAATTTTAACAAAAAAGATAACCCTAAGTTTGCTTTAATCAGCAGTAAAATACTGTGGTATCTTTTGAATCCATGATACAAGAGTTGCAACTGTACACATTGTTAATGGAGTACGAGTTTAGATTTGGGGATGGGTCAACTATCTTGTTTATAGTCTGACTAAAGTTCAGCATTGCATGTAATGTATTTTAGATTCCCTTGTTAATATTCTGCCAGAAAACAGATAAGTCTCTGATCTGCCCTCAAGGAACTGTTAAAAAGTAGTTTACTTTATCACTCTGAACAGAATTCTTTGCAGCTTTTCTGCACTTCCTGCAGGAATGGGAATGGAGCACTTTTATTTTCCAGCCTCTATTTTTAGCTTCAAGTTGGGTTAAAAGGTTTTCTGCAGTAACTGAGCATGCGGTCCAAAGCCAAAAGCTAAGGAGTATCTCAGTGAAAGGAAATGCAGAAAAGGATGGTTAAATTCAAATGTTATGGCCCATGGTAGAACAAGTTACATCAGGAATCAGGAGCTCAATTTAAAAGTGGAATCTCGAGTAAAAATCTCTGGATTTCTGCAAGAGTGCAACATTTTTTGTTCCCTTTTATCTTGATACAATTCGAATTTGCAGTGAGGTTGGGGTGCCTGGTAATGGTGGAAAGGATCAACAGTGTCCCAGTTATGCCCATCTAACTGTTTAAGTTGCATTCAAATTGCTGGACAAACATGTTTAGATTGAAAAACATGTGGTTGCACTTAATATTGTGGTGATATTTGTCAACAGCAGAGTAAAGTGACACCCATCAGAATAGAACTTGTGTGTATCGTGATAAAAGATCAAATAAACTAAAGGAGTAGCTGTTATAGTGGGGGAAGTGGATCAAGAATTATGCAACCAAATGATGGAAATTTAAGAAATAGGAGATAAACATGGGGGCTTTGACTTTTTCACATAAGTTATTTGGTCTGAAGGGAGAGGTAAACAAGATAAAGAAGTGACATTCCAACAATATAATCAAATCTACTTTCAAGTATGGTATGCTCAAAGTCTGAAAAAAGATCCATTGTTGGATTTGGTGATAGGAAATGGGAGATCCACCACCAGGCACATCTTCCCCTATCCACTTACCGCAGGGATCACTCTCTCCGTGACTCCCTTGTCCACTCATCCCTCCCTGCAGATGACCGTCCCGGCACTTATAAGTGCTACACCTGGCCTCACTCACCACCATTCAGGGCTCTAGACGGCGCTTCACCTGTGAATTCGTGGGTGTCATTTATTGCATCCAGTGCTCCCGTTGCAACCTCCTCTACATCGGTGAGACTTGGGTGACCTCTTCATCGAGCACCTTCATTCCATCTGCCACAAAATCAAGGATCTCCTGGTGGCCTTCCACTTCAATTTCACATCCCACTCCCATACTGACATGTCTATCCATGGCCTCCTCTACTGCAATGTGGAGGCCAGACACAGGTTGGAGGAGCAACACCTCATATTTTGCCTTGGTAGTCTTCAACCTGACAGCCTCAACATGGATTTCTCTAATTTCTGGTAACCCCTCCACTCTCTGCCTC
>JARFYF010000104.1:57348113-57359619 GCA_030265395.1 Rhina ancylostomus
CTGTGATTACTCAAAGAGAAACCAACTGTTTGTATGAATTTCCACCATTTTAAATCTATATTTTGATTTATACTCAAAACTATTAGGCACCTTTTGAATTTCTCTGTCATAAGTAACACAAATTAGTGGAGGTGCTGGATTACATGAAAGCTCTGTAAATCAGCAAACACAAGGGTGATGCACACAATTCTCAAGCAGTACTTTTTTTGTCACAATGTCAATAAATGAAGAACGACTTCCTCCAAGAACAGAACAGCAGCTTACTCGAGGTAATTCTCTGGCATCAAATAATATAAATAAAATGAATACTTATGCTTCTACAGTAAATGTTAGAACAGCAGGCTCTTTCATGCACAGTATAGCTATAGTTTCACTCAATAATCCATTCAGGGACATACACATCAACTAATGAATGGATTTAGAATTGATGATTTTGGTTTATTTGCACACAGCACTAATTGGATTGAAAAATTAATCGGTAGTACAGAGTGCTATTAGTAGTACAAAGCACACCACAATCTGTACAAGCTACTGCCATTGAACTTCCTGCTAAACTTCAGTTTGGTACATTATCCCATTATACAACACTAAAAAGAAAATGGAAACACAACAGAGAACTGAGAAGGCACTTTTGGCTGTACGTAAAAATCATCAGCAATAGAGTGTGCTCTGAAGAGGCATGAAGTCTTCACGAAGAGATTAGACTGTCGTCCGGCACCTGGGGAAGATGGGGCCATTGAGGCCCTGAAGTCGGCTTTGCCTCACTAAAATAGATCAACAAACCAACAATTAATTTTTGATCTAAAACTAGATTGCCAAGATGTACTCATAATGAGAAGTATTTAACTTGTACTACCTTTAATTTGCAGACAATTTGTAAGCTTCACTATACTGTAAACTGTAGTCTTCATTAACAAATACATGTGGCCTAATGGGAGATATGTGCTAATTTTATCACTTCCTTATTTTCTTCAATTTTAAAACTCAACAGTCTTTCACTCGTAGTTTTCCCAATTAACACTTCTTCACCTCATACTCTTAAACCTCAGCTTCTACGAACTAAAAGTGCTTTTGCCTATATGTAATCAATAGAGAACAGTTCCCTGAACAAATGAACAAGGTGAATTATTTGATAAAAATTCAGGAACACAGTCATGGAACTTTCCTGAATTGGTGAGATTCGTCCTTTTGATAATGCAATTGGTTCCTCAATCCTGAGTTTCCAATGAGAACAAGTACCTTGTTCTAAAGTCTAGATTAAAGGCCCATCTGCCCAACCTTTCCTCATGATACAATCTCTTCAACCTACACCTTCTGCACTTTGTCCTAGTACATCCTTCCCTAAATAAGTTAATGATGTGGACAATATAGTGGTGCTTCAACTGGCACTGCTGCCTCATAGCTCCAGCAACCTGGGTCCGATTCCAATCTCTGGTGGTGTCTGTGCATATTCTCCCTCTGACTAGGTGGGCTTCTGATATTTCTGCAGCAAGTTATGATCTACAATGCAGTGTGTGCATTGCATTGGGTGAGGGAAGCATATTCAATTACTACATCTGCAAAGGAATGATTTACAAGTCTGTAGAAAATGAGTAAAGCTATGGGGCTAATTGGATAGCTCAAAGAGCCAGCTGAAAGACAATGGTAAAATAGCTTCTTTCTGATCTGCATCATTCAAGGATTCTAACTCTCTTCTGCATCCTCTCAAGGCCTTAATGTCATTTGTAAAGTGACATGCCTGGACACAATACTCCACTCAATACAGGTTTATCATAACTACCTGCTTTTGTTCTCAGTGTTTCTAAAGCCAATAATCCTATATGCTCATGTAACCCTTTGAATGAAGTTTCAAATTGCTTTCAATGAGGTAATCTCAACTGTGTGTCAGTATCTCCAAAACAAAGACAAAGATCATACCATAAATATACTATCATGCATGCAAAATAGTTGCATGTGTTCTAAAGTGCAGACATAAAAGTCTTAAGAAATGTATTTTTTTAGTTTAAAAATCAGTGAATATTTGAAATTGCAGCATTCTGAAGTGCTAGTTTTGAATCAATCTATAAAAGTGATCAAGAGCATTTTCAGCGTTCTGACCACGTTCTTCTTTTGTCTACCTGTACAAATCCACTGCTGGTTCCGGATAGCTCAGTCAAAGAGCTGGCAGAAGCTGGTAAAATAGCTTCTTTCTGTTCTGCATTATTCAAGGATTCTAACTCTCTTCTGTATCTCTCTCAACTGCTAGTTCTTTACTCACTTTGCATTTTCTTTAGTGTCTTTTGCATTAATCTCAAATGAAATTAATATTTACTTTTAAAAATAAATTCTACACATAAGGCTGTATGAGGCATGTCCATGCAAGAGAACAGACATTTTTGCAACTGGTAACACTGCTCTTAGGTCAGGAATTACAGTTACTTAGTCTCACTCAGTCTCCCCTCCTCCTCCCTATAAAAGATCCCCTATGGACTACACAAGACTCTCCTAGAATTCTCTCCAATTATGGTCAATTTTTTGCTGTATCTCTTTTCTTACTAAAGCTACACCTGTTTTGACCTTACTGTAACTAGATTCCAGATAGCTGGCATTGGTGAACCAGCACCTGAGCTTTACGTAGCTCAGTTTGGTTTCCCTGTCATACACTTGAATCAGTTCTGCCATTAGTCTATAAAATGTGCTTAACCACTTGATACTAGAGCTACCAAAATTCAAATTAATGAAACAATATAAATGCTTTTTTTTAAATCATGTCTGCACAAACCAATTTCACCTGAGCCCAGCATAGTATTAACCTTTCCATCAACTTGGGTGTGAATACTGAAGAATCAAACACAATTCAAAAATGATTATAATTAATCTACAGCTGAAATCTATTTTAGTCAATCACTTCTTACTGAGTGTTATTTCTTGTACTACAAAATGTTCTCTATTTGCAGTGGTGGCATTATTTGGTAGTGTGACATGCAATACTGCTCTGTTGGTTCTTTATCCTGTGAGCCAGAACACAGAACTGTTTATCGTTGCTTGGTAATTAGGAGATTTATGGCAAGAAGCTGAGAGATGGGATTCTTATTCCCCTGTGAATGCACAGAATCTGATTAGGGATTCTTTCTATCCCAAACATTAGAAAAAATATTAAAAGTGCAGCTAAATTACTAGTTTTGAGCCTTACTTTTAAAATGAGTAGACTCACATGCAGATGGCTGAGGTGATATCTCATCAATTTTTTTAAAAATATGCCAACATAAAAATCCCATTAAAACTGAAAACTACCTCAGAAATCATGAAATAGATGGTGAAATGTCATTATAATCTCTAACTGCTGAGAATAAAATAAATTATACAGCACTGCCCATTTCTGTTTGAAAATGTGTAAAGTACCAAGTTCTGTGTTCTATCACAGCATGAACTTTTTGACAGTCCATCCCAGCAAAGAACGTTGTCCACTGGGACATGTGTACAGCCAATTCAAATGATCGGAAACTTCACTAATCTCAGATTCTCAGCTCAATGCCCTTTTCAATGACAGTCAATCATAGAAGCTGAGTTTCCAGAAGTTATCTCAGAAACAATGCACACCTTAAAAAGCAGAAAATCATTTAGTAAAAACAGCACTGTCCAATTTTGAGATAAGGCTTATAAACAAAATTATTAAGAAAAGGTGTGGTAATTCTGAATGGAGGTTATTGCAACATTCTTTGACTCCACTACATGCTCTATGTGAGAAATTGCTTCCAAGTGGCATTTTGCAGTTCTTTAAAAAAGTGACAACATACAGAATTTTTTTTTAAAAACTCTCAGCTAAGAAAAAGGTATTATAAAGGAAGAAATCTCACTGCAGCAGACACAGATTTGCTAATTAATGCAATCAATATTTACATAAAAAAGGATATCCAGAATTATTAATCAGAAAGAATAATTGTGTCAGCGAGAAAAGCAGGGAGAAGCAGTGGAGGAGAAAGGAAGGGAATAAATCTGCACTCAGAGAAGGGAAAGTTGGTGTAGTCCAGCAGAAAGGCAGTGTAAAGCACTGCCAATTCAATTAGGGAGGCTATGACCAAAAAAAATACTATATACTTATATCTCCTCCAGTTCCAAAGCTGAGAATCTAGGCCAGGAACCATCTGCTCTGTTAATGCGAGCTGCAACAAAAATTGGATTGTTAAGAACTCCTGCAAAACAAGACGCTGTAGGGAATCTAAGAAATTCATTAAGAAAGCAAAAAGAATCGACTGATGCTGGAAATTAGAAATAAGAAAACAGAAAATGCTGAAAATACTTATAAGTCAAACAGTATCTGAAAGTTCTGATGAAAGATCATCAAGTTGAAACATTAATTCTGTTTCTCTCTCTCCACAGATGCTATCTGACCTGCTGAGCATTCTCAGTACTTTCTGTCTTTACTTCAAACTCATTAAGAATGCTTTATAACAACTTTTGGAACTCCCACATATAATGGATATTAATATACTGGACTAGCAGCAACCATCAGATTCTGTTTTACTCGAACATCATGGCCTTAAATTGCCTTTATTATATTTTGCCATTAAGCCAATTTACTTCCGTTATGGATTAAATCCAGCTTTAAATCAACTTATTGAAGGTACTAAGATTCATACATAGTCCCATCAGCAGAGCTGTAGACAAGTTCCAACCCACTAATGAAATAAATAGTGGAGCATTATTGTTATAAGTACATAAATAGTAACCAGCTCTGATTTTGTAGCTCCGATCAGTCAGCTCATTTTCACTTCAACCTTCAGCTAAATTGAATTCAGTGAAGTTCTTCCTGTAAACCACCCACCCCACTTCCACTGCTTTCGCCTACAAACATTTTTACAAATCTACCTATGCTTTGGGTTTTTCTTCCATTTTCTCCATTTTGTTTTGAGTCATTTCTCTCCTCCATGTTGCATTCCCAAGGTTAGGCTGCTACATATGTACAAGTGTCTTTTGCTATTTGTAAAGGTTTCCCATACATCTGTTTCTCAGGACAAGCTGGAAGACCTCCTGCTCAATGCAAGTGCTGCTTTATAGCAATTATACAGAAATATGGGGATGCATCATGTAATGAAATCCATTTTGATGTTGTCTCCCTTCTTATGTGAAATAACTTCTCTCCCCAGTACTTCCAAGAACAGCACAGTTGGAAGTGGAAATCCAGCGGGAGGGGAGCCGGAGCTGGAATTCTGAGCTCAACAACTGTGAAAACATTTTAAACAGGATGATTCTTTTATATAAATTACATGGCAATCATATGTTAACAATAATTGGGTTTTATTTGTGGAAAAAGACAATATGCACTTTATCAGTAAGAATTGGAACAGCTATATTAATCAGGCAGTTTACAATGAGAGTCTGGACCTCCAATATAGCAAAATGTATCTGAAATTTTCACAATGAAATTAAAAAAATGTTGGTCCATAATAGTTATAGCATTACATTAAATATTACAACTGTTCCAATACTCCAATTTATAAATGGCAAATATAAAGATTCTTTGGTATTTCATATTATTCTGAATACTAAAATGAAATAAAACTAAAATTATACATGGTACCTGAACTCATCTAACAACAACATTGTGGGAACAAAGGAAGTCTTCTTACCAAGGTCATTGTTGCTCATCACTGCATTGGAAGCTCGAAGCCTTGGGCCTTGCTGGGTGAAATGATAGCCAAACTTCAGAAGGACTGGATTTTGTTCCAACATATCCGCAATTTCCATTTCTACTTTATTACCCAGCTGCTGGCACTATGAATCAAAGAAAGAGATGCATCATATACTTTGATAAACTGCATTTATATGACAACCCTAGCATAAGAAATGTCCTCCCAAGACACGTTAAAAGAGCACAGTAAACAAGCATTGACAGATAACACAACCCTATTTTCTTTATGCAACACACAAAATGCTGAAGGAACTCAGCAGGTCAGGCAGCATCTATGGAGGGAAATGGACAGTCAACGTTTCAGGTCGATGCCCTTCATCAGGACTGGGAAGGAAGTGGGGAGACAGCCAGCATAAAAAGGTGGGGGGAGGGGCTGGAGCAAGAGCTGGCAGGTGATGGGTGGATCAGGTGAGGGAGGGGAAGAGTGGGAATGATGTAAGAAGCTGGGAGGTGACAGGTGGATGTGACAACGGGCTGAAGAAGATGGAATCTGATAAGAGACGACAGTGGACCATTGGATAAAGGGAAGTAGGTGGGGAGGGGAACCAGAGAGAAGAATATGTGGGTGATGAGCAGATCGAGAGGGTGGGGGAGGGGAAAGAGAAGGGGTGATGGGGGCCAGTGGGATAAGGGAAAACAAAGGAGGGACAGAGGGGAGTAGTTACCGGAAGTTAGAGAAATCAATGTTCATACCGTCAGGTTGGAGACGACCAAGCTGGAATATAAGGTGCTGTTCCTCTAATCTGCATCCTGCCTCAACTTGGCAGTCGAGGAGGCCATGGACAGGCATGTCAGTGTGAGAATGGGAAGTGGAGTTAAATGGCTGGCCACTGGGAGATTGGAGCAAAGTTGCTCGACAAAGTGATCCCCCAATCTGTGTTGGGTTTCACCAATGCAGATGAGGCCGCTCCAGGAGCACTGGATGCAATAAATGACACCAATTTTCCTTATACAGGCCAAAAGCTAAATCTATCCAATTGTTTCATTTGGGATTAGCCCACAAAAGGATCCCCACTGTATATTTTCAAACCATATAAAATTTACAATTGAAATTAGTTAAAACAATTTTGAAGCCAAAACAGAACACATCTGACCTGATTGTCAATTTTAAGTTCAAGCAACGAGTGATTGTACTGGAGGGCTTTCACTAGAGCCAGAATTCCATTACCAGTGATAAAGTTGGACTCCACATTCAAACTTTTCAATGTTTTGTTAACTTTCAGCATTTCTGCAAAAGACTTGAGAGAGAGTAGAGCACTTATAAAGATATCAATCATCATAGATAATACTGTTGAATACCATACACTGAACAAAATCTGCTTTAAATATCAATTGTTCATTTCCATGACCAAAACTGTTTGCAAGTACCTACTACAGCAAACTCTTCCACATAACATTAATTCTGGAATTTAATAAATCTGTTATCACACTGTCAATCCTGTGGAATTCCAGGTTCCAAGATCCATTGTTTCCTGTAATATTTATGTGACATTTTTATTCCTGTAATAACATTTAATAGTTTTTAATGTGAAGAGTTGCTTTGAGCCTGTAATATTATTATAAAATCTCATAAAATTCTAGTGATATTGAAGTTGGGCAGGAATTCCCAGTGACATTTTGGTTGGAAATAACTTTTCAGCAATATAGTCAGTGGAGAAAATCTGAAAAGTATCCTAGTTAGAGATGAATTCCGATTGATTTCCTGTAACACTTGTCACTTCTTGTATCCCACTTTTAGTATGTGTTTTGTAATAAATCTACAACCCCTTCAGCGTTATTCTCTTTTACCACTTGCACATCTTAATTTACCTCAGCTTATTCTTTAATTTTCCCCTTTCTCATCTGTCTGCTATGTCTTAAAATTCTCTTAGCAATCCTTTGCCTATTCATATATATCCTTCCCACATCCTGTACTCAGTAACATCCTATACTCAGTTTTCCCAAGATTTGGCAGGACAGAAACTAATCAGTTCCGAAGACACTTGCTAAGGCTCTGTTTGTTTTTCTCTGTAGCTTTATGCATAGGAAAAATAGATAGTTAAAAACCAGGAAAGAAGCAGGAGAAGACACACAGCTTCTAAGTAAAGGCCAGGATGATTCTACTTTGAGCTTGTCCAGAAATAACAGCTAATTGGTAAAAGAAATGAAAAGAGATCAGGAGGCGAAGGGGACAAGAGTACAGGAAACGGAAGTTCATTCAAACTAAGGTTTTGAATCAAAATGAGTCCAAAGACTTCAAAATACCTGGATTATTATCTCCACTTCTGAAATATGGGGTACATGCATGCTATTGGAAATATGTGTATGCACATGAGGATGAGAAGGGGATTTAGAGGTGCATTGCTATGAGAGAAGTGATGGATCCAAGCTTGAAAAAGCAAAGTTTTTTAAATTGGTACTGAGGAAATTAACCATTCAGAAAAGCAGAACAAACCTTTTGCACTAGTGGCATTTAAGGTCTCAAACAAGCATTAAACACAATATTTTTAATATATCACAATTTGCCAAATTATCAGAGTAGGAGAGCCAAATACAGGTGCAGTCATTTGTGTTAAAAGGCCAAAGGTTATTGCACTAAGCTCCTTATAAGTTATTGTGTCCCCATTTCAAAGTCTCACATTCTATTTTGATATATTTTAATTTCATGTTGTGGTTAAATAGCAATTTTATAGCAATCTGGAAGCTGAATGGAGTGAAACACAGGAAATTCTTTCTAGTACAGGCTGAGGAATGGGGAGAAGTTCACTTGGGCTACATGGTCACCTGGACTGTAAACAATGTAGAGGGTTACATGGTCGGCCCAGATCTTATTAGACAGGACAAAATACCATGGACTTGCCAAAACAGAGTCAGTGTTTTGACACTGCTGGCTACTTAACACAAGCAAAGGTTCCCAACCCTAAACAATGACTATTAACCAACATTAACACCTCCTGACTATTTCCAGCATTGTCTGTTTGTATTTCAGTGGCCACTATAGATGTGGGCACATAATTTTATAATGATAAAAGATGGCTGGGTAGATAAAAGTGGAGAATGGCTGTAAGTCATTCTAACTTGCATGTATTATACATACTCTTCATGCATTTGCAAGTTTCTAACCTGCAGTAGTAACTTCCTCCTACTTTCTTTCTTCTCAGCCCATCAACACCTCGCTATTCCTTTTTTCCTCATATAACCTTCTCCTTAAAGCATCTGTACTATTGACCTCGCTATCCTTTGCAACTTCCAAATTATAACCACTTGCTGGGAAAGAATTCCTTATTGGATTTATTGCATTTTGCACTCTCTGAAGTGGAAACAAACACCTTCATAATATCAATTCTATTGTCGGTTTATTTGGCCATTTCTGACAATTACATTTTCAGAGCAATGGCTTCCTTTTAGTAAATTCATTTTCTACCTACTCCAGTGCCTCTTTTTCAATGCTTGCAAATGAGGGTAATATATTGGTTCAATATAACTTTGCTTTTCCATGCCATTCCTCTGATAAACCAATGCTTTGATTTTCATAACATTTTCAATCTGCATTGCTTCTTGTAATGGTTTATGAATTTGGTCACTGTGATCATCTACCTTATTTGGACTCTATTTTCCAAGCAATATATGACATCCTTATTGCTTCTGGGTAAAATTGTCTTGCCTTATATTATCTTTATTTTAATGCATTTGCAATTTCATATTCTGCAAGTCTAATACACAGTTTCTTGTATTTTGCCACCGCATCTTCAATATTAACTGCAGCATCACTCATCCCTCAAGCAATTTAATGTTGAATTATTAGCACTTTTTAGCATCATTGTGAAAAATTAATATCATTTTCTACATATGTATTTTAATAAGCATAATCATTCATTGATCTTTAATTATTAATCCTACTTACAATAGCAACAGGATCATTACTTCGGGTTCCAACAATGCTGAACTTCTTTACATGCGTATTTTCCTTCAAAGCTTCAGCATATGCTTTCAGTGTCGCAAGGGGAATGTTCTGGGAATAAAATTTACTCAGAATAATTACAAATATGATAAAAATATCAAACCAGATCAATTTTTTGCAGCTTAAATCTGATCCATTCTTTTGTTTCAAAATATTTACCATCCATTTTTTTGGATCATGTATTCACCAAAAACTACATACCGCTAGGATTCTTTAACCAATTTTATATTCTTGGACATCTTAACTTATATTCAGTTTATATACTTCCACTTTTTATTTTTTTCATGTATCTGTATACCTGTGAGATTCCAAATGATTCCACCTCCTCTCCCTCATCAACTACCACACAAAATTGAGAGATAGTCTAACTAATAACCGCCAATAAACAGTAAATGGTGCAAGGCACAACAACTTTAGCAAATGAAGATTATTACAGACCTTAGGGTTTTTGTTCCTCTCCAAGATCCAAGACTGAATTGTCAGATCCTTGCTAACCTTTTCTACAATTCCATTTTAAACCTTGGCAGTCAGATTTTTCCACTTGCCACCACATTGAAATAAGCCTAATTAAAGTCACAAATCTTATCCTCTGTGACAGTGAACATGATACTTTATTCCTTTCTGATCCTTCTTGACCTGCCTGCAGCCTCTGACATTTACTTCCTCCTCTGATAGATCTCCTCCATTCCCTGTTTGAGTGGGACTGTCCTTGCCCAGTTTCAAACTTACTTAATCACTGGCAGCTAAAGCATCTCCAGCAGTGACTTCAATGTCTTTCTGCTGTTAGCTCTGGAATCTCCCAAGCATCCTTTGGTTGTTCTCTTCCAAGTTGCATGCTGCCCACAGTGAAGTGAAAAATTGGCCAGATTCCATACATTCATTTACAATACTCAACTCTACCTCATCATAACCTTTCACAACTTTTTCACTAGCTCTGTACTTTCAGTCAGCTTCTCCAATGTACAGTCTTAGATGAACTGGAAATCCACCAGTTAAACACGTGGCCCTTTGTTACCACCACAAACACCCACTGATTTCATCCCTATCAGGTAGAGAACATCCTTGCACTGTTAGATGTCAAGCTGACCTTCCAACCACATATCCTTCCTATAGCAAAGAATTCTAAATTCCACCTTTGTAATGCTGCCTTCCTTCAACCCTACCTCCCCAATCAAATTGTCTTAACGGCAGTCTCTAAACAGATCTTTTATGCAAGTTTAACTAGTTCTGGAATATACCCACAGATAATGGGAAGAAATTGGTGTTAAGTATTAAGCAATGCCAATAGCAAAAACACAACTCATATGCTAGGTCAGTTACTCAGCAGGAACTACTCAGTATGAAAATAGCACAAATCTGAAAAGGAAAATGAAAAGTTTGTCTGCAGCATTGGGAAGATCCAGCCCAAAAGGAACACCAAAGACTTTCTCTCTATTAGTCATACAGCATGATAATAGGCCCTTCAGCCCACCAAATCCGTTCTATAAAGCACCCATTTACAATAGCCCTACACTAATTCCATTTTATTCTCCCCACATTCCCATCAATTCTCCTCAGATCTTGCCAATAAGTACAGTTACCTACACACTAGGGGCAATTTGCAGTGGCCAAATGACCTACTGACCTGCAATCTTTGGCATGTGGAAGAAAACTGGAGCACCCAGTAGAAACCCACGCAGTGACAGGGAGCACCTGAGGTCACGATTGAACCCGGGTTACTGGAGCTGCAAGACAATAGCTCTACCAGCTGCACCTTTGTGATGCCCCATAATACTGTCTATTAAAAGTTGAAATTATATAAAATTTGACCAGTATTATTTAAGTATTCCAACTCAATTAAATGAAAAAGTGATTGAAAGTGGGTGGATGTGACTGGAAGATGCCCTTCAAACTTC
>JARFYF010000104.1:57570538-57581161 GCA_030265395.1 Rhina ancylostomus
TACCTGAAATTGGAAAAGTCATTGTTCATACCATTGGGTTGTGGACTACCCAGGCGGAATATGAGATGTGGTTCTTGTTTGTGTTGGGCCTCAACCTGGAAATGGAGGATGCTGAGGATGGACAGGTTGATATGGGAAGGGCATGCAATCTGGTACTTGGGATGGCCATTGCAGATAGAGCACCGGTTCTCTGCAAATTTGTCACCTAGTATACTCTTGGTCTTGCCACTGTAGAGGAGGCCACAGTGGGAGCACTGAATGCAGTAGATGATGTTGGAGGAGTTAAATGTCAATCCTTTCCTCACCTGGAAGGGCTGTTTAGCTCCCTTGATGGTGAGGGAGGAAGTGTAAGAACCCCCTGCAATTGCAGGGGAAAGTGCCAGGGGTTAGGAAGGCATTGGTGTGGAGGGATGTGCTGACTAGGGAGTGACTCTGCGGAAGGCAGAAGCGGGTGGGGAGAGGAAGATATAGTTGGTAGTAAGATCCTTTTGCAACTTTTTAAGAAGTTCACTACAATAATAATTCAGGTGTTGACAGTTTGAATTTTAAAATACATGAACAGCAATAATGTGCCATTTGCTCATCATGTTCCACATTAGTAGCTCATTATTTGCTGAAAAGCTACTACATCAGTATTTTACTTAAATTTCTCAAATTTTCTTTCTGTATGTTCCTGTGAAAGTGTTTGTCATTTAAAAGTGAGTATTAATAATGTTAAGATTTTAATATTTCCAGTTTGATTGCTAAAGGATAGAACAAATTCTTGGGATGGAAGACTTTCCTTTTTCTCCACCCAACCTATCGACAACATATGACTTATTGCATTTATGATTTCAAAAACTAATGGCCAGATGATCTCAGAACTCGTGTTTTCAAGACACATGCATTGTGTTTGATAGATTTATTAAATAGTGTGATGAAAAGCAGTTTGTCATTTAATCATTGTGCTTTAGTTCCTTGGTTAATGATTGATAGTGAAATTTGTTTCTTGCATGTGCTGGTGCTTAAGAAGTTTCCTACACTAGCACATTATTAAAATGGATAAAACTATGTCTTTATAGACATACCTGGCTGATCCAGAATTTCATTTGGCAGTCTTGGTCTCTGGCTGTGAATGCTGCTGTTGAAGTTAAAATTGACCAGCCTGGTATGTTGAATGGTCATCTGCAGCGTGTTAAGGAACCCATATGCAGTTCCTCACCCAGTGCTTGAAATCCCTACAGACCCATAAGGTCATTTTATTTTGTCCCGTTGAACTGCTAGCCACATTTGCTGCTCTGCCTACAGATTTGATAACATTTCCCAGATGTCACTAGGACTGCCCAACTCTTTTGAAATGTGGAATAATGCTCACTAAAAATGTATAATATTCCACATGCTTGAAGTGAGCTCTATATCTGGGTTAGTCAAAATTTTAAAAATTCTGGTGCTGAAACCAGGTGATTGGCCCGCAGTATTCTAGAGGGGAAAAGCTCGCCCTTTGTCCTTCAGCTTGTCTCTAAGTTCCATGTTTAGTTGGCCAGATGCAGAAGTCCAAGTTGAGCTACGGGTAAAATGCTTGCATGTCTGACCAGTGGCCTTGCTGTTGAACTGAAAACTGGGCTGTCGATTGAACCTGGTGAAGGGCTCCTTGCCTATCAAAGAGAGGCTTTATGTCAAGCAGGAATGAGGTCATTGACTCTGTTAAGAGTGGGGGAGAGTAAGCGCAGCTGTATGTTTTAGTTTATTTCACTTTATTTGTTAGTATTTCAAGGTGTTTTTAATTTTTTAAATTCAAATACAGTTTCAAGGCCATTAATTCATGATAAACTGTCAAAAGCTTTGGGTGTTAAAGGGATTGCAGGATACCTCCTGGTGTATGGAACTACAACTCAGCTGGGCTTCCGTATCCAAAAAAAAATTAAATCCCATAGCGTATCAGGGAGTGCATCAACACAGCAGCACCGGTTGAGCATGTATTGGTCCAAGTATTTTGTACATCTTGAACTTGCTTTCGATTGGTTGTCATCATCTTCCTTCTCTGCTTTGGAATTCACTTTGCTAAATGCTTCTACTTTATTGGCCTGTCTCTCTTTCCTCCTTTAGGATACTGCCTAAAACCTAGCTCTGAGACCATTTGGTTATCTGCCCTAATATCTCCTTTATTTAGCTTGAATAATGTACTAAATAGAGGCAAATTGTTCATGCAAGAATATTTCCTGAAGTTTTTCAGATGTAAGATTACTGAGGTTAATTTATTGCCACTGTAGGTTACTTTTAGATGGGTTGTAATGTACCTCTTGCTTGAAGTGTTTTACCCCTTAGTTTCTACAAATGTCTTGATAGTTGCACAAATTTCATTATTGTCTGCAACCTGTAGTTTATTGGTGGTCTTTTGCAGAATTATGGTATTATGTTCATAAACATTTAAGCATGGTGGTCACAGACATTATTAAATGTTCATGTGTTTCACATTTACATCATTTTGGTATAACATTTTTGTATAGCTCAACTTTAATTAAACTTCAACACAAATATACAATGTATACATCAAGAACAAGAATTCAGCAAGTAAACTTTAAGCATTTAAATGTTTGTGTATTGAGAAAAACTGAACTATTTCAAGGATCAGTCACCCATAAATTCTAACATTTGTTGCAAGGACTGTCTTCACTGATGTAATTAATTCAGTTGATGCAGCTTTCACGTGAGGACTGAAGGTCTGTGGGGTGGGGGGGGGGGGTATTCTCCAAATTACTTAGCAACACACTGAACTGCTGAAAGAACACAAAGTTCCTCTTAACCCATTAATTGTTTCTAAATTTGAGTTCTTCCATGAGCTTTTCTGTATACTATACATCTGCAAATAGGATTTATTTTGTTAGACAGGATGCACGACTCTAGCCTGGACCTTTTTTTCATCAGTTATTTCTGTTGACAAATTTTAAAAATCATGAATTAACCTGCAGTTGCTTTGTGGAACATCTTTGTTTTTGCAAGTCAGCAAGCAATTTAAATGAGGAAAACCAATATGATTTGGAATATCAAAACTTGTGGCAGGATGGTGGTGATAAAGCTTGAGGATGGATGTGCATTTGTAAACCTACAGGCCCTTCATGTTCAGTGTGAGAGGCAGACTCTGCAATGCCAAATACAAATTTCTCAAGAATGGTAGATAATTATTATTCTGATTTGCTCCTTGCATTTTTAAAAACAAATTGGAATTTCAGCTTTGACTCTGATCAATAATTAGTTTATATTGAGGATCGTGGCACCTTTACCACATTTGGAGCAAGAACACAAGAAAATGGGAGCAAGAGTAGACCACATGGCCTCTTGAGTCTGTCCTGCCATTTGGTATGATCTACCCCAGGCCTAGATGACTTTTCTATGCCAGTTCCACACAGCCCTCAGTTCTTCAATCTTCAAAACTTTACTGACTTTTTAATTAAGTACTCCCAATGACCTAGGCTCCATAACTCTTGGGGTAGAGAATTCAAGGTTTGCCACCCTCTGCTAGAAGAAATTCCAATGCACCTCAGTTTTAAATGACCATCTACTGTACACTGTATTCCAGACGCAGTCTCACATATTGATCATGTGCATTTCTCCTGGGTACTCCTGGCTTTCTCCCACAACCCAACGACGCACAGGTTTGTAAGATTAATTGGCTACTTTAAATTGCCCCTGGTGTGTAGGTGAGTGAAGATTTGGTGGTGGGGTGGAGGGAGTTGGGGGAATGTGGGGAGTATAGAATAGTTTAGGATAGGATTGGTGTTTCTAAAAAATAAGTGTTTGGTTGACCTGGACTGGGTGGGCCAAAGGGCCTGTCATATCGTATTTCTCTATGATTCTATCAACTTGCACTTCATGCTAATCTGTTCTAGTACGCCCTTTGTGTTGGCATTTTTTACCTGGCAGTGGATAAATTGTTTAAGTATGTTTTTAAACAAAAGGTAGGCCCATTTCAATCCAATTGTGGTCACCAACAAGATGATGGAATATCAAGTAGCACTGAGCTTGCAATAACCTTCTTGAAAATGGTTCCACCTGGGCTACATTAAACTCGGCCTTGTGGTAATAATTACTGCTGTTACAGGAATGAGAAGTTGGTTACTGATTAAATTGGAGTAGGCTTTCCATGAAGGGGTGAATTTTGCCATTTAATATAAAAGAGATTTAAAAGTGTGTGGCATAACAAAACTGCTTTATGGATTCACTAACCATTTTATAAAGGCATGATTTTCTTTTAAACATACTTTATTATATGGGATCTGCACATCACCAACTTACTGCCACCACTTATTAACTAACTGTCTTTTGAACTGACTTTTGTATCAACCTTCGTAATTGTTTGCATATCTGAAATTAACAGTTTGTGATCTTTGCTTCTCTTTCAGCTTTTACCATTTGAGTATGATGAATTAAAAAGAAAATAAAAATGTCAGTTACAAACTTAAGCTGACTTTTAATGTGAAAGTTTGACATGTAATCAATACAGTGATTGAATAATAATTTATATTGGTGCTATACTCCCAAAAGAGTTAGCATATACAATATAATAGAAAATGTATCCACATAAATGCAAAGTTTCTTAAATTTTGTTTGGAAAAGTTAATCTACTTTTGTCAAATAAATTTCAATGTGCATTATTTGTCTTTAAAAGTCCAATATGTAAAAAAAAGGTTTGTGATTAACATAGGAGCTGGTCAGAATTTTATTTAAATTGAAATATTATCTAACTGCTTATCTCTCCAGTATATTTCCATATTAACAAGAATTCAGAGCAATACTTTGAGGTACCTTGTACAGCAGGGTATTTACTTCTCAGAAACTTGAAGGTGGGTCTTTTTAATGAATGATGTTGTCATTTTGTAAAATGAACTAATAATCTTGCAGTGATTATTTTACTTTGAACTGAACTGAACTCGGCAGAAAAGTTATTGAAGCTGTTAACTTGGTTGTTGCCGTAAATAGGAAAAAATGGAGCATCCAAGTGAATTTGTATGTCATGGAGAATATGCAATAAAACTGAGTTCTGTATTGAATGGGAAGAATCCATGAAAGACAGAAGTTTGACATTTGGACCTGAATATTTAATGCATGACTGAATGGTAGTTTTACAACTTAATTTGGATTCAGATCTGTTATCCCTTCAACACCATAAACAAAATAATATAAATGGAGATGGCATGTTTTTATTACTTCTGATTTTCACAAACATTGGATTAGAAACCTCACTGGGATTCTTCAGTGAGGAAGTATTATTAAACCTGGTATAAACTTTGGATTAAATCCCAGTAGTTGAATTGTATGGGAACATTCATTATCCAGTGGTTAAGAAGAATTGTATTCAAAATAATTGTTAATAGTTGGGACTCTTAACCTGCTGTTGTGTGAACAGAAAAAAAAGAGGTTTCACTGAGATCATAAAAGAATGAAGATTATTGGGAGTTCTTGGTTTTATTACAGCCTTTTGATGCTTTGCTACAAATCGCTTTCAAGTGAATTGTTGGGAAACATGAGGATTTATGAGAATTGGAGTTAAAGTAGTTTACCGAAGTTAGAGCTGGCACATGTGGGGTTGATTAATAAGCTTTGGGGTAATTTCTATAATCCAAATTCACAAAGTACTTTGAAAATGAATAGAATAACTGTTTTATGGAAAAGGATGCAAGTAAACAATTCATAATCTTTACATGGCAACTTCTCCACATAGGCTTTGTTGAAGGGTGTAACATTCATGTGTTTTTGTTGCAGAGATTTGGTCTATCAGTTGAACATAGAACATTACAGTACAGTACAGGCCCTTTGGCCCACAATGTTGTGCCGACATTTTATCATGCTCTAAGATCTATCTAACCCTTCCTTCCCACATAGCCCTCCAGTTCTCTATCATTCATGCGTCTATCTAAGAGTCTCTTAAATGTCCCTAATGTATCTGTCCCCACAACCTCTGCCAGCAGTGCATTCCACGCACCCACCACATTTTTTAAAAAAAACTTACCCCTGACATCCATCCCCCTTGTCCTTCAAATCACCTTCAAATTATGCCCCCTCGTGTTAGCCATTGTTGCCCTGGGAAATAGTCTTTGACTGTTCACTTGATCTATGCCTCTTGTATATCGCTATCAAGTCACCTCTCATCCTCCTCTTCTCCAAAGAGAGAAGCCCTAGCTCACTCAACGTATCCTCATAACACATGCTCTCCAATCCAGGCAGCATCCTGGTAAATCTCCTCTGCACCCTTTCTAAAGCTTCAACGTCCTTCCTGTAATGCAGCAACCAGAACTGAACACAGTACTCCAAGTGTGATCTAACCAGAGTTCTATAGAGCTCCAACATTACCTCATGACTCTTGAACTCAATACCCCGATTAATGAAGACCAACACACCATACGCCTTCTTAACAAACCTATCGACCTGCGCAACAACCTTGAAGGTTCTATGGAATGTGGACCCCAAGATCCCTCTGTTCCTCAACACAGTTAAGAGTTCTGCCATTAACTTTGTATTCTGCCTTCAAATTCGATCTCCCAAAGTGTATCACTTCACATGCATCCAGGTTGAACTCCATCTGCCACTTCAGCCCAGCTCTGCATTCTATCAATATCCTGTTGTAATCTACAGCAACCTTCTGCACTATCCACAACACCACCAACTTTCGTATCATCAGCAAACTTACCAACCCACCTTTCCACATCCTCATCCAAGTCATTTAAATCAAAGCACATTGCAACAGCTCTGTGAATGATTTGTATTCCTTGACCTTAAAGCTGTGCAACTGTACCTTCCCCGTCTTTCCCTTTCAAAGACTTTAAGCTTGATTTCATCTTAAGATTGCATCTTGAAGTATGTCCTTACTCCATTCCTCCTAACCTCAGTAGCATTTTGAACAGCAAGCCTTGTTGCTTTGGCCGTGCTTCTTAATTAGATTAAATACTAGATTTAAACAAAGTCCAAAATATCGTAAGAGATGCTTCAACCTGCACTTGGAATGGAGCCAGTGTAGATAATTAGATATTCTGGACTTTCAGTGGTAAAAATAATGTTATCCAGAGCAGGGATAATGATGTGTGAAGAGAATTATCAGAAAATATTTTTAGAACTATTTCCTAACTTAACAACCAGTAAACAAATCTAACGTCATCACAAAAAATAGAGCATGTAAATATAAGAATGTAAGAAGCAGAAGCAGGAGAAGGCCAGGATGCTGCCTGGATGTGCTGTGAGGAGAGGCTGGACAAACTTGGGTTGTTTTCTCTTGAGTGGCGGAGGCTGAGGGGTGATCTGATAGAGGTTAATAAGATTATGAGAGGCACAGATAGGGTAGACAGCCGGTATCTTTTTCCCAGGGTCAAAACGGCTAACACTAGAGGGGCTGCATTTAAGGTGAGGGGGGAAAGCTCAAAGGAGATGTGCGGGGCAAGTTTTTTACACAGAGAGTGATGGGTGCCTGGAATGTTCTACCGGGGTGGTGGTGGAGGCAGATAAAACTGAGGTGTTTAAATGGCTCTTAGATAGCGCATGAATGTGTAGGTAATGGAGGGATATGGACATTGTGTAGGCAGAAGAGATTAGTTAGGTGTTTAATTAGTTCACCACAATATCATGGGCTGAAGGGCCTGTTCCTGAGCTGCACTGTTCTGTGTTCTGTGTTCATAGTTTATCTGTAGCATAACTCCACCTGCCTCCTCTTCTGTTGCCTTTAATACATTTGGCCAACAAAAATCTGTCAATTCCATTGTTGAAATTTGCAATCAATGCAGTTTCAATGGATGTTTAGCAAACAGAGTTGCAGATTAAACGGCACTCGACAATCACGAGTGAGGTTAATAGCTCATTTCAATGTAAAGTGATTCACTGATATCTGGGAGAAATTACTTTGCTGGTAATAGTTATAAGGGAGTAATTTCAGAGAAAAAATTGGAAGACTGGGAAAAATTATATGGAAAATAATCATTTATTGAAAGCGTAGAGGGTCTAATGGGCACTTGATGTAGGGTAACAGGAAGTGTGAAGAGATAACATTGAAACTAATGAATACTTGAGTGATTGCATATTAGATGCCCTGGAGAGTGATTAAACAGGGAATAATAGGTGCGATTACATGAAATTTAATGAGGTTAGATAGAGAATATAGATCAAAGGGATGGTAATGCAGAAAGTAAATAGTACTAATGAGATTAATTACTAGTTCCACAAAGGTTATGTGTGTATTGATGCACACTTTGAAAATAATGCATCAAGAATAATATAATAATTATCATGTGTTAAATATCTTGATTCACAAACAGGAAAACTGTAGGTTTTATGTTTGCAGATCTCTGTAATGCTGTCATATTCCTACAAATGGATGATAACTATAAAGTGTTTCTTAAAATGAATCATATAAGGTGGTGATAAGGTTGAGACTTTAGAAATTTGTTATAAGATCATTGAACTGTTATGAGACTATTGAACGGTTCCCTTATATGGTGAGATGGATGCTTGACCTCACTATTTACCTTGTTATGACCTTGTTGTCTACCTGCACTGCACTTCTCTGCAGCTGTGACACTTTACTCCGCATTCTGTTATTGTTTTTACCCTGTGCTACCTCAATGCACTCTGTAATGAATTGATCTGTATGAACGGTATGCAGGACAAGTTTTTCACTGTACCTCGGTACACACGATGATAATAAACCAATTCCAATACCAATACCAACTTGTTCAGCAGTGCTCCTGGTGCTCAGAGCTTGGAGCTCAGAATTAAACTAAGCTCAGTAAAATGAATGGGCAACATTGGCACATTAATATAGAATTAAATGGGGAGGTAGCATGATATGTTAGGAAATTAACGGCAATGTACCAAGGTACCAAGGTAACAGTACACTTTCAGAACGAGATAGCAATATACATTGGGAAACGAGATAGCAATATACATTGACAGCACATGACGGAACTCATCGACAGAAAAGTATGACCTAAGGACATTCTGAAGAGTGGACTTTTTGTTGTAAGGTGCACTTTCTACAGAAAATTTCTGAATAAAGATACAGACTTGTAACAAAAATGTATGTTCTATTTACAGTTTGGTTTATTGTTGAGCTTGTTATGAGAGTCCCATGATAACACATAGCCTGCTGAGGTGATTGTTTGTAGAACTATGTCTCATCACCTCCTAAACAAAGCCTCCCAACAACTATTGGGCCAAACTTTGGCACTCTCTACTACCTTCTATGACGTCATCTCTGTGAAGCATTTTGGCCTCTCCCATCGTGTACAGAAGGTGACTACACTTCAAGTTTACCTGAGAGCTTTTTGGAACATGTCGGTGTTCATCATCAGCATTGTTGGTGGAGGGCAGCGAACCTGCAGCAGAGGGGGCACACTGGCGCTTCAAAGGCCAACGTTCTACATGGTGGCCAACTCCTTAATCATCCCACCTGCAACAGTGCAATCATCTGTGGTCCAAAGGCTTAACTCAATAAGGAAACCCTTCACTTCCCTCTCACATGGTAGTGAGTCCTTTGGATGGAAGAAAGAGGCTGCCACCTTTCAACTGAACTTCGTTTCTCCAGAATGTTCAAAAGCTTTTCAGAAAACTCAGAAATATCTATGGGAGGAAGCTATCCAACCCCTTGTGCCCATGTTGCTGTCCCTTATTGGACTTCTTGGGTTTCAGTCCATGCCTGGTGGGTTGTGATATATCTGATACTTATCCAAGTTGTGTTTAAACAAGGGGTGGCTTCCTCCCTCCACTGCAGTGAACTCTGGACACCCCTCCCCATTTGGATGGGGACAGGGAGAAGTACTTCTCTTCAGCTCACCCCTAATCATGTGCAACTTAAATATTTGTACCAGGGTCACTGATCTCACTGTTAAGGGAAATATATCCTTCCCATCCACTCTGCTGAGCATTGAATCACTGCTAAGTGACACCAATACCAACTGATCCTGCTTATTATACACACATCTTCATGAGGTACTTCTCCTTTCTCTGGGCCTCTTCACTCACCTGTGTAAGTCCTCTGTATCCAGCCTCATAATTTTAACCTTCGCAGTTAATTCTTCACCAAACTGTTTCTGTTCTGAAGAAAATAATTCATAAACAAGAAGCTACTTTTGAAATGCGGGGTCTTGTCCTTCTGATAATGTGACTGATAATTAGCATAAGCAAGACCCCACAGAGAGAAAACCTTTGTGAAATGGCAGCATAGCAATTTGAGTAATTAGTAATGACAAATTTGGAGCTATCAGTAAAGGTGAATGAACGTCTATTGGATTGTCCTCAGATTCATAATGTTGGCTTCCATAATATCATTAGTACCTGCCATCCTTTCAAATCCTTAAGGGGGTCAAGGGATATGGGATTAGTGCTGGAAAGTGGTTACGTAGAGCATAGAACAGTACATCACAGGAACAGGCCCTTTGGCCCACCACATTGTGCCGAACTAATTAAATGAGCAATCAAATGCCCAACTAAACTAATCCCTCCTGCCTACACAACGTCCCTATCCCTCCATTCTCTGCGCATTCATGTGCCTATCGAAGAGCGTCTTAAACGACTTCATCATATCTGTCTCCACCACCGCCCCTGGCAGTGCATTCCAGGCACCCACCGCTCTCTGTGTAAAAAAACCTGCCCTGCACATCTCCT
>JARFYF010000104.1:57614932-57626790 GCA_030265395.1 Rhina ancylostomus
GTTCAGTCTCCCGGGTCTGCGTGGGTTTCCTCCGGGTGCTCCAGGTTCCTCCCATTATCCAATGACGTATGGGTAGGTTAGTTTGGGGGTTTAAAATGGGTGGCGCAGACTTGTTGGGCCGGAAGGGCCTGTTACCATGCTGTAAATAAAATTTTTTAAAAATTTATTTAATTTAAAATAGAATTTGAAAATAGACTAGTGACAAATATATAAACAGACTGCTTCCATAGTTATGTAAAATAGGAAAAGACAAGTGTCCGTACCTAACAAACAGGAGAATTTACAAAAGGCAAATGGAATATTACCCTTTACTGCAAAAGGGACGAAGGATAGCAGGAGAGAAATCTAGTTACAAGTTCCTTGGGTTTTAATGAAACCACAGTTTGAGCACTACAAATAGCATAGGGGAATGAAGGGAATTGGGATAGTGCAGGAAAGTGGTGTTGAAGTACATCAGACGTGGTTTTGCGGAAGAACAGTGCAGACATGAGAGGCTGAGTGGTCTGTTCCTGGTTCCTATTTCTTGCACTATTTATTGTTTAACGTACCATGGGTTCATTCCCTCGAGGATACTGACTAATTGGAACAGATGTCACTTGGGTTCCTGAAACTTGTTAATATTTTTGGGATCTGCACTTTGCTGGAAAGGCCAAAATTTAATGCCCATCCCATATTTTCCTTGAAGGTAGTGGTGAAGAATCACCTTGAACTGCTGCAGTCCTTCTGGCTAAGGTACTCCCAACAGTTGTGTTTGGCAGGGAGTTCCAGAATTTAGACCCAGTGATGAAGAGGGGTTGATAATGTATTTCCAACTCACGATGGTGTGTGACTTGGAAGGAAACGTGAAAGTGGATGTGTTTCCTTGTGCCTGCTGCCCTTATCTTTGGTATGTGTTGGGAGGTGCTGTAGGAGCAGTGGGATGATCATCTGCCATGCATTTTGTAAATGTTACATGCTACAGCCATAGTGTGCCCGTGGTGGAGGGAATGAATGTTTAGAGGTTAATATTGTCCAATCAATTGCCAATTACTTTCATTATTGTGATGCACAGGAGAAAAATGCCTAGTTTTAAAATTTGAAACCTGTAGTGCTATACTTGTTTCTTTGCCCATGTAACAATGCTTTGTGTAAGCTAGGACATTGATTATAAGCAGGTCATGTGAACATGGGGGCTGACCTGTCCAAACTAGCTCTTGTTTGTTTTTAGTGTATCCATAATTTATTATTTTCCCTCTCAGAAAGATACAAGTTCTGACCTTCACTACTTATTTCATCAATTTCTATCATTTGCTATTTAAGTCTATCCAACCAGACATCAAATATAGAACCCTCCTGTTCTGTTCCAAACCTTCATTTACCATTTGAGGTGTCTGGAAATATTCTCGAAGTCTATCTCTCAAAATTTTGTTTAGCGGTGTTGTGGTAAATTGAACTTCCTGTGAATGGCAAATTAAGTTATCTATGTATTGATTGTGAAATTAGTATCAAATACAGTATGTCATTAGTATACAATACAACTGGTGAAAGTCACTTACCATACATTCTGTAGGTTTAAAACTGGTGTTTTCATGTACAAAATAGTTTTGGACCTCATTCAGTTAGAAGTCTATTTCTACCAAATGGTTACAACAATATTGTTCAAGGAAGGTAACTTCAATTTTTTTTAAAACCTAGCCTTGTATCTGCTTATCTCAATCTGTGCTTGCAACCTTTTTTGGTTCAGATGAAAATAGGAAGCATAACTGCTCTGATTCAGGTTGTCAGAGAGATTTTACTAATTGTCACAGCTGTCTATATTTGGAGTTAATCTTTACCCTTCAACTCTTCATTAAAGTGCCCCCTTCTTGATATCGTTTTAATTCTAAAACTATTTCATGGTGGACTGAAATTTGCTAAGGTACAAAGAATCTTTGACTTCAACTTCTGATTGATGTGTTTGAGTGCATGTTTGGGAACCTCGGGTTGCTGTATGATTTTCTTTTAAATGGTCCTTGGTGTTATGACTAAAGCAAATTAAGTTGATGCTTTGCCTGCTCCTGCCGCCACACCTCCACCCCCCCCATCCCCCACCCCGATAGATGTAGAAGATTCCAAAGCACAACCTGAAGAGCAGGGTAATTACCCTGGTATTCTGCCAAATCACTACTGCTTGACCAACAAAACCAAATTATTGTGCGACTTCAATTTTCTTTGTGTGTTTGTTGTTATGCAAATCATTTGTCAGTTAAGGGATTTGAGGTTGAGGAATTGGCAGCAAGGTTTTGAGACCAAGTTACATCAGGCCTGATCTTAATGGCATTGCTGGCAGGAGTGGCTTGATGACCTAGTCCTGTATTTTTTTTAATCTTACATTTCCTGCATAAGAACAATGAAAGCACTTCAACAATTGCATAATTGAGAAACTTAAAGACAAAGTAAGGTTGCAAACATAAATTGTTTTGTAAATTGATGTGAAGTTGCTGGGAGTGGTAATCATTGGATGCAGGCGCAACCTGTCTTCAGCTTAGTCCATTTTGGCAATTTCCACATAAAAGGAAAACTTTTGGAAGTAATTTTGGTGTGGCAATATTTCAAAAAGTGGATGGGGGGGTGGGTGGGAACTAACAGTTGGGTGTAGACTTGTAGAGTCATAGTTGTATAGCACGGAAACAGGCCCTTGGGCACAGCTCATCCATGCTGACCAAGTTGCCTGATCGAGTCCCATTTGCCTGTGTTTGACCCATATCTTTCTAAAGCTTTTCTTATCCTTGTACTGTTTAAATGTTGTAATTGTAAGTATCTCCACCACTTCCTCTGGCAGTTCAAACCATATACCCATCACCCTCTGTGTGGAAAAAATTGCCCCTCGAGTTCCCTTTAAGTAATTCCCACCTCACCTTAAACCCATATCCTCTAGTCTTAGACTCCCTTACCCTGGGGTGGGGTGGGGGAGACCATGACCATTCACCTTATCTGTGTCCCCCATGACCTTGTATATTTCTATAAGGTCACTCAGCCTCCTGTGCTCTTGGGAGGGGGATGGTGGGGGGAGGAAAAGAACAGCCTACCCAGTTACTCCTTATAGCTTGAGCCTTCCAGTCCTGGTTACATCCTTATGAATCTTTTCTGCAAACTTTCCACCTCAGTGATATGGTTCTTATAGCTAGATGACCAGAATTGCACACAATATTCCCAAGTTTGGTCTTGCCAATGTCTTGTACAGCCATAACATTGCCCATATGATGAAGGCGCCACCCTGTCCACCCATGTTGCCACTTTCAGGTAGCTATGTACATGAATCTCTAGGTCTCTCTGTTTTACAACATGCCAGGGCTCTGTCATTTACTGTGCAAGTACTGCCCTGTCTTAACTTCCCAAAATGCAGCACTTTGCACTTGTCCAAGTTAAATTCCATTTGCCATTCCTTGGCCCACTATACTAATTGATTTAGATCCTGATGTAATCTTAGATGACTTCCTTTGCTGTCTACTATACCACCAATTTTGGTGGCATCTTCAAACTTACTAACCATGCCAACTACATTCTCATCCAAATTGATAATACAGATGAGAAACAACAGTGGATCCGGCACCGATCCCTGCAGCACACCACTAGTCGTAGGCCTCCAATCTGAAAAATAACCCTCGACTACTGTACTCTGACTCCTACCACCAAGTCAATTTTGTATCCAGTTGGCTGGTTCACCCTGGATCCCATTCAATCTCATCTCCTGGACCAGTAGGTTCTTGTCAAAGGCCTTGCTAAAGTCTATGTAGACAATACCTACCACCCAACCCTCCTCAATCCTTTTGGTCACCTCTTCAAAAAAAAAATTCAATCAAATTTGTGAGAGACAATTTCCCATGCACAAAGTTATGTTGACTATCCCTAATCAGTCCTTGTCTTTCCAGATGCAGATAGATCCTGTCTCTCAGAATCCCCTCCTGTAACTTTCCCACCACTGAAGTTCGGCTCACTGGCCAGTGGTTCCCTGGCTTGTCCTTGCAGCCTTTTATAAATAAAGGCATAACATGAACCATCCTCTAGTCTTCTGGTGTCTCATCTGAGGCTGCTGATGATGATACAAATATCTCTGCTAGGGCCCCAGCAACTTCTTGTGTGGCTTCTCACAATGTTCTAGGATACACTTGGTTAGTCCCAGGGAATTATTCACTTCTATGCGCTTTAAGATGGCTAGCACCTCCACTTTTGTAATGTGGATATGTTTCAAGACATCATTTATCAGACTTGTCTGAAATGAAAGGTAAGCTTGCCACTTTTGTAGGCCTGGGCACATTAAACTATGAGCAGTAACTAAAACCAATCCACTGGATTGACTAACTTGCAAATAGCTTGATTAGAAAGCAAAAAATAAGGAAACTACTCTTAAATTTATGTTGAAGGAAAAATATGTTCAAATATCCAAGATGGTAAAAAGACAAGGAATTGAACAAGGTGAGAAAAAAGGGGGGAAAATTGTAGACACTAAAATAATTATTCAGCCCTTCAGTGTCATACCTGCTTGTTTCTTTCTGTCAGACTAAATTAGTCATGATGGGGTTTTGTTTATGTTGAAGAATTTTGCTAAATCTTTAGTTAAAACCTGAAAATTGACTGGCGTGCTCAACCTGATTTGTTTTTTTTGGGCTGGCTGATGACTCATATTTGTCACTAGATTGAGCAAAGCGTACTGCTCCCAAATCAAATAATGTAATTGCCAGTTTTCTACTATTGGGATCATTATATTTGCTTCACAAGTTTCAGGTATCTGGAGCTAAACTCTAGAGAAGTGAGTATTTTCCATTATGTTCCAACATGTATAATACTTTTTGAGGTGTCAAAGGTAATTCTTAATGTAGCCCTTTTTTAAATAGTAAAGTGAGGCTATTTCTAATTTTGTGTTTCTGTTGACAGTGGGGTTCCAGTGTGTATCTTTGTTACAAGAAGTCTGTTCCTGTTTCCAATTCGATTGCTTATAAAGCTGGTATGTTGTCTAATTCATAACCTTTGTGAATTTTCAGGAAATGCATAATTCATGCTTTTCATTTCCCTTTAATTGCAGCTTTAAATAGAAACTTGGGCATAATCCTTTGAGTTATCACGTTATTAACTCAGGAGAGAGCCTGAAGTTCAAGCTAATTGTGGAAGTCACAGGACAGATGTCCCAGTCAATAACTTCTGTGAAATCTTTTGGTGTCCACCTCTTTTCCATCAGCTGAGCACAACTTTATTGTGCATGATTTAGCTGCTCCAGTGGCTTTGCCAGAAGTGAAATTAGCCCAGGCACTGGATTTTTTCAGTCTGGTCTTTGCACTGGCTACAAGGATATTGTGTACATTGAAATGCAAAACCCTGTGAAAAGGGAGAAATTAGACCATAATGTGTGCAGATTTTTTCATGTGCCACTGCAAAATGATTTGTTGAAAGACTTCATGAGTATTTCTGATTAAAAATGGTCAAAGTGCTGCCAATAACCAATATATGACTATGTATAAACAGGTTCCTCTGTCATGTTTAGGCTCACATATCATGATAAACAGTGTGGTTTTCTGCTATTAATACTTTTAACCATATTCTAAGGATTACAAAATCAGACATTTGAGATGAAATACCAATAGTGTCTTGGTTGTTTAACACTTTTTCTAGTGTTGTTTTTCTGCCAGTTAATTTGCACTAAAACCTTGTGTTTTGTCTTAAACCGTTGACATTTGGTGTCTGGAATTTATCTGGTGTGTTATCTCTTTCAGAATGATTTGGCACAGAATATTATTCTAACCAAACCATTTAGTATTAGAAAATCTGCTACTAAAATATATTGGCTTTTTATTAATAAATATTTTGGAGCAGGTATTGTGTCTTTTGTACCTTTTGATTTGGAGACAAGTGAATATGTAAGAAAAGATTTGTCTTGGAGCAGCCTTTTTAGCAGGATAAATTTGGGTAAAGATTTTAAAAATGAGCTACATTTTACTTTAAGTTTACTCTAACAATGTTTCTTTTTTCAGGATTAATATGCAGATATCCTGAAGATGATTATGAGTCGTTCCCACTGTCAGAGTCGGTGCCTCTCTTCTGCCTTCCAATGGGAGCTACTATTGAATGCTGGCCTCCTCAGACAAAATATCCATTACCAGTTTTCTCCACCTTTGTGCTAACTGCTTCATCAGCAGAGAAGGTAAGCTCAGAAAGATTCTTTAAAAAATCTTGTATAGTGTCTCTGGACTGAGTTCAATCAGCTTTATGTAAACAAATAACTGGAAGGTTTATAGTCCTATGTGACATTCTGTTTTCCAGATGAACTATTGAATCAGGGGGCAGTTTCCCTTAGTAAACATAAGAGATGGCTTGTCTTTGAATTCACAAGTTTTCCCTCTTTGTTGTAGTGATTATTTATCCCTCAGTTAAAACTCTTCAATTGTTATTTTATTTCACTATTGTTTGAGCCTTTAATCTTATTGAATGGCAGAACAGACTAAATGGCCTACTCATAACTTTTTTTTAATAACGTTTTGCCTTTACTACATTACAGCTGTGACAGCATTTGAAAATTTAGATTATTGATAGACTGAGAGAAATTTAGTATATAAACATCAGTCTAAGTTCACAGCAAAACTGATATGAAACTGCTGGGAGTAACTCTCATTGGGTGTATCATATCTGAGGTCGAGGTTCAGGGATGTTAAATATAGATTATTAATTTGTGTTTTAACCCAAGTTCCAGGTGCAGTAAAACTTTGAAAATCCACTGTTTGACCATTCAGCATCTGTCCCTCCAGTTACTGTTTACTGCACTCCCTTGTAACTGGCTGGGGCCTCAGTTCCTGCACTCCCTTCAAACTTGCATGGTTCATTAGGAAATACTCATGAAACATCTAAAAATGAATTGGTATGTTAATATGAATAATATCCAATATTTCAGAAAATTTCTTAATCTTGCTGGACTTCTGGAGTTTTACTGTTTTATATTAATTTGTTTTATTTTGAGGCCAGGCATGCCTGCAGATGTTAACTCCCTATCTTGTAGTAGGTACCAAAGAACTGAGTATGTATTCTGAAATTTATAACATTGCAAAATCTGGATTTGGAGTTAAGACAAAGCAGTGACAAAGCTCAGAATTTAGGGCCACTATTGGTAAAAACATTTTTTTGTCATAGAATGTCATGTCTGTTATGACAGTTGAGAAAGTTTTTTTTAAACAGGAAAGTAGTACAATGAACTGTAACTTCTAAGCAAGAGGGGAAGCCTACTTTGTCATCTCAGGAAGGTCAGTTGTTTAAAGCATGCTTTAGGCCAATGTTAATGCTATGAAATCTGAATGTTTTTACCAACTGCCAGTCAGTTTGAAAAGCAACTGCCTCAGTAGACTCTCACACAGATCGTTTAGTCCATTTTGTGCAAAATCCATGACGTTACTGAATTCCTAATTAGAGTGGTCTTTTTCACCTCTTGTTTTCTCTACTAATTTTTATATTTTTGCACTGTCATTTAACAAAACAGGTTTATGGTGCTGCTATACAGTTTTATGAATCGTATCCAATAGAACAACTTAACGAGAAACAGCTTGTGCAACTGGGTCTCATCACCGCTGTGGGGAAGAAACTAATCACATCCAAGTCTGTGCACACCAATAAATGCATCTGCCTTCTCTCCCGCTGGCCCTTTTTTGAGGCATTCCGCAAATTTTTGATGTTTCTGTACAAACTTTCTGTCTCTGGACCTCATCCTTTGCCGATTGAGAAGTATGTATACTTTTGAATGTGGATCTGCTTTTCCAAGTCATTGACTTGAAAATGCACTAAATTTTAAAGTTAGCTTATCATAAAGTTAAGAGTTTTTCATTATGGGTGTTAATGTACAAATTAAACAAATTCAATCAAACTGATCACAGATAAGGAATGTTGGTATTCGCAGAAAGAAGAATCAACCTTAATCAGATGTAATTACTGATGCACTCTTCCCATCAGTGACTGTGAATAGTGAATAGGGTTGGATGATTATATTTCTCCATCCATAGTCTTTCTTCAATCTATTTAAGTTCTTAATTTTATAGCTGAGCAGTTATTAGCTTGATTCTATTTTCCTTGCCTGTGTTTCGCAAAACAAGCTTATTGCTTCAAATTATTTATTATATTTGAATCAAATAGTATTGACATTTCAATGTACCAATTTGAAAACCGTTTGTCATGCTCTGGCACTGAAGTTTCCATGTTTCTTGAACTATTTTACTGAAACAATATTGTAGCCTTTTTTTGTTTTACTACATTTTATAGATTTTTTTTAGACTTTATGCACGGTGGAATCTAGGGAAGTAAAGAAACTTTGACTAACGTCAAGTGTCCAGAGTGACTTGGATTATGACTATTGCTAGACTCATTAAAATAATTAAACCCATATATTTTTGGAAATCTGTTGTTTTCCAGGAGTTGGAATTGTAGGTTTTCCTAAGTAATGAGCAATAAGTTCAAATTGAAATATGGGTTCCCACAACAAAATTAAGGGATTCTTCAGCCAAGGTCCAGTACAGTTTTTCCCAAAATTGTTTGGAAGATTGCTATTGGTTTCAAGCTATTGCAAGGGTAGTAATCATGGAGAAAAGGATAGATGAAGGAGTTGCAGCAATAATGCTATGCAGGGGCTTTAATAAAAATCACATCTAAAAATCTAGTTCATGGAACTTTATATTTGCCTGGAAGAGAGAAATGGCGGGAAAACTATTCTGCTGATCCCATCCTTAAATCGTGAGCTAGCAAAATACTGCTTGATGTAGTTCAATGTTAACAGAAGATGACCTAACCTCCCTTTTTATTTGCGCAAGAATAGAGCAAGAGCAAAGAGCTGGGAGTCCAACATATTTGGGTTTGGCCACTTTTTGAAACTGTTAATGACTTGGATTTTCAGATTTTGTATTTCAGAGTTGAAATAAATATACAACACATTTGGGTTATCGCAGAATGACCCTTGATCTCAGATGGCAGAAAGGTATCATGATTCATTTTCCCCAGCAGTTTTGTATTTACAGCTGCACAAATTTTCTGTTAGCATTAAGGGTTCTCAAAATGATGAAACCAGTGAACCTCTATGATATGATATGTAGAATTATTGCAGGGACTGCTAAAGGCTACTTTAACAGGTATTTTCCAGTTTTCAAGCCCAGAAACTTCAAAGGCAAATAGGATAAAGAAAGAAGCAATAACCTAAAAAAACTATGGCTGTCTTGGAGATCTCTGGCCTACCTATTTTCCTTTTCATTTTGAATTGGAAATTGAATGAAATTCCCACTGAGCTGTTCTGTCTCTTATATTTAACAACGGGCTGAGAGTAATTGTGCATCATGTTTTATAAAAGTGAAATAAATGCTGTAAACCATTTTGGGATTTTGTTGATGTTTCCAGGAATAGACAAAGGAAAAGGAGGGAGAGTAGCTGTAAGTATGAGATTGGTTCTGTAATGAGAAATGATCAGGGTTCAGAAGTCAAGATAGAGGATAATTTTGGATTCAGATGAGAAGAAAACAAGGGAAAGAATTCGGTGGTGAGAAAGTGAGCCTTATCAATCAATCAGTAGCTACATTCTAGGAAAGTTAAAATCAAGAAATAAGAGTTTTTTAAAATCTCGGGCAAATTTAATCTTCATAAACACTGGGCAAATCAAACTGGCATAGGTAGCTTTGAGGATTAGTGTATTTGGGATGGTTTTGTAGAATTAAACAGGCTATTTTTGATTTTCTATGTGTTTAAGATAGGGTTAATCAATCTCATAATAAAAGGATGCTCTAAAGAAGAATGATTGTAACATGATCTAATTTCAAATTCAATTTGAACGTGAGAAATTTAGATCTGAAATTGGAGTTTTAAACTTATAAAAGAGAATAGCTGAAGTAAATGTTGGCCTCTTAGAGGATGGAAATTAATGGGAGATAGGGAATGGTGGCAACTTTGAACAAATATTTTGTATCTGTCTTCATGGCAGAAGACAATAAAAAAATCCCAATATTAATTGAAAATCAAGGGCAAAAGAGAAGTAGAAACTTGAAAGAATTATCATCGGTAAATAAGTACTAAGCAAACTTGTGCAACATCGGTCAATGCTGACCTGAAGGCTTGCAGCCTAGGATCTTGAGAAAAGTTGTTGCAGAAATGGTAATTGCAATGGTTAGAATCTTGCAAAATTTCATAGATTCTGGAAAGATCCCAGCAGATGAGAAAACAGCAAAAATGCTACACTCAAGAAAGGAGGGAGATGCACAGAAGGGAATTGTAGACCATTTGTTCTAACATCTGTAATTGGGGAAATGCTGTAATTTATTTTAACTAAGCAGTAGTAAGTTATGTAGAACATTTTAATGCACTGCTGTTGTGTCAACATAGTTTTATGAAATGGGAATTGTGTTGGAATCTAAGAAATGGTGTATTTTGATTTGCAGAAGTCATTTAATAAAGTGCTACGTAAAAGGTTGTTGGTCAAGTTAAGAATTTGTGGGGACATGAGACTGCAGATGTTGGAATCTGGAGCAATGTACAAGCTGCTGGAGGAGCTTGGTGTGTCAGAAAGCATCTAAGAAGGGGAATTGTCAGTCAACATTTCTGGCTGAGACCCTTCATCTGGACTAGATGCTGCTTTCAGAAAACTTGTGCAGAATGTCTCTGTGATTTTAATGGCAGCACAAGAGACTGCAGCAACGAACAGTCTGCTTGATGAACTCAGTTGGTTGAGCAACATCTGTGGGGGTGGGATGGAAGGAATTGTTGATATTTGAGTTCTAATGCAGGGTCTTGACCCAAAGCGTCAACGATTTCTCATCTACCCCTCCCGCCCCACAGATGCTGCTTGACCCACTGAGTTCCTCCAGCAGGTTGCTTGTTACTCTGTGATTTTGATGTTATTATAAGAAATGAATATGCTTTCAAGTCATGGTTGTGTGCATTTTTTCAGAAACTTGGGAAACTGTTTGTTAGAATCCTGTTATGTTGTTTCTCAAGAGTTCCTTTGAAACAGCACAGATTAAAAAATGTGAATCCTAAATGTGGTTGAGGCAAACTATTGATTGAAGAACAATTGCCTATGTTCAAAAATTATGTGTATGGCATGAACTTCTGGTGAGCCCACAGAGTCCTTCTCTTCAGCCAGATGCAAAAACTATTCTGCATTTTTGTGCTTAATGGCAGTACTACCAAATATTATTGATTAGGGTCTATTGATTAATGTTCAGTAGTTTGTCATTGTTTTAGGAACTTGTTCAGGATATTGTAACATAGTTTATTATTAGATAGAATAAATCACAAGTGGCTTTTTACAGATCAGTCAACTTGTGTGTTCCTACGGAACCCATAAAAGAGATGTGCCAGGGATGCTGTGCTTGGGATAGATTAATTGTCATTGATGTTAGAATAGGCTCCAAATTGTACAAATGTGTATTGAAGGACCTACTGTACCTTACCAGTATTTTTTTTGTTCATTTGAAAATGGTAACTTTATATTTCTTAATTCTCTTGAACTGTTTTTATTTTGTTCGGTTCTGTTCTGCCCACCTGCCCCCTACCCTAACCAAAGACCGGTTGCTAATAAATAACATTATATTTTGACCAGTGAAGGATTCCCAATTATGAAAGTGAAGTGCTGATCAGTGTTGTGGTACAGTCAAAACTCATCTGTTTAATTTATAACAAAACTAGAGCAATTGGTGCAGAAACACAAGCATTTCATTTGTTGGTAACGTTTGTTATCATGAATGCCATAGTGTCAAAATAAACTGATACAGTACATTAATGCAACAAAACAGAAAAATGTGGAAATCCAGCCATTCAGGTTGTGTGTGGAGAGAGAAAGTTAATGTTTCAGGTGAATTACCTTTCATATCAAATTGTAAACTTTTTCTCTG
>JARFYF010000104.1:57677965-57690663 GCA_030265395.1 Rhina ancylostomus
CAATAATCTCCCAACTTGCAAAAATGTACACAGCAAATATTCACTATAATTCACTAAATTCTTTGATTTGATTTGTTGCTTAATGATGAATTTGTTTGCTGTACTGAAGGGGAGGGAATGCATTTGGAGATTACCATGGGTTTGTAGCCGAACACAACGCGTTTCCAAATGGAAAACTCAGAGATGTGGAGGCTGGATCGAAGCATACTTTACTGAGAGAAACAAAACGCGTGCGTACGTATGCAAAAGTACCCAAGAACCTCTCTGGCGGACGTGACATCAGGTCCCCGCCAGAAAGCCTGCCCTGCGGTTCGATAACCGCACACTCCTGCGCATCCGTCCACAGCCGCTGATGGCGGTTCGAAACCCATGAGCACCGACCACTACAGGTTCATAAATAAAAGGAACCTATAAGTCTTTTTGATTGGGTCTCTGGAAAGGAGTCTGTTAAATGAACAAGATGTTCAAATTGGGGAAGAAAAAACTCTTGTGCACCTGAGCTCTTCCATTTGGCAATAAAGGCCATTTTATATTTGGCAATAAAGGCCATTTTATAAAGGACACGTTATAGCTTGTATATTTCAGCTTATCAAAATGATTGTAGTTTGCTTTTGATTTCTGGAAGAAATCAACTAACTGCTCATTTCTCACCATTCATGGCAGCTGGTATGCATCACAAGTTAAAGGTTTGCTGTAGCTCCTATATGTATTTTTGCGGGAGCTCCAGGTCTTTAGGAATGTAACTCTTTCACTAACAAGGGAGGGCTTCTAGAAATTTTACCAAAAATTAATTTAAAGTTTGAGTAAATTCAAGAAAATCACACATTTTGAGTCTTGGGTGAAACTCAAGCTATGTAAAATTACCTGTTACCTTTTGAAATTCCTCCTATGTTAACCAGGTGTGGTGGTGTGCTGTGAATTTAATACTTGAAAGCATTGGCTATAGTTTTTAATCTGCATTTAGTAGCTGTCAAATTTATAGATTTTATTTTTGTTGTGGTCATTCAGCATAAACACCTTAATTGACTTTCTGTTCTTGACTAAATCCAAATTTCTAATTCTTTCCAACAGAAATTGTTGAAATAGCCATTTTGAAATAGTATTTGATGAATCTATCACTGTGCAATATTTTTCTTTCCAAAGGTGTTGATGTCCAGCTGTTCTCAGTGTCATGTCTGTGAAGCTTTGGTTTATGATGAGGAGATAATGTCTGGTTGGAGTGCAGATGATTCTAACCTTAACACCACTTGTCCATTTTGTAAGAATGCTTTCTTGCCAGTACTAAACATTGAGTTTAAGGACTTACGAGATACTGGAAGGTACAGCACTGTTAATTTTTTTTACTTGTATTTGGTACTGAAGATTCTTAATTTTTTTCCAAGCCTCCACTTGGTGCAAGAGGCAAGATGTGCAGTATGTTGGTGTCCTGACTGTGTGGAAGAATGTGGTTAAAATTGGTTATACCATAGCTTTTGAAGTACTGATAAAAATATACTTTTTCTAATTGTGATGGTGTGCCTATTAGTTTTAACTGTGTGTGGCAATGAAACATGGCAAAGCAAAATTAATATTTAACTCAATAAAGCATTTTTTTTATTTTTCAAATAGTTCTGGGAGGAAAAAGTGCTGACTTATTTTGTCATTAAAATTACAAAATCTGCTCTGTATAATTTTATAAATGGTACAAAATTGAAGATCATGATTTTTGTTTTCCTAAGCTTTTATTTGAAGTCCAGTGTGTCTGGTGACAGTCTACACAACCACCATGTAACCACTGCAGCAGAACCTGTTGTGCAAAACACTGACTCTGCCTCTGATGCATCGGATCTTATAAGCATGGAAGGATCAGCAGTGCCTGCTGAAGCACAGGAGGAATCTACTTCTGAAGATAAAAGGTAGTTACAGTAAAATGCAAAGGACATCTATTCCCTTTCTTTGTTTAATCGTCATGTTTTTATGAAACTTATTTCAAGTCACTTGCTAGTCTAAAGCAAGTGTTTTACTTCTAATGTATTTTTTTTGAAATTGATGCATGAGAGTAATCCAGAAGGAACATTTTGTTCCCAATGTTTCCAGTAATCACCTGGGAAAAGATTGGGAGCACAAACCTGTTTCCTTTCACTCTCTGCTGTTGATTATTTTGGGGTTTCAAATATGCCTCTCGATGTGGTCAGTTTACTTATGGTCAGTTTTACAGTCTCTGGGAAATGTTTGTTTTATAACATAGAAAGATACAGAGAAGCTAAATGTATTTAATCTGGAAGTTTTGATAATGTTTACCTATAAAAAGAGTTTGAATCAACATATGCAAATATGGCAGTTGGAATAAGGTAAGAAAGCCTGATTCTGTCATGTATTTGCCTTTGAGTGGTTAGGATTTACTTGCAGTTTCAGAGGGGATGGTGGGAACATTTAGTTTTCAAAAAGGGTGAGGAGGGGAATTTGATGGATTTTGAGGAAAGTGGTACAAGTGGCATTGTTGTTGCGATGAAACTGTCCCAGTTTTGATGAGCAGAATGACTCCTGCCTTCTTTGCTCTGTTATTCAATGATCGTAAACGAGGCATGTATTTTTTTCTTTACCCCTTTTGAATCAGTACTTTATCTAAGGGCCCTCAGGAACTGCTGGACAATGAAAGTAATGAACCCCCTAAGCGGACAGCCTCTTTGATCCGAAGTTACAGTGTAGGTGGTCCATTGCAAAACTTGGATGTGTCTCAGCGGCCTGCACATGGTATTTCAACAACCAGCCTCCCAAGCAGTCTGCATGAAAGTGTGGTAAGGAGATAACACGATAGAATGATTTCTTTGAAAATAAAATTAACTTTTCAATAGGACTGATTCAAATTTGTGCACTCAACACATTGAATTATTTGAAATAAAATTAATGTAATTTATATTTTAATAATTTTTGACTGCAAGAAACATGCAGTTCAAAGATGGTTGGTTGTCATTTGAAATCTTCACTTGATACGTCATTTGTTGGTGCTAATTTATTTTCATTGTTGGTATAAGGACTAATGGAATGATTTGCAAGATGTTCCCACTGATGGGGGTGCTCAAATCAGAAGTTATGATTTAATATTTAGGAAGCAAAGGATATACTATTTCATGCATGAAGCAAGGAAAACCTAAAGGAAGGCAGATTTTCTTAGAGTAAAGGGACTGAATTCTGTCATTCAAAGGAAATGGGAAACACATTATGCAGTTTGTTTTACTTGTGTGTCACTCTGATGCAATTGTAGATTTTGATTTCTGTCCAATTCAGTGATGTCGGCTGGAACTCCAGAATTTTTTTTTCTGCAACAGATCTGTATTGGCTTCCCTTAATTATTCCATTATTCTCCAGGTGACTATTAATCCTGGCATGAATCAAGGTTTGTAAAAGCTTTATCATCATCGAGCTGGAGCTGACTGGTTGGATGAAGGGATTTCCAGAGCACAGTTCCTAGAATGGATGAAATATGGAATACACAAGACCACAATTAGAGAAACGTAGAGTTTTTAGAGCATTGTGGAGCTTTAGGAAATTAGACTTGGTGGTATGAGGCCATTCAAAGGATTTTTGAAGCTTGTGTTGCATGGAACTAATAGGTGAAAGGGCTCTGTGAGCTGGGTTTTGGAGTTGGAATGGTCTCAACTTTAATTGTTTTCCTGGGTACCGTGATCGACTAGGTCAAATATACATTAGCTAAGTCCTCCGCCAGTACTCTGTTTTTGAGGTATTCAGTTTTTCATTTGTGCCAACTTGAAACCATGTCACATTCCTATATCTCTTCTCATCCCTTTGTCCAGGAAGATGGTACTTGTTTTGAAGATTCATAATCTAGTTTTTTTTTTACTTCAGCAAGTGGAACTATACCCTTGTTCTTTGGAGAATGATATTTTGTCTGAATGTGTTGATTGATCATACATATTTTTGCATTTGTATTCTAGGATCCTGTGGGTCTCCAGAGTAGACCTAATCCAAAGCCTGTGTCCGTACCATATCTAAGTCCATTAGTGCTACGTAAGGAGTTGGAGTCTCTACTGGAGAATGAGGGAGATCAGGTGATACACAGTTCCAAGTTTATCAACCAACACCCAATTATCTTTTGGAACCTTGTCTGGTATTTCAGAAGGCTAGACTTGCCAAGCTACCTGCCTGGACTCATTCTAACTTCTGAGCATTGTAATAAAGGAATGCAGGTACGTAGAAGACTAGTGATTTATGTGGTTACGGAATGTAAATAGGTGATCATTTATGAATTGTACCTTGACAGGACACAAGTTTGTCAGTTTACAACATCTTGTGTTCAAACCTGTATATACGATCACTTGAAGTTGAAGCCTGCAGTATTTGCATGTTTGCAATGTAATTTTGGTTATTGTAAGGTAAATAAAAATAGCACTTTGGATCCTGGTACGTTGGTACAGTAAAGGATAATGTGCTGCAGAAAGTTTGAGTTTATGATCACTACTACTACTACTGCCACCGCCACCACCACCACCAATTAATTAGCCCAAGCTGAAAGAACTTGAGAACCAGAAAAATAGGCTGAAAATGCAATTTCTGTGTACTGATTGATTATTTCTTATAACCTGGAGACATTAAACTGGTAATGTTTCTGCCCTGCTTTAAAATTAAACATTGAAAACTTCCCACGAGTTGATTACTTTCTTTCTCTACCATGCCAGCACTTGTATTGTCTGAACAATAGTGGCCAGGGAGTAGAGTTTGTGTGGGAACTGAAAACAATGCTTTGTGGAAATTTGGAAAATTTCATTTGTTTGTAAATCATTTACTTAAAAATAGTTTTTAAATATACAAATTATATATTCTGTTGCTCTCAATTTATGTAGTCTCCCGTGTAATTTCAATTTTGTTGAATGTTCTGTACAAATATTTGCAATAGAAGCTGATGTGTCTTTTCACTGCCAAATAGTTTATTTCACTTGGGAAAATATTTTCATATTTTTCCCCTTCCAGATGTCTCTGTCAAATCTTTCACAGGACAGTAAATCGGTGTACATACAGCTTCTCTGGGATAACATTAATCTTCATCAAGAACCTGGTGACCCCCTGTATATACGTTGGAGAAACAGGAGTAAGTGACAAACTGCATAAGAAGTCTGCTCACCAAACCCCCCCCCCCACCCCCCTTGCCTCCCTTTCGCCTTTTCTCACCTTCACCAGCCCCCCCCCCCCCCCACCCCCATCCCGAACCTGAATTTTACTTTTCATTTTGGTGCTAATGAATATATTCAGTAAGGCACTTGTGAACACAATTGGCAAAAAATTATCACATTAAATGAGCGTCATTGCTGTACAAAACAATTTAATGCAAATGTACAAGTTCAAACAGATGGAAATAATTTTATTTTACGAAAGCTGTATCATTTTTAAAGCAAAAAAGTTATGTGCACCATGCAAAGCCCAAGTACTGACCCCCTTAATGTCTTCACATAAATTGGAGAATGTGTGTGGTAGGTTCTGCCCAGAACATTACTTATTTTGTTCAGTTGAATGCTACTTTATTTACTATTGTCTCTGCTCTCAAACTCCACAGTCCATTCTGGCATTTTTGGGAAGGCACAGAGAACTTTTATTAACTGCTCAATTACAAAATACATTTGTTGTGTGGTTAATTTTGTTCATATGCACTGCTTGAGCAAAAAACACAAACTATAATGTAATCAAAATTAATATTTCTGTATTTAATCTATCAAATTAATCTTGTGTATCCACAGATAAAAATTTGGTTGGTGGATTAACTCCTGATAGTCAGGTGGAGAAGAGTCCCCTGCACATTATTGTGAGAAGTATCCAGACCAATGATGTGTTTGGACCCATATGCCTACTCCTGAAGGAGACCAGCAAGCATCCTGAAAACAAACGACAAAGGTCAGATATTCATGAGAAAATTATTTGCAATATGGAAAGTTTGAGAGTAAAGTTGTCTATGCCAAACCTGTACTTTGTATTGTTATCTAATCTCCAAGAACAGGTAACTACTGGTCCAGTCTGTGCATCTTGCTTTTTTTGCATATTGCCTGGGAATAACATGAAAGCAGATATTGCCTCAAGTATAGAACGCTTTACATTGATGACATTCGGATGTATGTAAATACCTGGGTTTGCAAGTGATAGGAAACTCATTAGAGTTCTTTTCTTTATCTACAGGAGTATGTATAGGGAAATTCTTTTTCTTTCCCTTGTGGCCCTTGGGAGAGAGAATATTGATATTGGTAAGTAGGAGTGAATCCCATGAACAACATGTAAGAAAATCTTTCTTATTTGTTGTAGCATTTAGCCTTTTAACAATTGGTCTGTCTCTGCACCTTTATAAATGTTGTATTGCACAGATCAGGCCAAGCTTAAGGTAAAGTAGCTGGGTACCATTTTGAGGTGTGCACCGTATTAATTGATGTGTGGTAATGCTGGAGATTTTACTTTCTAATTGTCCGAAAGCTTTGCGACCAATCTTGCAACTTCCCACGTTAAACCCAGAATATGTTTTAATGTTTGCTTCTGAGGAAATCTTCAGAATGTCACAAAGCACTTGGTCCTAAGTGTAACCCAAAGCATGATTTAGTGAAACAAAAGTAAACTTAATGTATCTGCATCTCTTTAAGATGAAAACTTAGGTAACAAGGCACCTGACAAGTAGTGGAACTATCCATGTTTGAATGGTTCACTTTTGTTGTTCAGTACAAGAAATTATACTAAATGCTTTGATTCTGCTTGCCTGGCATCTTTAGCTAATCTAAACCAAACATCTTTTGGCAATTTGCAACACCCAAAGCTAGAGTCACCTTTATCCAGCTTGCAAGATGTTTATCATATTAACTAACTTTGCATTGCTTTCAAAGCCTTATCATAAAGTATAGCACCATAGAATCAGTCATGCAGCTCAGAAAGAAACCCTATGGCCCATCAAGCCCATGCTAACAATGAAGCATCCATTCACCCTGTTCCCATTTTACTCTCCCCACGTTCCCATCAACTCTGCCCAGATTCTACCACTCACCTATATATTAGGGGCAGATTACTGTCGCCACTTAATCTATCAATCTGCACGTCTTTGGGAGAAAACCCATATGGTCACAGAATGTGCAAACTCCATACAGTACCAGAGGTAAGGACTGAACACAGGTCGTTCGAACTGAGATAACAGCTTTACCTTCTGTGCCTCTCTGCCACCCAAATTATGTAGTATGCTTAAAATATTGTTCAAAGAGAACAGTGAAATCTCTTGTGAAATTTGTGGGAAAGTCACTCTGAACATTTTTTCATGTAATACTAGGAACTAGCGTTCTATGAGTATGGGCTAGAAATGAAAGTCACTAAGATCTTCAAAGTAAATTAATTCTTATTAATTTGGTTGGGATCTTTTGAAGTTAGTAACAATAGTGCAGGGAGTATTCTGCAAATGGATTTTAAGTTGTTTCACTCAATAACTACACAATAAATTAGTTTGCAAATTTGAAACGGATGGGAACAACTGCGTGGATACAACATTTGTGAAAGCACAAAGCTGAATGTCACATGAACAGTTTTTCAAACCAGATCATGGTAAACAACAGTGATCTCTAGGAGTTGTTTTATTCTTTTTGATAAATAACACTGTCCTGTCCTTGGATTATACAAAGCATAATGTCAACAGATGCAGTTGGTTCAAATTCATCAATGTAAACAATGAGAAGGACGGCAACAGACTTCAGGAGGAATACCGATAAAATGAGCAGATGTGGCAAAGTCTAATGAGAGGCAGTATGATGTAAATGTATTCATGCATCCCATTTTAAAATTGTTTTGCTGCATTCAAAGACTTGGTACAAGTCAAAGTTTTTAAAAGTAGGATTATTTTATTGATAGAAAAATTGGAGTACCAAATGCAAGGGAGTTGTGCAGAAGTGCTGGTTCTGCCTCAGCAGTAGTAGTGTTCAATTCTACCGCCATATATGTTAAAGGAGGTTAAAGACTTTTAAGTGTTGCAAAGGAAATTTACTTGAGTGGTCTTCAGTTCAGTGGAGTGAATGAGGAAGATATTATTGATCTCCTTGGAGCAGCAAATGTTATGAGGTGATGCATAGAGGTGTCCGGAATCATGTTTTCATAGCAGAAGGATTGTAGAGATAGATTCAATGTTATTAACAAAGCTACATGAGGAAACTTTTTTTAAATGGTGCACAGTGATCCGGAAAGATCTGCCTGAAAGAGTGTTGGAAGCAGATTCAAAAGAGAATCAAATATTTAAATAGAGAGAAAATAACAGCACTCCGAGGAAAGAACAGGGGAATGGGATGAATTGGATAGTTTTATCAATGACTTAGCACCAGCACAGTAGGTTGAATGGCCACCTCCCTGGGTTGTTCCAGTCTATTTTGTTGACTTCCAGTAGCATTAACAACTTCAGAAACAAAATGCAAGATCCTAATGTTTAACTCTGCACCCTAATCTAACTTGAAATTTGTGAAAACAGATGCTTTCGATAGAGAATACAGATCAGCATATGAGCGCTTGACAGAAGAACAGCTGAAGGTAGCACAACCAATTGATTTGCCACCCTGCAGCAGGATTGAGTGGTGTCGCAAGTGTTTTGAGCCTCCCTTCATCTAAAAAAAAGTGCAACATCTCTACGGAATTGAACCACTATGATTATCTCCAAAGTATGATTGTGAACATTTCAAACTGTACATGTGCCTAGATGGTTAGAATTAGCAATGGTGCCTATGAAAATATGGATGTTCAAGTACTGTGGCATTTTGAATGATGAAAGGTGTCCAGTTTTTGTCTATGCTTATACAGAAGGGAGATTTAATGGAATGTAACTGCTGAACACTAAATGTCTTAAGGCAGTTCTGCCATTTTTTTTAACCAATGGTATAGTAGTGCAGTGTTTTGTACAAATATCACAAAGGATGGTTCTGACCATATTGTATTTTTTTAGCATCAGCAACTGGATTTTGTTTTGGATGATTTCCTTATAGTGTAAATGATGTGCTGAGATTCTACAATTTAAAATATATATATATTATATGAAAATGTCCCACCAAGCCATAAAACATCACCCAATTGGACTGCAGAGAAGAAAGACAATTGGAGGGGATTGCACATTCATAATTAACAATCCATTTGACTTTTTTCTGTGCCAAAGCCAGATCATGCTTTATGTTTTGGTGGTTATATTGAAAACCTACCCTGGTGTCTGACAGTCCTGTTCCTTAGTGCTCCATATATAAAGGGATCTATAATTTTATGGTGGTATTTTTGATATTTTCTAGTAGAAGCACGGTTGGAGCTATCACTTTCTTCTCTGTCCACATGGTCAAATCAGAGTAATTTTATGTGAAATATGACATATTGCTGACACCTTGTTTCTTCAGGATTTACACTGAGAAATTATAAACGCACTGGGTGAATCATGGCAGTATAAGTGTATTGAAGGACAAAATTTTGATTCTGGTATCTAAATATAATCTATTAAATTCTTCACCACATTGAACTGTAAAATAATTGATTTTTATATTTTAATATCTCTAGTAAACCAGATTGCATCTATGGTTCAAACCTTGTACAGCTGCACAGTTGTTTTACATGACAGCAGTTAGTACAGTTCTCTAAATGTGGTAGTTTAAATAAAAATTACTTATTCAATAAAGGATATGTCTGAAATTTGTCATTTTTGTCAAAAGGACTTGCACAGAATATACACCAATTCATTTATAGTCTTCACTACTTGCTTCCTATTCCATCCATGTGCCATCCCATCTACCAGCTTCTCGGCATGTCTATTACTATTTCTCTCGTGTGGATATAGTCCTGTTTTCAAAAGCACTCAGGCTGTTTATTTTCAATCCCTTTCCATGGTTGAGTGTTTCACATTCTGCCATTCTAAAGAACTTCATTTCTGTTGCTATACTGGAATTTCTTTTTAAACTAATGTCTGTTAATGCTCTTTTAAGTTTAGATTTTCCTTGCACCTATGTTATTCAAACAATTAATGCTTTTTGAAACTTCTAGAAAGTCTTCAAGCCTCATTGTTCTAGAAAATGTTACAGCTTAAATCGTAAGGTTTGGAATTCCCTCCCTAAATCTTAAAACTCATCAGTTTGACCAGCCATCGATTATCTACTGACTGTGCAAGAGCTTCCCAGCCTCATCCCACCATTTAGCAGTTGGTCGTCGTGCCGTAGGTCTCAGTTCTTCAAGTACACATCTATATACTCTGCCAGCCTTTTCAGTTAGCTGGTTCCTACCATACTCTAAGTAAAAAGACCTATCCTATTCTCCCCTCTACTCCTACCAATTAATTTAAATTCTATGCCCTTTGGTTTTCAATCCTTCTGTTAAGTTCTAGAGTTATGCAGCATTGAAGTAGGTTGTTCAACCCATAGAATCCACACAGACCATCAAGCACCCAGTTACCATAATCCTATTTTATTCTTAAAAGTGAAGTCGAGTTTATTGTCATATACACGTACATTGAGGTATAGGTACAGTTTTTAAAAAACTTGCAGCAGCATCACAGGCACATATTCAGACAACACTCAGAGCATAAGTTGTACACAAATTATACAAGACAAAGTCAAGGAAAAAAATGCTGCAAAAAAAAAGAAATAAGTGTAATCAAAAATGAGTCCATGGTAGTGCAAGAGGTGGTCCAAAGTGTTCCGTTGCTGAGGTAGGATTAGGGCTATGCAGGTGTTCCTACATTTCCCTCATCAACCTAGATTCTGCCACTCTCCTACACAGTAAGGCAGTTTGCAGTGGCCGATTGACCTAACCTGCACATCTTTGGGATGTGGGAGGAAACTGAAACACCTGGAGGAATCCCATATTATTGCAGGGAGAACATGCAAGCTCCACACAGACCTTGGTCAGGATTGAACCAGGAATGTTGGAGCTTGGTGCAACGGAGACCTGCTGCCTAATGTGTTATACATCAAGTCTGCCCTTGGCCTGTTGTTCCAACTAAAAAAAAGAACTAGCTTATTTTTCTCTCGCCACAGAAGCTGCCTGACTTGTGTACTTCTACGTTTTGCTTGGATCCTAACGCAAATGTTTCCTTTTAGCTACAATATTCTGGTCCTGGTATTTTCATTTTTTTTCCAGTTCCGTCACATCTTTCTGTTGTGTAGTAAGCAGAATACTTCAGTTGAGGTCTAACTAGCATACAATTCTAGTATAGTCTCTGGCTTCCATATTCTTTGTCTTGCTTATATAATTATTTCATTTGTCTCTTGATCCACTTTATTGACCTGATCTACCTTTCAAAATCTGTGAATATCCTGTTTATTGCTCCAAACCACTTAATGTCTCCCCATATGTTGTATATTCCCTTGCCTTACTGCAGCTCCCCAAAAGTTTTCCTCACTCCACTGGGTTAAATTCTGTGCTTTTTTTCCTGCCCAATTGACCTGACCATCCTTTTCTGCAATTTGAATTTTCCTGCTTGCAGTCAACCATGCAATCAACTTTTGTACCATTTGCAGACATCTTTATTATACTTCCTACAATTATGCCTTGAGTTATTTAAATATGTTCCAAAGAACAAGGGATTGAATACTCCCTTTATTGCCCCACTGATAACAACCTTATGGTCACAAGAATTGCTCACTGGGCAATCTTGGGTTCAATTTGCCTCTTAACTTGAAACTCATGAGCTTCTGCTCTTTTGACCAGCTTGCCCTATGTGGCCTTGTTTAAAAAGCCTTGCTAAAATCCATGTAAACTACACCAAACACACTGTCCTTATCAACTCTCTTTTTAACCCCTCAAAAATTGAATTGTTAAAAATCTACACCAGCCATCCCAGATTAAATTGTACCTTTCTAAATGAAAGTTTATAGTGTATCTGAGAATTGATCCCAATAAATCATCCAACAATGAAGTAGAACCAAATAGCCTTGGTTTATCAATGAACCATCCATTTATTAATGAGGTCATCCAAAAGGAGACCCCCTTTTTAAACAGAAGTATAACATTTTCAATCATCCAGTCCTCTGGCACTTCAGGTGTCAGAGAGGTTTGAAAACCTGTGGTCAGAGTCGCTGTAATTCCCATCTTATTTTCTGGTTAGTAAATAATTTGTTCTCAAAGTTGGCCTTAATGAATGTTTTCCTGTTGAATTATCCTAGGCAGCTCCGAATGCTCAAACTGTGGAATTTTTGCACTTTGTCCAGAACTGACATTGGATTAACTGTTCTTTCATTACTCAGGCTATCTTTCCTGGAAAAGAGATGTAACGTTGACCATTTCTAAGTTTTTGGGCTCTAAATATTTTTCTGTAGAACTTGCTTTATTGTGTGTAGGCTGTGTAACCTTTTCAGTGTAGGCTCTTTCTATGCACTGTATTTGCTACCATTTCACTTTTAAACTATGTAAAGCATTAACCATTGGAAATTAAAACAATCATTGTTAGTAATATATTTTGAATGTTTTATTGTGGTTAGTCTGTAATTTCCTGATGATCTCTGAGTTGGTGACATGCTTTAAAGACCCATTGATTTATGCACCATGAGAATTCTTCTTTCTTTAAAGGAAGCTTATCTAAATTTATGTTGAATGCTAGTCCCACTGCATGGAAACAAGTCTTTGAGCCCACTGGGTCCATCCTGATCAACAAGCATTCACTTAGACTAAACCCATTTTATTCTTCCTACATTCCCATTATTCTCTCCCTCCACATCACCCTTCCCCCCCCCCCCCCCAAA
>JARFYF010000104.1:57760524-57772023 GCA_030265395.1 Rhina ancylostomus
TGATGGACCTCTTTCTAGAGGTTTGCTGCTTGTTGGAAGAGATGGCAGAATGTGAGCAAGAGAGGGCATCCAAGTTTTCTTATGCAGAACTGGAAGCCTTTGGCAATATGGAGAGAAGGAATGAGCTCCTGTGCTCACAGAAGCTGGAATGGTGGTGAATTCAAATAATGCAGTCAAATGGACAAGAAAACAGCTACAAAATTTCAGAGACCTTTTCTACACAGTCAAGGTCAGTAATTGAATCTTCAAATCCCATCAACAGCACTATGGTCTGGCCTGCCAGAAAGCACACATAGGATGTCAGGATGTATGGGGGAGTCCAGCAACAACTTTGCATGGGACACTGCATCGAACTCTGGACCCCATCTTTCCAACATGGAAGTGGAGGCCAATTCCATTTTGACACAGTATCTCAACTTTCATTGCAGTACAGATAGAAGCCAGCTTAGACTGTTTCTATCATGGCTCCAGGTGTTATTGTTCCGAAGGGCTCTCCAGCAATTGCTGAGATTACCAATGGTGATGGCTACAAGTTTCATGCTGGAAAAAGTTAAGTTCCAGGCTCTATGCAAAGCCCTGTGCCATGTGATGTCCTCAAAGTACCATGATATTGAAATCAGGCTTCCTGGCCGGCTTCCTAAAGCTCAGTATTTCACTGTGCACTCCCATCAAACTCCATCCATAGTCTGTCTCTTCATCTGAGTCTTCTGCAGTAGAACTTGCTTGTGACCTTCAGCACTTGCACTCTCCCTTCTCCCTGTGAAAAGCACAAGCTGATCCTGCCTCTATGCTATCCTCTAAAGCTCTTCTGCTGTCCGATCCCACTTCCTTTTGTGTGTGTTTTCACTGCCTTCTGGCTCCCTGCAAATATAGGACATCTCTCCAACTCCCTCCAATAATAATGAAAATAAGAAGAACTGCAGATATTGGAAATCTAAAATTAAAAAAAAAGAAAATGCTGCAAATACTCAGTAGGTTAGATCACATCTGTGGGAAAAGAAACAGAGAAACAAAAGAAAAGAAACACTTTTGTCAGTGTTTTGATGAGAGGTCTTTGATCTGAAATGTTAACTTTCTCCGCAGGTGCAGCATCACCTACTGAGCATTTCCAGCATTTTCTGTTTTTACTTTCCTTCAGTAATACTTCTCTGCAGCATCTGAGAACTCTGGAGCCCATTCTTTCCAAAGTTGTGCTTTTCTTAACAACGTCCCAAGAGAGCTTCTGTTAAGATGCCTGCCAGCACTTGCTCTAGTCATAATGTCCTTTCCCTTAAAGAGGTCCAGCATCTTTTAATTAGTGTGGGCTGTCCTTCACTGACATCAGCCAGTCATGTTATTGGGCCCTGCTGAATTGTCCAGCCAATAAACAGCACAGTTAGTGCCGGCTGGATACTTCAAATGTTATGATGAGATGACTACATAAAATTTGCAACCCACCTACTTTACATTGTGTAGGCAAGGATCATAATCTCTCTGCCCATTTCTAGAGAAAATCATAGATAGTTCCTCATATTTTCTGGCCATTTTCTGTCTGGTCCTCTCTTTTAGCTGAAAATTTATTAAAGTGCCCATTAATGCAAGTTGTTTTTGGTGTGGTAGCAGTGGCTTTCATTGTGATAGAGATCAACAATGTTTTGGTGATCTCCATTTATTATTGAAGTTACTTATGTGTAAGATTTGGCAGTGAAGAATGGCAGGCTTTTGACCAGGGCAAGGAAGGAATAATTTGTGCTAACATGGTTGCATTGAGTATCTTTGACCCTTGGCAACATCAGCTGGAAAAGAAAACAAAAGATTCATTTTTATAGCACCTTTAATGATCCTGGAACATCAAAAAATACCAAACAAATACTTCTTGAGTTGTAGGGGAACCATTACAGTACCACAACATAATGTAACATAATCTAGTGCCAGGGCATTAAAAAAGTTATCCACTAATTGCTGTTAGTTGAAGGTTATCAACTAACTGCTCCAGGTTATTTGTTGCTCCAGATTCCACCTTCTGCAGTCTCTTGTGTCTTTATGCGATTCTCTATTGAAAGTTACTATAGAGTCTTATTTCCCTCTTTCAGACAGTACTTTCTAGAGCAGAACAGCTCAGAGCATAAGATCATTTCTTCTTAACTCCCTGTTGTAATTTAGGGAATGTGGCAGCCAATTTGCACATGGGCAAGCTCCACAAAGAGCAATAAGTTAATGACTGAATAACTTCTGGTCAGGAGACAGGAAAGAATTACTTTGCTCTTCCACAAATAGTGCTTTTATATCTATATCTCTCTCCGAGAAGAGGTGAGGCCTTGGTTTAACATTTCATCCAAAACCAGCAATCTGTTAGTTCTGCTCTGAAATCTAGATTATCTGCTCAAGGGTTGGGAAGGGACTTGAACCCACCATTTCCTGACTCAAGGGTGAAACTGCTACCATTGAACCCTATAGATCAGGTTTCACATATGCACTGTTGGAATATTGTTCCTTCACTTTCCCTTCTCCAATAATGCCAAAACGTTATTAATTGCTTAATACTTATATATGGAATAACTCAATCTATTTCAATCTAAATGACAACATGCAAGCATTCATTCTTTTCAGCTTCATTAATACATACACTTTTCAATCTCAATTCCATCACTTCCCTAACTTCTACCTCATGGTAAGTCCAGAAGTGCAGAACTTTGCAATATTTGTTAGCACCAATCTCTGGCCCCGTGTGCTATCTGTTTATAGAACATAGAACAGTACAGCACAATACAGGTCCTTCGGCCCACAATGTTGTGCCGACCTTTAAACCCCACCTAAGACTATCTAACCCCTTCCTCCTACATATCCTTCCATTTTAAATTCCTCCATATGCCTATCTAGTAATCTCTTGAATTTGACCAATGTACCTGCCTCCACCACCACCCTGGGCAGCGCATTCCATGCCCCAACCACTCTCTGGGTAAAAAGCCTTCTTCTGATATCTCCCTTGAACTTCCCACCCATTACTTTAAAGCCATGCCCTCTTACAATGAATGTTTATCATGAATGTTTTCTGTCATCTACGTAGAGCTGGCCGTTTTAACTTCTGGCTCTCTTTCTCTGCAGTTGAAATTCAATGTCGCTATTGATTTGAGGTTTGATTTATCAACATTCTCTGCACTGACCCTACCGATTTCTGTAGCCAAGGTTCATCAGAAATCTGAGGCCCAAGTTCTCTTCCACACTCCTGACACCCATACACTAAGGAAGTTTCCCTTGCCTCCATTCATCATGCACACTCTCAAATCTTTTCACATCTTCATGCTATCCCACTTTACGTTTGTATCATTATGTTCTGTCCCCTCCTTCCCAGTGCATTTTCTGCCTTTCTATTGACTACTCCCTTCAGGGGCACAGTGGATTTTAAAGCAATGTTGATTTTATAAATGTAAAATAATTATGTGATGAAGCACAGTTGTACACAAATATGTTCAGAATATAAAGCTCATTCACTGGTTTCAAGTTATACTGTGTATCGGAAACAATCACAATAAGAGGTCCTTGTGAGGCTGACAGTACTTGGAGGACCCTTATCACTCTCCCTGGCCACCCATCCTTCCACTCTATCCCCTCCAACCCCTTGCACAATGCCTTTGCGTCATGTCTTGGGGTAAAGTTGAGGAGGTCAACTTTATATCTCAAGTAGCAACACTAATGTTATTTCTAGTTTTCTATAATTTTAAGATGACTACTCAAAAACCTATTTATTACGTAACAAGGACTTAATTCGTTCTGAAGAAATGAGTATTTTACCTGGTTAGGTTTATTAATATTTGTATTTTAAATATATAATTATTGCAAAGCTGTGTAAGATAGTAGATTGTACAAACAGCTTGGCAGAGGAGAAATTCATTTTAGGCTGCTGATGAAAAATGAGTGTGAGAGTATTGACCATTGGTTGTATTCACCTCCTGCACATTCAGTTCCATTGAAGTTTACAGAACCATATGTGCAGGAGTTGAATTCAATTGGTGATTAATAGATGCACCACAGGTGACCAAAGGTAATTTTTCCCCTAGGCTTCCAGTACATCAATCAAAGGTGATTTGAATGTTTTCCTGAAAACAATGGGGATAATATTAACTTCTATCATTGAGCATGTAGAAGTGTAATTACTCCTTATATTTCCCTTTCTGCTTTCCTTTGCACACTGTTAAATAAAATGTTAATGAGACGTTAGGTTAATTTCATGGGGCTTGTAATCGGAGCAAAGTAAATGACATTTGCACCACTGTATTGTGCACATAGCGTGCTACTTGATGCAGTTTTACACTGGCATTTCATTAAATCCACATTTTTGTATTGTTGTCTAGACCATCCTATCCAGGTCAAGATTAACCTTTACTTGATTTCTGGCTTAAAGTTTAACAATCCATTCTCTAGTTTTTAAATTTCAGCAATGCCTGAGTCTTAAAGACTATAGTGCTAAAATGTCCACAACCACTATTTTTCCAAGTTGAATATGTAAATTACAGGAATAGCAAAGTTAAACACATGAATATTTCTTAATCTTTTTGTATTGAAGGTGTCATTTTCAAATGCAATATCAAATGTATCTTCAGTTTGACATGGGTGTATACTTAAATAAACTAGATGCACAAGTACATTGGTGCCTAACATTCCAGTTGTGCTGATATGTGCAAACTATTTCTTTTTTCTGGCCTCTCATCTTAGAAGTCACTAACAATGCGCAATGGTGTTAGATTGAAGAGTGGACTCATTAATAGATTATTGCTGCTTTGATATAAATGTTATTCAATGAATAAAATCCTTGTACTTAAAATGTGAATTCTCCTTCAGGTATTTAAAATTATTAGCAATGTTTTGTAATCTGATGTATTTTTTTAAGAAATCAATATTTGTAAAATGGATTAAGCAAATAGTGATTTTTTAACAATGTATATTTCTATGAATTGCAAGTGGGTTACTGATCCAATTTTGTATTGAAATAAACATGAGAGAAGACAAATCATTATTTTTAATATATTTGCTATGATCACTTTGGATTTAATTGTGTTTATATAAAGGATGACAGGAGTAGATGCTTGGCATGAATGAGATCCTGGTGAACTTAGTAACTATATTTGAATAATATTTAAGGGCATCTCTGTGTTTTTAGTAGTTGCTGAAAATATTAGCTATCCTTCTACAGTGTCTGAGATTAAGGAATGGTAACTAACGACTTAGTTTATTCCATAAAGTGTTAGTAAAGTGTTAGTTTATTCCAGAAAGTGTTTCTACTAAGGTACAATAATGTGTCTGGTAGAAAACAGTACTGTTGCATTAACTGCTAGCTCTGGATCACTGCAGCACTGTCCCATCTAATATGACAACACAATTTTCAACAGGGTACAGAACAAAAGCAATGTATTTTTGTTTAAGAATAAGTTGTTATGCAAGTGAATGTGAGAGTTCTAAATGGATTAATTCAGACTTCCTTCAAAACAGTAATGATGGATTAATTAGAACTACATTTATATAATAAAAGCACATGAAAAATTATGCAAGCTCTTGTACTGTGCATGTCCTTTTCAGAAAACATTATGTTATTACCTAAAAGTTATACATTTTTACCTAATCAATAAAAAGTTTTATAACATCAAATGTTTTGGTTGTTCATTAATGACTAGTTTAGATCTCTCAACACTCAGTCAGAAAACTTATGCACAAGGCTTCAAACAGAATATGAATTAAATACGAATTGATTTCTGATTGTTGCTTTCCTTCAAAAGGATAGGGATCCCCCCGCCATCCTGGTATCTGGGTCTCCATTAAAAACTATCCTTCACCTGCCTATTAGACTAAAACTGCCTCATCTGTACCCAGTCTCTGCAAAAGCCACAAGAAGTCCAAGAGCATCCAAGTCTGATGTAACTAGCAAATTTCCCACCTCTCTGATTGTTTAGTGTGATCTCTTTTTAGTCGAGATTGATCTTAGAATTGATTCTTTACTTTATCTCAAAATGCTAAGACCACTGAGGCAAAAAGGATGACATCAAATTCACTATTATGTTGAGATCTTTTATTGAAAAAGGGGGAAGCATTAGATGGCAGGTCACCTTTGTCTGTTCTGGCACGTTTTGCCTGTCACCAGTTCATGGGATTAAGAGCAAAGCAAGTCAAGACTAGAAAACAATAAGGGGGAAAGAAGGAACAAATGTTAGATCACCTGTTCTTCTTCCCTCTGCCCAGGAAAAATAAAAATTTGTGTGGAGGCTGATAGAGGGTCATGTGGTAAATGGGCATGATTCCCATTCATGGGAAACCTCAGCTTAATGTCTTGTATTCATCTGAAATGATTCATGAAATTTTTGAGTGGTTTTGTTTACAAGTAAAAATGTTACTTCACACTTTAAAGGATACTAGGGTCTAATATAATGGGATTACTCTGTGATCTTTGTATCATACAACATTCCTATGCTTGATCTGTACATCTTGGCCTTTTATTGATAGATAAAATTGATGAAAGTGTGGATTAGATTAGAGCAGGAGATGTGATACCAGGTGAGTAAAGAGATTAAGGTTGAACAAGTTGGGCCAAAGAGCCTGTTTCCATGCTGTATAACCCTCACGTCATTGCCTTATTGAATTGTTGCAGTACTGGAGGCAGGCATAAAGAATGGCTGAAGTGCAAAGTGGCAGATGGAGAGGAGAGACCTGTGAAATCAATAATGGAGCAAAATGGAGGACAACATAATTAATCAGAGCAGGAAGAGGTCACTAAAAACAATTACTTGAAAGGTGTGCCTGCATCTTGAAGCTGAGTCAAAGTACTTTCAGCCTCTTGTACTGGGCTACGTTACAGGTTGTAGGTTATAGGTCATAGGTTAGCATCCTGTAAAATTCCACCTGTCAATTGTGTGTATCGTGAAAGTTTCCAGGCAGTCAACCATTCTAGACACAATAACCAAACCTCATTCAACATCAACTTTCCAGCAAGAACAAATCAAACATGGCTGCAGTCCCTATCATCTTTCAGATGTGGACCAGGAAGTGAAGCTACACAGCTATAGAAATATTGTATTCCGGAAAGACTTTACACAGACAGGATACCATATCTAAGACTAGTCTCTACTTGACCCAAGATTTTACAAAGAACCAGTTAGCTGTAGCATCTGCAAAATAAGCTTGCTGGCTGATTGCTCAGAGAGAATGCTGGAGGGCTCAGTGATGACCCCTAGTAGCAATGAATTAAGCAGTCCTTGTGAATGGGTACAATGTACTCCACATTACGGCAGCTCCAGTAACAAGTTCTATGTGAGAAAAGTAACTAAATAAATATAAAATGCAAGAGACACGATATATTTTGTCAATTTTTGCCAATGGTGTAATGGAAAATTGTGATTTGGACGGTAGCATGCAGCCCCTCTGTGATGCAGGGGTGTACTGCATTGTCAGCTTTTAAACATGTGGGTGCCACTTATGAGTTACCACTTTTCGTCTTGGTGGGCTGGAGTTACAATAGAATATCTTTTTCCTGTCCTCTCTGCTTTATGCATCAGAATCAGAAGACAGAAGACTTTTCTCAAACACCTATAAACAAAAGAGTTAAATGGTGGGTCTGATGCAGTGGTGCCTCCATCAAGCACACACCACCATGCCTCCGTCAGAGGGCTGTGGTGGAGAAATGTACATACAGGGTCCCAGACAGCATACCTGAGCACAGAAAGTTAAATCTGAGAGTTAGGCTTCCTCCCCTAAGCAAAATTCTGCATTTTATTGAGTTCCAGTGAGAAGATTGGATTCAGTTGCAATGCAATTTATGACAAATGGTCACCACCATCTCACTGAATTGGATTACACTGGAAGAATCACCAAAAAGAGTACAATGTGTGTAAGGGGCACAATAATTCTGCATGGGAAAACTGTCAAGAACCCATTCCTTTCCTCTGATCTTCCACTTTAACCTGACCTGCTGAGCGAACAAGAAAAGCTTTTCCTCACCACATGGCACCCTTACAATCAAACCCCTTTCCCCTGGGAGAATCCAGATGAAGAAGAATTGGGACTTATTAACACTTTCTCAGGGGCATAGCAAAGGGCAATATGCTGGTATGCTGGCCTTACCAATGAAGTCCACATCCTGTAAAATGGATAAGTATCATCACCTTAACAGCTAAGGTTTAAAAGTATTTTCAGTTTTCCCTCTGAAACCCAAAGAAGCAGATATTGGCCTCCCAGTACCAACCCAGTTGGACTGGAGCCCATCAGAGACGTGGTCTCTCTAACCTTATCTAAGTGCTAGGGGCTGTTCCTTCAGCTGGGCCACGTCCTATTACTGTCACTTATCCTCTACATCTTGCTGGCTTTGGTTAACTGACTAGTGGATGCAAATGAGGCCAATGAGATAAAATCACACAGGCCTTTCTCTGCCGAGGTCAGGCAACTTGGTGTCCCACCATCCCTTCCCAAACTAATTGCTGCCCCGAGTTAAAATTGATGGTTAAATCTGTGGGTGGCATATTAAATGGATTTGTAGCAGAACCTAAATGAAATCAAGTTCTCCACTTTTTTTTATCTGTTCTGGTCATTTCTCACAACTCAAGAATCAGCCTTATGATTTTATCCTGCATGATTCTGGGCCCTGCGTGATTTGTTGTCTTTTGGGGGAACAGACTGGAGATGTTGCTGGAAGCAAATTCAAACAAGAGCACTACATAGTTTTAGCATAATGTTCCCTGATTTATTCACAATGGATTTAAAACCATTCTGCATTCTATTAACTTCAAAAATGAAGTGCAGTCTTGCAGATATTGGAAATCTGAAAAGCTGGAACTAGATTCTGTAAATGGATAATCAGAGCTAACAGGAACAATTTTGACCTGACTCCATGAAAATAAACTGGGATGGTGTACCGGCAAGAAATGCCTGATACAGGCAGCACAAATGGGTTAAGTCAACAATGTTAATAACATGACCATACCAATAGGAAATTTAAGTTATTTTTGCCTCTGCCCCTATGTTGGATTGGTTGGAGCACAGATTTACTCCTCTGCTTTAGATATTACTCATCAATGACTCCAACAAAATCAAAGTCGTGGTTATTGTCATATGCACAAGTACATATATGCACAGGTGTGATGAAAAGCTTACATGCTAACAGAATCACAGGCACGTAGCATCATATCAGCAGCATTCACAAGACAAATGTGAATTAACCATAAATTGTACACAATTTTTACAAGAAAGAACACAATTAGAACAGAAAAAAATCTATTTTAGTACAAAGTGATCAAAGTTGTCATAGTGCTGCTAGACTGAGTGATTAGGGTTGTGCCGTTTCGTTCAAGAACCGAATGGTTGAAGGGATGTAGCTGTTCTTGAACCTGGTGGTGTTGGACTTCAGGCTCCTGTACCTCCTGACCAATGGTATCTGTGAGAAGATGGCATGGCCCTGATGGTGTGGATTTTTGAGGATGGATGTTGCCTTCTTGAGGGCAGTGCCTCCTGCAGATACTACCGATGGTGGGGAGGGATGTGCCCATGATGTATTGGGCAGAGTCCACTACTCCCAGGAATTTAAAGCTGCTGACTCTCTCCACCGCTGATTCTCCCAATGTAGACTAGCACATGTTTGTCCTCCTTCCCCTTCCTGAAGTCAACAGTCAGCTTTTCAGTTTTGTTGATGTTCAGCGAGAGGTGGTTGTTGTGGCACCATTCAGCCAGGTGTCCCATCTCACTCTGGCTGACTCATCACCACTTGTGGTTCATTCAACAACAGTAGTGCCGATGCACCTAAAGTGGTTGCACCTGAAGCCATTTACTATGAGCAGAGCAGATAAAATCTTCTACTTTAGGCTAGTGCCCTTCTATATATTTAGTTTACTGATGTGTCACAAGGGATAACACTGTTAAGTCCCTGGAATTTTTCAGTTATTTCCTTGATCTCAACAACAGTTGACTTCTGCCATTCTCTATCCAATCCCTGGGAGTTATGCTGGCAGTGGCAAAACAGAGATATGTTCACATGTTAACAGCTCTTTAGTGTTACCATGTTATTATCATTTCTATATCCAATCAGTGGCAGCGGTTTTTTTCACACAGATGCCTCTTCATTCACTTGAATAATCTTTCTTGACGTGGATGTACTAGTCAAAGAGGCTTTGAGCTCCTCACTTTGTTCCTCAAAGAACCAATCCTTGATACTGTGCAATTATCCTGGAGCGCTGCACACTGAAATCTTATTGGACAATCTTGATACATTCTGATGGGCGTCTTAAGAAGTGTATAGGTATCAAGTGTGCATTTTCAGTATGCCAATATCCAGTTCAGTCTTTGAAGCACTTCCTCTTCTGAATGAGAAGTTTGTAGTTTCAAATTTCACTCCTGAGACACAAGCACAAAAGCCAGGCTGACACTTCTGTACAGAACTGGGCGAGTGTGTACTGTAGGAGGTGTACTTGGCTTTGACATTAAACTGAGGCCCTATCTATTCTCTCAGATAGAGGTAAAAGATTTCATGACATTTCTTGAGATTGTTAAAATGCTAATGTGACAAAAGCAATGTCAGAGAAATAAGAAAATATCCATGATGAGTGAAGTTAGAATTTCAGACACTTATGACCAGATTTCTAGTTAAAATTCCATATTTGTCCTGTGATATGGAATAGTTTAAGAAGATTAAAATTCAATTTAAATTATTACTTTCATAACAGCAATAGGTGGCACTCTGAGTCCACACACAAAATTAATTCCCTTCCTTCCACTGGCAGGTGAGTAGTCCTGATAAGGTGCAGCTCACGTTAATGCAGCCCCCAGAGGCACTGCTCCTGTGAAGGTAAAATTGCAAGTCTTATTGATTAACCATTGGTGGTTAGTGTGTGATGAATAAATGAAAAAGTTATTTAAAACTGAACGGCTTCTTGCCTACATACTTTCTGTTCCATGTTGAGTAATGCACGTTCCTGAAATAAATATTTTTTCATTACAGAATGTCAGCATTTGGTTTCAAAGCATCATTTCAATGGATCAAATGTAATATTAAAATTGGGTGACCATATCAAAACTAAATACATAAATTTTATTTTAAATGAAATGTTACACTGCTACAATTTTTGCAACCAGTTCTGGTGAATTTTCCTTTGGAGTCACTCTTAGTTCATCCAGATACAAAGGGGTAGGAAGGAAGCCCATCAAAAGACCTCTGCCCTCTTTAACTTACTTGGTGGTCTGGTGGGGTGGTGTTGTTGGGAATCTGCTGGGGTTGGAGTTGGGCTTGTGCCTGCAGGTCCCTCACATTGATGCTGGGAAGGCAGGAAGGGGTGCTCCTGGGTTTCCATTTCTTTTTCTTGGAACAATTTTTTGCTGAATCTTGTGACGATGTGTGAAAATAGACTGAGTGGTGACCACTGCTGACCGTGAAGTACCCTGACGGATGCCAAATAGGCAGAGGAAAGATTTTATTTTTGCCATCTTTTCCTCCCAAGATAGTTAGAGGCAATCAGTGCTGATGGAGGCACTGACCTCCATCAAATCCCCTCC
>JARFYF010000104.1:57950943-57962075 GCA_030265395.1 Rhina ancylostomus
AAACAAAGCAAACAATAGTTGGAAAACAGACAAAATAACTCTGGCAGTGCTTAACGTTCTATATTGAAGTGCAAGGATTTCGGTGAACAAGGCAGGTGGGCACATTTACATATGGAAATATGATATTACTGAAAATGGCTCGAAATGCCTTGTTTTCAGACAGGGTGGGGGGTAGATAGAGGAGTGGGATGGCAACATTGGTTAAAGAAAAGATCATAGCTGTATGAAGTGATATCAGGATTATTAAACCAGATTATTTGGACTGAACTAATCAATGTAAAAGCTGGCCAAGCTATTGACAACTGACATGGGGGGTCTGATTCATTGAGCACTAAAGTCAGAGAAGTACAAGGCAAATACATTTCAGGAGGCAAGGGAATATACAATAAACGGGACGGTTCTGAGGGGTGTGGAGGAACACAGAAGCCGAGTATGACAGATCCCTAAATGCAAAGGACAGGTCTAGAGGGTGGCTAAAAAGATTTATGGGTTGAAGTATTAGCTGACGTGTAGAAAAAATGAGGGCAGAGTTTGTTTTTGCTAGAAGCTCAGACCACACTAATCACAACCAGTTAAATCACAACTTGAATGCTGTGTACTATTCTGATTATCTCATTATAGGACTGATGTAGTTGCACCAGAGAGTGTTCAAAGGAAATTTATGAAGATCTTGCCAGGACTGGAAATTTTTAGCGCTAAAGAGAGTTTTGTTTTCCTGAAGGGGCTGAGCTCCAGATTCCTACTTCTCTGAGTGATTTTCCTTCTTTTTCTTCTCTAATCCTTTTACTTAAATCTACCCCTTAGGTTTTGGCCCTCCCCACTAAGGGAAATAAGTCTTTCCTATTTAATATTTAGGTCCCCATACTTTTATGTACCCTAATTAAGTTTCTCCTTAGTATTTGTTTGACACAGAGATTCTGGGATGTGCTCTCTGAAAGGTGGTAGAGAGAGAAACCACCATGTTTCATACCTGCATTTGAAGAGCTGTGATCTGCAGGGCCATAGATAAGTCTGTTTAGCATGATTAGGCTGGTTAGCTCTTTTTCAATGGACATAATGGACCAAAGGGCCTTGTGTTGTAAATTACTGATTCTTAAGAATTGTACACATCTCCAATCATTTCTTGCTCAAAGTTTACAATAACAACTGGAGCAGGGAAAACCTGTTCTTACAAAGCAAGCTTGTTGATATCAGAATACTTGTCTCAACACATCCTGCAAATTTGTCAGAACAGTTTGATCTGGCCAAAGATTTTACTTTAATAATAATTTGGCGATGCATACATTTTAGAATCATGGGCTACTTAGCCAATATTATCCACACCAAAATTATTCGTAACTCCTACAAATCTTCTACAGCCAAGAACACAAAGGACATCAGAATAAAATCAAGAACTGTCAAATTCATTACTGGAGAATTGTTCTACACATAATGTAAGCAGTCACAATGCGACATGTTTTCAAGATAAGCCTATGTTACCACTGAGTTCCAAGAACAGCATTTTCAGCACCCCTGAGACAAAATTCCAGGTAAAACTGAATAAATGAAATGATACATTTAACAGCTTTCGATTACAATGAGCAAATGTGACATTTACAAGACCAGAAATAAAATGTGACACAGTGTGATAATTTGAGAAACCATTGAAAAATGTGGCAATTCCTCTCCACCAAAATCGCTTAAATTTCTGCAGTCCAAAATCAAAACAAAATGCTTCATTTTGATAATTTAGCTTCATGAGCCTAGAAGTGTAAGATTTTGTAAGACCAGAATGTTCCCCAAAATGCATGCCTATTGTCCTTCAATGCCACAACTTTACATGATCATTATTTCCTGAAAGACTATGGTACATGGAGTTCAATGTCTCTACAAAAAAAACTCCCTCTGGGGACATGTTGCTTATCTCCATTTTTTTCCCTACAAGGCCAGTTTATGAATGGCTGACGTCTTCCAAAAGAGCTATTTATAATGCAGAGGAATCATCCCCACAGTTGCCTGGGGTTCTCCCTCCATCACCTCCTCCATTGCCCATCTGCCTTAAATTCACCCAAGTGCAATCGTTATCTCCCCATACATCATCTCAGCACCTACAAGAAATTGGACTTACTTTGAGCAATGCAACTGCTATAGACCTTCAGTAGCTGCATGATGATATTATAATCTTGCAGCAGAGAATGAAAGTAGACTGGAAATAGTTAGCTAGCTGGCTCTGTTGTTAATCTGCTGACCGCAATGCTTTGCAACTAGGCACTGTCTGCCAGCATCATTTTATTTGGGGGCTGACCTTGGAGGTTTCTGTGAGTGAATCTTACTCATCACAATTGCACATTATGAGTCACTAGATAACCCAGAGTATTGGTCATAAATTAGCTCATTGTACTGTTATTTCACTATGCAAGTATACATTCTATTTTTCTTCAAAATGCTTGAGATTTTCCCATATAAAATTAAATGAAACAGCTCAATAAACATAAACTAATCTTGTGTCTGTGTATACTATGAATTCACAAAACACTGCACAAATAGTCTATCATTATTCCAATTAAATTCTTTTGTTCTTTCCTTAAAAATGGTGAGATTGGGGGTTGGGCAGAGTTGTAGATAGGAGGTAAATAATGCCGAGATAACCACAATCTCCCCATGCTTCCTCACAACTGATTCTAGGTTTCACCTTCAATTACTTCTGTCATCCTCTTCTTTTCTCCTCATGCTGGCGACTCAATTCATTAAATGAATTATGGCCATAAAGAAATACAGCACAGAAACAGGTTCTCTGACCCAAAGTCTGTGCCGACTATCAAGTACACATACTTACAATCAAGTACCAATCCCAACCCATTTTATTCTCCAATTCCCATCGACTCCCACCTCCTCCCAGATCCTACCACTCGCAAACACACAAGTAGCAATTTACAGTAGCCAATTAACCTACCAACCAGCACATCACTGGATGTGAGAGGAAACCCATAAAGTCACAGTGCAAATTCCACACGGACAGCACTGAAGGTCACAATTAAACCTGGGTCACTAAAGCCATGAGGCAGAGCTACAGTAGCTGAGCCACTATGCCACCCTATATTTAAAATTGAACTTGCATTACATCGTTTATTGTTAAATAATCCATATTTCTGCAGCTCGCTGCTTATTTACTTGAAATAGACAAAAGAAATTTGTTTGCCTCCTGCCAATTAGTCTAAAGATTTTGTATACAGTACAACTTTAAATTATGCTAAACATTAATTCTTCATTTAGTTCAAAAATCCTCAAGATTAAAAAATGCACATCTTAGTACTCATGGAAGTTATTCTGTTAACTATTATGAAAGAGCTCTTAAAACATTTATTTTCCCCGAGTAACATATTAAGAATACCTAAATTTACCTATTTCCTGCTTTTATTGTGTAAAAGTATTTTGTATTTAATTTAATGTTGAAACGTCTGTGAAAACATGGAACTAAGCAATTTCAGACAAATGTATTAGGTGCTTAGATGCTAGTGTTCCCAGTCTTCATAATCTCAAGAGTAGCTTTAAATTTTTATTCAAATATTAGATATTCATGTCCTACAGTTTCAAAATTTATACCAAGCAGAAAAATTAAGGTCAGTGTTTAAAAGTAATAACACAAGAAGGGGAGAGGGGCATTAATCATTACCTCCAACAGACCTGCATAATGTATTAGGAAGCGCCTCCAAATTACAGGCAGATTTGCAGTAGTTATCAAAGTCATTGCACGCTTGAACACATAGCATGTTCAGTAATGTTACCACTGGTGCATTATAAAACATAAAAATCATTTAGAAACTTGGTGTGCTATTCCTGATGCAGGCATTAGTTATAGCATGCCAGCATGACATAAAGAATAGTAGCAGGGATGATTACAGCTGATCCAGTCAGAGATCTGCTTTACCAAACAAGATTATTCTTCAGTCATAATGCAGGATTCTGTGACTAAAATCTCTTACAATTTAAATATAGTGGGATTGGGATTATGTGTCCCAACAGCATGAGGTGTTATAAAAAGCTACTTTTCTAAACTATACCTTTATTGTTGGCAAAGAATAAATCATAGAACAGAATGTTTGACATCGTGTGGAATTTGGCCATTACTAAAACCCATTAAGCACTATTCAGGGAGATCCTTGAGCTTATGATGCACTTTTTAAATTTATTTAGACTTGTATAAATGTTTGAAGTGTGGGCCCAAGTGTACGCATAGTCGTTTTAATTTTAACCATTATTTCAATTAATTTTCTTCAACAGAGGCCTGCCAGCTCCCTTCCACTATCACCTCCCTTTGCTTCGCTGAACTTGTTCCTATATTGAACAACTTCCCGTTTAACTCCATTCACTTTCTCCAAATGAAAGGTGTAGCTATGGAAATGTTATGGGATATGAGGTACAGTCCTCATTTCAATCTTAATCAAGCATCATATCTCAAAGCTTTTTCCAGTACATTGATGACTGCATTGTTACTACGTCCTGCACTTGTACACAACACAAAATTGTCATTATCTTTGCTGCCAATTTCTTCTGCTCCTGCTTTGACATGGTCAGATATAGACATTTTCTTGACACCTCAATCTACATTGTATGGGATAGGTTAATGACCAATGTCCATTAAAAGTCAGATTCTCACAGCAACTGTGATACACCTTCTGCCACCCTACTTCCTCTAAGGACTCTGTTGATTTTTCTTAGCTTCTTCTTCTCAGTTGTCTTCTGAGATGTCTTCCCTTCAACCATAGTTATCAGGACTCTCAACCATGCCACCTCGATTTCTTGCAGTTCTACTCTCACTGTCTTCTCCCAACTAGAGCAAGGATAGAGGTCCCCTTGTCCTCACATTTTCCACAACTAATGGTTCATCATCTGAAATATATGTCACCTTCAATGTGATTACACCACAAAATACATTTCCCCCTCCCTTTTCAGAATTCTTAAGGGACCTTTTCCTCTACAACTCCCTGGTTTGCCACTACCATCCCACCGACTACTCCCCTTCTCATGGCACTTTCCCATCCAATCACTGTTCCAACAAAGCCCAATATGAGCACAAAGAACAGCAACTTATCATCTGTCCGGGCATGTTGCAACCCCTGGGACTCATTAATGAATTCAACAATTGCAGATAAATCAGCCTTTCCTGTTTGTGTCAGTTCTGATGTATGGAAATTCACCTGTAACAAGAAATCTATTTTTCTCTCTCCAGTGATGCTACCTGACCTGCTGAGCACATCCAGGGTTCCTTTTTATTTCAGCTTTCCAGCAACTCATGTGTTCTACATCTCATAGTTCTTGCACCTTTTTCCACTGTCACTTAGCTCATCTTCCTCCATTTATGCTCATCCAAGCAAGACGTCTGTTTTTATATTAAGTGGCAGTGCAATGTAGTCGCCACAACGAGGAGGAACAAGGATATCATCTAACAGAGAGCAAAAACAATTATTTCTAGTTTTAAAACCATTTGCAAAATCCTTTAATTTATTCAATGCATCTTGTTAGTTAATTGACAAGTATATTAAGTGGAAGCAATTCTGGGTGAACGTTCAAATCCTAAAAAAAGGTTCTGGATGGAATCTAAGCCTGATGGCATTAAGCATTTTCTTTAACCCATGAAGCACGCTGAATGATGTGAAAAATTATGGGGAAACATTTCTTCCACAACATTAAATGACTTTCATACACGAGGTAGAATTCCGGGAACATTTATCTCTGAACCTGCAAATCCTTGCAAAAGACCATAATAATTTGTACGTATAAATGAATATCAACTCGGCTGTAGATGCAGTCTTGTAATGACTTTCATTTTCTAATATCTAGGGTCAATAAATTAGGTTTAAAATAACACACCTTACTTATAACAAAATGTGAAAATAACTTTCACTTGGTTACATACAGTAGTGATGGATTAGTGATTGATTCAATTAGTGACGGATGGTGTTCTGATGACATGAGCTACAACTGCAAAGTTCAAGATAGACAGAACTTTTAGATTCAATTATGAGGATGGTTTTTATCACTTAAAATCTAATTGATTTTACATTTCTAGCTGTTCAGAACAGTTTTGGTTGTAAAAGTTATTTATTAGTACAACAGGAATCTAATCCAAATGACATTAGTGAAAAGATGCCATGTGACTCATTCTAATTATGCCTGACTTTTTCCATTCAAACAATACCTGAAATTCCAGCATAAAAACACAAAACAAAAGCAAACAGGAATAATACTTTGCTACTGCTTTTTATGATGTCCTGGAAAAATGTTGGATATATTCTCATTGTCAAATACCCATTATCCTTGACGGCAAATTACATAGGCTTTCACTCCCAGAGTAGACCTTCTCTTGACAAACAGCAGCAAGATTTGGGGGCCAAGAAATTACAGCTCTCATTTCTTTCATGCTCCTGGAGTGCAAGCTCAATGGATTTGCCTCAACATAAATAATTAATAATCCCAAATATAAGTTGATATTCATTGTGATGTCAAAAAAAACCAGGTTCCAAATCATTGACACATCACTTTTTCCAGTTGCATGACAATGATCTTAAAAGAAAGGAATCAAAATCAAAACTGAAAGATAACTGATTTGAAACATTAATGCTCTTTCTCCATAGTTGCTGGCTGACATGCTGAATATTTTCTGTCTTTCTATCAAAACCATTGCAAGTATACACCTTCTGAGATCTTATGATTCTCCAGTAATCTCCAAATTGTTACTTAATTAAAGCTGAAAAAAAAGGGACTGAAGAATTCCGCACCCCCCCAAAAAAAGTCCAATTTTAAGGGTTGCAACGATATGCAAAATCACCAACTCATTCTTATAACTCGGGGCTGTACACTGCTTCCTCATATTAAATGACATCCACAATTTAGTCAGATACTTTTCATTTTTGCCTTTCCTCTATAGAGGAAGCAATCATGCTCAATAAAGTGGAAGAGTAAAACAATAAACAAAGAGGATGAAAGAAATCAATGCAGGCACATTTGGGTATCAGCAGCAGCTTCAGTATGTACTTCGTGATAGACTATTCTTCAAAACAACCTATTGGGCCATTATCATGTTGTGGTACTTGATTGACCAACTTTTCCACAGCTTGATGATGATATCATTCTGGGGCCATCAGAGGGGTCTCCTTTATTGAACCAGTGTAAAACTAACAAATTAATTAATCAGTGAGACTAAGACTGTTCCAGTAACTCAAAAAAACACATTACTTATGTTTCATACTTCTTTTCTCATTAACAAGCTTAGTGATCTTAATCCACATGAGACTTGCTTTTAGAGGAAAGCTCTCTGAATGTTGTCCATTAGCGCAGTCATTAAGGAGAGTGCTATGCACAATGTTGAAGTGGAAGCTTCCATGGCAGTGCCCACAAACCATTTGTGGATTTCCTTGCTTGTCAGTCTCCCAAAATTGCAGGGCATCATGCAATGGAGGATAATTTGAGAGGCATCTGCATAAAGCTTCCATGCTGGAGATTCTAAACCAGTTAAATCTCTCATTGATGGATTGGAATGGCCACTTCTGCTCAGCAATCCCATTAGTTGGTGAAGCATGGTGAGGTTGTATGTAGAAGTGGGAAATGGCTGAAAATGGAGAGAGATGATAATCCTTATGGATCAAGATGACAAGACACCAAACCCTCCTGTCAGGCTCCTCTAATTGTGTGCGGCCAGGCTGCCTTTGCAGTTGTGGGAGGGCAGGACTCTGACACCATCTCTCCAAGGACCTTGGTGCAGGGCACAAGAAACATGTCAGACCCAAAGGATTAAACACACTGCACTCAACTAATTAGTGTAATCCTGCTGTTCAGGTAACATGCAGGCAATTTTAAAGTTTGAATTTTCCATAGAAAAGCTTTGAAAGCAAGGGTTATTTCCCATATAAGCAAAATATACTCCAAGTCATACAGCCAAAATCCGACATTGAACTCCCGAGTCACACAAAGTCTACAGTACTGGTACAGGTTATTTGATTTATGCTGGTATTTTTGCTCCATAAGTCTCCTTCTAGATCTTATCTCACCCCACTATTTCTTTCCCCTATGTGCTTACCTTGCTTTCTTTTAAGATACTAGAATCTATTAATCATATCTACTCCTTGTCGCAGCAAGTTCCACATTACATCAATAATGATCATTGTTTTAATAAAATCAACTGATCAAAAGATGATTATTAAGCTGAATAGCAGTTGTATTTCTTGGGGCATTAGAATGACTATTTGCTAGTTTGTAATTGGAAAACACCATGCACACATTGCGTTCAATGGCCAACTGACTTCGGCCAATGAAAGTAGTTTATGAAACAGAAGGGGTCTGAGGACAGTCTGCTTTGTAGGAACAAATACAGACTCATGCCATAAACACTCAGCAGATTGTACATACCTCCACTGATATTTCAATTTATCAGGCTTCTGGCCACTGTTCTGTGATTATAACAAAACAGTGAAGATTTTTGATGGGGAACAAGGTATATTGGAAGGCTATTATATGATGTCCTATTACCCTCCAGTAGGATGATCCATTGACCCACTGTTATTTTGCACTATTGTTCATTGGTCATATCTGTTGCTATGGATGTTAAAATAAAATGGATCATCAATTTATATCAAAGCTGAAAAATCTGCTTTGCTGTGCTCTATAGTGAAAGGACACTTGGGTCAGTGGTAGGATCCAATATGATGACGCCTTTATTGTATTTGTAGAAATAGGCAGCATGACCAACTACTGACTGTGTTGTAGGTTTCCTAGCTTGCTTAATAAATTAATCCCACTGAACTTGCCAAAGTAGTACCTATCATTCATTATCTTTACTGTACAAAGCCAGATTGAGTAAACTCTGGTGATATTCTTTAGAGTTTGGAGGACTGAGGAGAGATCGCATTGAAACTAATCAAATTCTTACAGAGCTTGACAGGGTGACTGAAGGGTTTCTCCAGCTGAAGAGTCCAGATGCAAGGGTCACTGTCTCAGAATAAGGGGTAAGGCATTTGGGACAGAAATAAAGTCATTTGTTCACTCAGAATCTCTGAATTTTTCTATCCCAGACGATTGCAGAGGCAGAGTCATCAAATTTATTCAAAACAGAGATCAATAAACTTTCGGATATTGAGGGTATCAAAAGATATGGGGGCAGTGCAGGAAAATGACTATAAGGTAGATCAGCCACAGTCTTGATGATAGGAAGAGCAGATGAAGGACCAAATAGCCTTCTTCTGTTGTAATGTATTTATGAAAGAGAGATGCAAGGAGAGGAAGTACACTCCTGGAAAACGCAATAAAGATAAACAGGAGATTTTTACACAAGAACATAAGAAAGAGGAGCTAGAATGAACCAATTGGCCCTTTAAGCCTGCTTCATCTTCAATGAGATTATAGCTAATCAAATCTTGGCCTCAACGCAATCTTCCCTTTCTTTCCCTATACTCCTTGATTTCACTGTAGTTCAAATGTACACTATTCTGCACCTCCAAGGACGCCATCTCCATAGTTCTGGGATCTTCAGGAATCCTACCATTCATTAAACCATACAGTTCTTTTCTGCTGCAGCTACATTGTCAATAGGGAGGACGGTGAATTTACTTGCTCATGCAAACAACAAACCAATCTTTTACTTTGCATTGCCATAAACTCAAGACTGACTAATGTGGGCCATTATCTGGGGGTAACTTGAAACAATATAATGGCCATAGTAAGCCTGACAGTCTGGCTGCAAGTTAGGATATGGGAAAACTCAGTCACAGCCATTCCTCGGGAATCACAGCCTAAACGTGCCCTCTTCCTAAAGCCTGCACACTGTAACAGATGTTTGTAAAAGATGCCTATGGTTAATCTGTCTCCAGAGATGGAAACAGAGAGATCAAGAAAGGGGAGAGAGGTGTCAGAGATGAACCAAGTAAATCTGAGGGCAGGGTAGAAGTTGGAGGTAAAGATGATGAAATTGGTGAGCTCAGCACGGGTGCAGGAAGCAGCCCCAATGCAGTCATCAACGTAGTGGAGAAAGAGTTGGGGAGCGTTACTGGCGTAGGCTTGGAACATGGACTGTCCACGTAGCTAATGAGAGGGCAGGCAGAGCTGGGGCCCACGAGTGCCCATGGCTACATCTTTAGTTTGGGGAAAGCAGGAGGAGCCGAGAAAGAAGTTGTTGAGGGTGACAACCAGTTCTGCCAGATGAAGGAGGGTGGCAGTGGAGGGGAACTGGTTAGGTCTGTTGTCTAGAAAGAAGTGGAGAGCCTTAAGGCCTTCCTGATAGGGCATGGCAGTGTACAAGAACTCAGTGTCCATATTGAAAATGAGGTGGTCAGGGCTGGGAAGCTAAAAGTTATTGAAGCGATGGAGAGCATGCAATGTGTCCTGGATATAGGTGGGAAGGGACTGGACCAAGGGGGACAAAATGGAGTCCAGATACGAGGACACGAGTTCAGTGGGGCAGAAGTAGGCAGAAGCAATGGGCCTACCGGGGTAGTTAGGTTTGTGGATCTTGGATAGGAGGTAGAAACGGGCAGAGCTAGGTAGGGGAACTCTGAGCTTGGAGGCTTCAGAGGGGAGATCTCCAGAGGTGAGATCTCCAGAGGTGACAAGGTCAATGATGGTACAGGAGGCAATGGCTTGATGCTCCTTGGTGGGGTCCTGATTGAGAGGCAAGAGGAGGTGTCTGAGAGTTGGTGTCTGGCCTCGGCAAGGTAAAGGTCAGTCCCCCAGACTACAACAGCCTGACCCTTGACTGCGGGTTTGATGGGTAGTCCACCTGACTACAACAGCCCAAACCTTGGACATCTTTTACAAACCCACTGACTCCCACAGTTACCTTGGCTATACTTCCTTCCACCCTGTCACTTGTAAGGATGCCATCCCCTTCTCCCAGTTTGTCCACCACATCTGTTCCCATGGTGAGACTTTCCATTCCAGGACATCAGAGATATCCTCTTTATTCAGTAAATGGGGTTTCCTTTCCACCACCATCAATGCAGCTGTCATTTCCCGTACGTATGCCCTCACCCCATACCCCCCGACATAACAGGGACAGGGTTCCTCTTGTCCTCACCCACCACCCCATGAACCTCTGCATCCAACACATCATTCTCTGCAACTTCCACCACCTCTAATAGGATCCCACCACCAGGCACATCTTC
>JARFYF010000104.1:57966488-57983750 GCA_030265395.1 Rhina ancylostomus
AGGTCAGCAACAGAGCTGATGATTGAATTCAGGAAGGGGTCTGTGCACCTGCTCTTGTTTACATCAATTGCTCTGAGATTGAGAGGGTTGAGAGCTTCAAGTTCCTAGGAGTGAACATCACCAACAGCCTGTCCTGGTCAAATCATGTAGATGCCACATCCAAGAAAGCTCACCAGAGCCTCTACTTCCTCAGGAGGCTAAAGAAATCTGGCAAGTCCTCATCAACTCTCACGAATTTTTATTGATGCACCATAGAAAGTATCCTGTCTGATGCATCATGGTTTGGTATAGCAACTGTTCTGCCCAAGACCACAAGAAACTGCAGAAAGTTGTGGACGCAGCTCAGCACAGCATGGAAACCAGCCTCCGCTCCAAGGACTCTGTCTACACTTCTCACTGCCTTGGTAAAGCAGCCAACATAATCAAAGACCCAACTCACCCTGGACATTCTCTCCTCTCCCCCCTCCCTTCGGGCAGAAGATACAAAGCCTGAAAGCATGTACCACCAGGCTCTATCCTGCTGTTATACGAGTATTGAACAGTCCCCTAGTATAACAATATGGATTCTTGACATCACAATCTACCTCATTAGGGCCTTGCACCTTATTGTCTGTCTTCACTTTTTCTGTAACTGTAACACTTTATTCTGCACTCTATTATTGTTTTCCCTTGTATTACCTCAATGCACTGTTGTAATGAAATGATCTGCATGGATGGTATGCAAAACAAAGTTTTTCACTGTACCTCAGCACATGTGACAATAATAAACCAATTTACAATTAAGAATGCTCTAAATTATTAGAATGCTATAAAATTAAAATGGATCAAAATACTAAGAAATAATTAAAAATATTCAACTCAATACAAAAAGTCTTTCCTTCCTTATCTCCAGGCCAGAATCCCTACGTAAATGAAAGTGGACCACAATCCTATATAATAAGTGGCACTGTGGTGGATTCTCCAGTGTAACCCTGGGGAACCCAGCATAATCGGGGTTCCATTGTTTTGGATGAAGAGCAACAATATATTGATCCATTGTTCAACTCAAGTGGTGTTTAACTATAGAGCAAAGTGGCAGGTAAACGTGCATCTTGGACATACCTATGGTCAACATAAACCCCAATTATCAGGGATCTGCTGAATGCCAGCAGTTCACTTTGGAACCTGCGTGGTTCAATTTCAGCTCTACATGCATCATGCATTCCAAGTGCAAGGTGCTCAGCATCATTCATATTGTGCTCATGGATAAGGTCAATTATCTGTCAGAGGAATACTGCCTCAGGGAGCAGTAGATCCATATACCTCCTCTAGAAGCCTCAGACCTCCACAGCTTCTTTCTCTTCTGCTTTTCTAAAATGTTCAGCAAAGAATCTTCTCAACGTCAAATTTGGCATCGGTCCTCATCTGGCTTAAGCCAGACGCCTGAGGGTGCCAAGCTGCACTGAATGCAACAAGCTGGACTCCTTGCACCATCGGTAGCAGCCCTCTAAGATCTTATGAGATATCATGCAGAAGAATGGAGAGGCTATGTTGATAAAAACCAGGGCAAGCCAACCCCATCTGTGATATATGAAGTGATTTCAAATGTTCAGTCCTCTCTTCAGTGATCAGTGATATTCCAACAATAACTGCTAATTAAGCTGCCTTTCCATTTTCATCCAAGAAAATGCAGCAAGGTGCTCTGGACATAGAAGAGCACGTTAGGGTGTACACATCGTAGGCTTTGCTGAGTTGTTCTACCATTTCACACTGGCATCTTCCAATTGGTTAGGCCATGAATTAAATAATCAAATTAGCTTGCACCTGTAAAGGTCACATTTTAATTTTCTGCAAAATGCACATCTGGGGTTCTTTCTGTGCAGAGAATGCAATGTGGTTTCAAATCATTTGACCAGTATGATGCCTAAAAAGCAAAACAGCTTCATCAAGGAATCTCTTCTGGGGAAAGAGTTTCAGCCACAGACTGTGCATTTCTCAGAGTTTATTCTGAATCACTGTGATGCTGAATGACAGTCACAACAGCCAAGCATCCCTGACATAAATCTGTCTTTTGACCCAGATTAGAACCTGCTTAAGTACACAAATTGATGTCCTCTACTAGCCGGACATTACTGTTTCATCAATACTAATTGGCAGAGGGTATGCAGAAAGGTTCTTCCCATTTGCATCAAGCAGAGGCAGTAGCACCAGTGGTCATGAACCGAGGGTACTAAATGCACCTCAGAAAATAGCCTGGGAAGATTTTAACAATCGTTTTGTGGGCCAAGGAGTACAGGTTAATTCAGGGGCAGTACTAAATCAACTCTTGCTTCTCCTGCTATCCAGAGGTCCAAGCTTACAACAAATGCAGGGTGGTAGTTGGCTTGATTCCTCATCATACTAGAAGTGCGGGCCACTATTTGAGTCTAGCACTGGCAGTAATGTGTTGCTGACTTCATGGTCTACTGCATGAGAAAGAAAAATCACCAAGCAATTTGGAAAAGAAGATTATCCCAAATAAAATTTTACAATCACCTTTAACTGGGTTCTTAATAAGCCAGAAATATTTAGTACTAGGGTTGTGCATTAATACTAATAACCCTCAGGAGAAATTCCGGGAATTCCTCTATTAGAATTAAAGTATTAATTGACACATAGTAATCAATAGCTAGTGTGTGTGTGTTAGTTCAGGGAGCAGTTTCATTCTCCACCCCTGGGACATGCTATTGAAGAAGAATTGCTCTGCTTCTATTCCAATACATTCCAACTTTTCTCTCTTATGCTTCTACCTGTAGATTTTAGATCATTTAGAAGAGGTGCCCATGTCCGAAATTCCAGAAAGCCCCACTCACACATCACCTCTGTGGTTGCTGACAAATCTTGGATCCCTGTTAAGCAACAGCTCAGTTGTAACATTTTTGTATGTTTTCAAACCTCTCCTTGGTCTGTCTGTCTCTCTGTCTCTCTCACCTCTAATCCTTTCCAATCCTATAACCCTAAGATATCTGCTGCCTCCAATTCTGCCTTATTTAACTTCCTGAATTTAATTAATCCACCAGATTGCTACGCTTTCAGTTCTCAAGGACCTAATCTCCAAAGGTTCATCCTAAATCTGCTCCATGTCTCTTTTCTCTAATACATTCCTTGTAACTTAACCCTGGCCGAATGTTTGCTCGTCTACCCAATTATCTTATGTAGCTTGGCAACTTTTTGTTTGATTATGCTTCCGTGAAGCACCCTGGGACACTTTGCTACATTACCTATATATAACAAATTGTTGTTGTTGTTGTTAATCACTGAATGGCAAATCCATTTGAAAAGAATGGGTTTACATTTCCACAGGGATTCTCCCAGTGTCCAACAGGAAAAATGAACAAAATATCTGCAGAAACCCCATAGTGACCATGTCCCTCATGTGCTTGTGAATCATCTACTCAGCTATTGTGGATACCCAGAGAGCCGTCATTGAAATTAATGACAGATGCTTTAATGATAGCAGTTCCTCCTGCTCCTACCTTATTATGAAATTTACTTAATAAGCCAAATATACTAAGGTACAGATTACTGATGCACTAACTGTTGCTCTCAGAATTTGATACAGAATCTCTGAAAATCTAAATTCTTAGGATTATAACGATTGCATGATAAATTTAGAGAGAGCTTGGATTTTGATAGAAAACACTTTTTAAAAACTTAATTCTTTACCCCTTCTTCATTAAAGTTAAAGTGGGAGAAACATGTAACCCGGTTCCTGAATTCTAAAATGAACTGAGTTTGGTGCAATGACATCACATTCGCTGCTACCTTGATGCTGCAGTACTCACGTGACACAAAGAGCTCACAGAATTTTGTTTTCATTTCTCTGAACACATGAAGCAGTTGTTACAGTGAGAGAGAACATGCATTTCCCAGTGATTGCAATATTGACCCTTTTAAAAGGGTGCACATTTATAATTAATACAGCCTTAACTGAACTCTTATTCAATATAGCACCTCAGAAATATTCTCGCGAAATATATGGATCATTGCTTAATGACAATGGAAAGGTAGGAAAACAGACTGTTAGCATTTCATTTCAGTGATAGATAAGGTTAAAGCATTACTGCAATGCCATATAAATGTATTATTACAGTACCAAGAGCTTAGATCATCATATGCTGGGACACATAACTCAGTTGCTATCCATCCTTTTCTACATTCTATGTTTATTTTTCATGTTCTACATTTTACACAAACATACAAGTATAACATTGTTTCCACAGGAAAAGAGGCAGTCTCGATCTATAGCTTCTCCACCCCCCCATAAACCTGCTACTGTTGCTATCAAGGTCAAGCAAAACATTCTTATGACAGGTTAATGCAGCAGATGAAAGATAGCCTCTGCTGCGCTAGCTGGTGCCACATTGCATTACATCCTACAGCACTATGCACCACAGATTAGCTTCCCCCTCATTGTTAATTTTCAATAATAAAAGGGATACATGTTTCTTAAATTTCTAGACCAGATTTGGTCTTATGTTATTGAAAGTACAGTTCAATTTTCAATAAAATGTTAAGAAATAATATGATTGAACCTCAGAGGCTTCACTTGTCTATTTTTTTTACTTTACAGTATGTGTACCGAAAGTTTTGTGTAAACTATTCCCATAGCTGGATCCTGCAACCCTTTGAGTTAAGACTGTTAATTGTCTATTTCTAGTTATACAGTTGCAGAGTCTAAAGAACAGTGGTGTAAATGGCAATCTATTATTTTGTTCACATTTGCACATATGGTTTCTCCTATCTTTTGGAGGACAGCATCATTGGTATTGGTATTGGTATATTATTGTCTTAACCAACACTTAACCAAGACAAGATCAGTTGTAAAATAATAAGTCTTTACACAAATAATCAGAAAACAAACTTACAATGTAATAAAACCATTGCAGAGAATTCTGTTGTTTGAATTTCTGGTGGCCATCAGGAATTCAAATGCTCACCAGCAATGGCCTGCTGGAGATGGCAGAGTAAGTGGGAGCATGCCATATTTGTACACCATGAGAATTAATGTAACCTGGATGTAGTATTGTTGCAATACATTAATTATCAAACACAAAAATCCCTTCGCTGCCAAATAGCAAAAATCCTGAAATGCAAAATGCTAGAATAATCTTTACTTCAGCCCTCAGTTATTCCATCTGATTTAGGTTCCAAACAGGAGAAATTTAATTCTAGTTTTCCTTTATTGTTGACAATACAGATCATTGATAGGGGAAGGATAAAAGAGGTAGAATTTGAATAGTGCCAGGAAACAACTCTAACTTATGATCAAGCAGAGCTCTCTGTGCATGTTCAGGAAGATTCTCTGGGTACACAGATGGATCTGACCCTTTTATATTCCTCCAATATAGAAGCCACTTTGCAAAAATGCACCTGTGATAATACCATGGAACCTCAAAACACTTCCAGACAAGTAATGCAATGCTAATGGGCCATTCATCATTTTTACCACTGCACTCTGAATTCCACACTTCCAAATATGGATATAATGAACATAAGCAGAAGAAATGAAGCAAACATGAGTCAATTTTGCTGGTAAGGTCATTGATAAGGAATTTGTGCATCTGTTCTCATCTCTTCCAGAAGTGACAATTGAGTGTTTTTGGAATGTTAGCGCAGCACAGAAGCAATTTATTTTTCTATGATCAGTCAGCTGTTCGTTATGTCTATGAGCTGTTTATTATTCATTTCTATTGTCCATAATAAAAAAATAAAAGCTTTCTGAAAAAAGATAATTGCCTGTAATTCTAACACCTCAAAATCAAATGTATATGCAAAGACATAAAAGATTATTGTTAAAGAAGATGAAATGAACTATCACTTTTAGTGTGGATGGAAATGAATCACTGTTCCCTCATTACTGTTTGGTCTAAATCTTAGAATTCTCTACCCAAACACTCCAGGAGTATTTTCATAAGAGGGATTGCAGTGGCTAGAATTGCTGTCCATCCATTTTGGAGGAATTAGGGACAGAATAAATGTTGCCCTTGCCAGCAGCAGCCACATCCTATAAATGAAAAAGGTGAAACAAGTAACTTAAAATTTAAAAAAACTGCAGATGTTAGAAACCTGAAATAAAAACAGAAGAAGCTGGAAACATTCACCAAGTCAGGAAGCATTGGTGGAGAAAGAAACCTTTTCTGATGAAGAGTCATTGACTTGAAATTTGTAGCGGTTATCGTAACACTATTACAGTGTCAGCGACCCAGGTTCAATTCCTGCCGCTGTCTGTAAGGAGTTTGTACATTCTCCCTGTATCTGTGTGGGTTTCCTCCGACTGCTCCAGTTTCCTCCCACATTCCAAAGATGTACAGGTTAGGAAATTGTGGGCATGCTATGTTGGCGCTGGAAGTGTGGCAACACTTGCAGGCTGCCCCGGAACACTCTACGCAAAAGATGCATTTCACTGTGTGCTTCGATGTACACGTGACTAATAAAGATAGCTTATCTTAATCTTTTAACTCTTTCTTTCCACAGATGCTACCTGACCTGCTGAGTATTTCCTCCCTTTTTTTTGAAAAGTTCCAACTGAATTGTTGCCTAAAAATTGGATTGAATCTATTTTTGGTTGTCCAAAGCATGGCTTCATTTAGCACTAATGCCCAGTCAAGCACCTTATTGACAAAATCCAATTTAAAACAATGTCAGGATGGCTTAAACCCAGAAATAAGTGATAACAGAGAACTGCATGTTTTCATAGGGGGCCTCACTCTGTTTTGACATCTCCCAACACTTGCCCATGCAGCTTTCAGAGAAAGACGTTGGTCCATAAAGAAAGTATGCACATGACAGCAACATTGACTTTGGCTTCCATGGGGACAGCAGAGGCTACAGGGGAAAGAAAGGCAATTCCCACAGACATGCAAGACTGGGTCAATAAGATACACACTGAGGAAGTTCCTGTACAGGGAGGAGCGGATGGGCAGAAGACACATCAGGCCCACCTTAAGAGTCTGGCAGATGGTGGCCATGGTAGTAAGTCGTAAGAAGTAAGAAACGCCACACAATGGAGCAGTGTTGAAAGAAATTTAATGAAATATCAAGACATCTGCACACCAGTATTTACACATGCAGTGTGCAGATCCTCACTGTAAATGCTTATCTGGGAGGTCTGAGATCTTCAACCAAGGTGCCACTCATCAGAATTGCTGTAGCAAGCCACGAGAGTATCTTGAGCAGGTATTTACTCAGATGTTATACTGAGTGCAGATGGCCCTGTAAAGCACAGTGGGCAGATATCTGTGCATCATCTACGCTCTCCCAGCTGACTATTAATGTATTATATCGGTATTAATGATTCATCTATGGAAAGGATTATTTATTTTGCATTGGGGGACTTTATTTTGCAGGCTCCTTCTGAAAACCATCACTCTAGCAAGACGTCCTTTATATTCTATGCAGCCAATGCTGCCTTCTCACCTCGGCAAGGAGGTGAGCCTGTGGATGCTGACCAGGGGTATCTATCTATTATCCGCCTCCTTCCCCCTGCCGTTCTTCAGGTGCTGCCTCGTGGACCTTTGGCTCTGGGTCTCCATGCTATTCTGCCGCCAGCACTACTTGCTAATTGCAGTTTGCTCCACCAAGCTAAAATCTCTGCATGCCCAATACTTGTATGTTACAGTGTACCCCTGGACTAATTCAGCAACAAAACCTCAGCTTCAGTTTGCTTATGAAATTTTCACTCTTATCCTGGTACTTGCATGGTTCATCTTTCATCTGCTGTGGTTGGAGTACGAGGAGCTAGAGATGTAGAAGGTACCTAGGATCCTTCCCTCTGCACAGTGCCAGCACTGAAACTGATTAGTAGTGCAGACTCAAGAGCAAAGATCTCATCGTGAACTTTGTAACATGGCAATCACCAAGAAGTTCTTCTTGTGATTCTTATGGGTCCATGAGTACAATCAATAGCGGTCTGTACTCATGGAACACTGGTAAATATCAGCATCTGAGATGCCACCTGTTCCTCAATGAAATCAAATCAGACAATCATTTCCTCATGGGCCTCTCTAATGCAGCAGTAAGCAGTACATTGGGAGACATAGCAGAATTCTGTTACTTGGAGACTTTGGGCTGAGGAAGTTGTGTATCAACATGACTTTGACCTCCAGGCAGACAGCAGCCTTTGGGCAGAAGACTGTGGCTGAAAGTTTTCCAAACAGCCGTGAAAAACCTGAGCCCAAAACTAAATTGTTTGTCAGCAAAGTCAAGTAGGATGTGATGCCTTTGAAGAATCTTTTTGCTGAGAAGTGTCTTTGCTTCCTGTCCCTCAGTTCCCCAACCCATGGCAAAGAAAAGTGCAAAGAAAGAGATGGAAGATAGATAAATTTATTCATGGTAAACTAGTTTTCTCTCATTAACTAACACCAACTTTCGTGAAATGTCATTAATAATCCAAGATTCAGTAGTTAAACGATCTACCACCAAGATTACAGTAGCCAAACAGGCAGGTCCTAGGAAACTCAACTGATTGCATTATGGAAGGGTTTGCTGATGTTCAGTATGGAACAGTTCTCTGGACTACCACAAACTGACCACATCAAAATGATATACTTACTGTAATGGAATCAATACCTGGGAAATTCAGATTTTTAAAAATTTCACGATTTTAGGTCAAGTCACTCATGAATTTGACATGTAGAATTTACCAGAGTTGTCAATAAGGGTTTTTGGTCTGAAATGTTAACTCAGTTTCTCCTTCCTGGGATGCTGGCTGTCCTTCCAGCATTTTCTGTTTTTATTTTAGATTTCCTGTACCTGCAGTTGTTTCTTATTGACTTTCATTTACCCAAGTTGGTTGTTGTTTGCCAGTAATGGTGCTAGAGAAAACATTTCTTTGTCTCACACCTAATATAAGGGCTAAATAACTTGGGCTTCTTAGTGACAACTGCACACCCTCCCTCTGGACAGCATTTGCCATGGAGAAGCTTAAAAAATAAATGAGCAAAGCTGATGTCATTTTGACTTGTCAGTGGTTTCTTGTGTGCACGTTGGAGCAAGAGTATTTAGCTGGATTGTTTTTGTTTTTTTGCATATTCTGTATCAACATGCTGGAAGGTAGCAGACTCCCATATCAGGAGCAACATTTCTTCTGACATTCTAGCTGTAACAGGTGAGCTATGAGAATGCACTGTTACATGCACTTCTTCCATAAATGCAACCAAATGAACATGAATAAAGTGATATTTTCCAACTACCACATACCACTGTTGCCAATAGAGTGGACATATTCCAGTTTATTCAAGTGGTTTTGCATATCAAAAGCAAAGTCCGATCACAAAGCAGATTTCAGCAGCTGGGTGGAATCAGATTGACCAGTCATCTTGAAAAACTACCCCTTATAATAACAGCAATAGAACAAGCAGCACAGCTGATAATCACAGAAACCAAGAAGAAAAAATGCCCTACTAATTTTCTAGCTATCTACTATCATGCGATCCCTATACAGCTCTTGCTAATAGTACAAGTTGATCCACTGCAAAGCCATGTCAAAGATAAATCAGGCTCAACCTTAATACCAATCCTCGTATAGGACTACATTGCTGTTGCAATGTCTGCAAGGGGAAACAATTTTGAGTTAGACTTTCCAGCACTATGTTAAGGTAGTCATTAGGGAATTGGTAAAAGACCAAAACTGAACATATTGTGTAGTATACTAACCTTAAGAGGAGAGGGAGTGAAAGATCAGAAGAGCATAGGATCAGGAGTAGGCTACCAAGTTCCTCGAACCTGCCCTGCCATTCAATATGATCATGGCTGATCTATGCTTGCCTCCTCTTCTGTACTGGTTCCTCATAACATTCAATTCCTTGATCTTTTATTGGTATTGATATTGGTTTATTATTGCCACTTGTATTGAGGTACAGTGAAAACCTTGTCTTGCATACCGATTGTACAGGTCAATTCATTACACAGCGCAGTTACATTGGGTTAATACAGAGTGCATTGATGTAGTAAAGGTAAAAACAATAACAGTACAGTGCAAAGTGTCACAGCTACAGAGAAAGTGCAGTGCAATAAGGTGCAAGGTTACAGTAAGGTAGATTGTGAGGTTTGACATTGAGGGAAAAGTTGTCATGACATATATCCATCTCTACCTTAATTATATCTAATGATCTGGCCTCCACCATCCTTACAGGCAGAGAATGCCAGAGATTCACCACTCCGAGAGAAGAAATTTCTACGTACCTCAGTTTTAAATGACCATCCTATTATTTTGCATCTTATGTGTTTTAACAAAATCACCTCTCATTCTTCTAAACTTCAAGGATTACATATCTAAACTGTCTAGCTTCTTTTGAAAGGAAGAAGTTACAAGGAAAAATTAAGGTTTAAACTCTTTAGCTGCCTTTTTTTTTAAAAGAAATTATTTACTCCCACATTTTTTCACATACACATTATGTTCTAAAAAAACAATTTATCACTTTTAAATTTAACAGCCTGTGGCTATAGCTAATTAAATAAATTACACTACATTGCTCCCTATTTAGCATTGCGCTAAAGGGCACTGATTTGTGTTTGTGCTCTTGGTATATACCCCACAATACTTCAAAAGAAAAGCAAGGCACAGCAGCAGAGAGGCAGGAGTTTGCACGGTAATGCAAGTCTCTAAAAATTTTGCTATGGTAACTCCACTTAGTGCCGATTCCAATGGCACTCTTGTTCCTTTACGACACTCCTTAAAACTGACTGCTTTAACCAAGTGTATGATTAACTGCCTAATTCCTGATGTCACTACTGTTTTTTGTTTGATGATGTTCCTGTGAAATACGTTGGAAGTTTCATGACAATATATATGCTGCATAAATGGAAGTTGTTGATGTTGCCGTATGCAGTGCAGTCCCCACCACTTACAGGGATCTCATTTACGTAAACTTGTTCTGTCTCTCTGGTTGATTGTCAGTATAACATGGCACTATTAGTAAAATTAAAATATTTTAATTCTACTCAGTGGCTTTGTATGGCTAATGAGCAAAATTATGTCATAATTTTATCCATAGTAGCCTGGAATATTTTTGGTGATGATTTTAGTCCATATAGTAGCTTGTTATACAATCACTTATGAGTGTAAGTTACCAAGTAGTGCTGGCTTTCATTGTCTACATTAAGTTTGGCATATATGCAAAATTAGTGAAGACCTTCACCTCTGCCAATTCAGCACCCAAATCTTGAGACATTGGCAGAGTGTTGTCACTGTCATTGTCCACTGCTCTACAGAGGGTCACTTTATAATCTCTGGAGAGCTGGGCAGTCTCATCTGACTTTGGTATCACTACAGTGGGTATGATCCAATCTGTTATTTTATTGATAGCCTGTACTGGTCCAGTTTAGCTCTTCTTCTATCTTATTCAGCACAAATGGTCTATGTTTTTGGTAAATTGGTTTTGCATTTATTTTCCAGCATGAGATTGATGCTATTTAATGCTCCATTATGAATTCTTAAAGTAAATCTTTATATTGCTCCAGAAGCTTCTTTAAACATGGTTACGAAATATTCATACTAAATATGTTTTTCCAATTCATCCTTAAGTGAGTCGCTCTCTCCATAGCAGTTTGTTTACTTAATCATCCACTATAATCATTAGCCTTCACTCTTGCTCCTTATGGAAGACTACTCCTTCCATTATTCCTCATATCCTTAGGGTCCCTTCTTTCTCAACTTTTATATGTTTCTTGTTAATGGCACCATCCTGAACTTCTGGTCACAAGCACCCTTCTGACGACGGAGTAGCTTGTGGCCACATCTATAAACTTTCAAATGATTGCATTTTTCTAAAAATCCCCACTCTGAGTGTACACAAATTGAAATACACCCTTCACATTTTTCACCCTCCTCAATATCATGTAAACCTCCCATCTGTTTTTTCTTGTCGCAATGAGTTTCCTTCCATTAGGACACTGCTTGACTCTACCTTGGCTTGGCTATACTCTGCTTAGCCCTACAATTACAGATATATATGCCCTTGCTTTCTACAAAGATTCTGCTGCTCTGAACTAACAACTTGTGCTGAATGATTTCCAGTGCATTGGAGTAGAGCTGCTTTCCATGCCACTCATACTCACCTGATCCAGACTCAATGTTGAGCTTCTGCCATTAGTCTGAGTAGCATATTTATATGAATCATCTATGCAAACCAAAATTCCTTGAGATTCTTAAAGAAGCCATTTCCATAGATGTAGCTTAATTGTATACCTGCTTGAACATTGGATCAAATGCGTTTAGTAACTTGGAATGGACATACTCAGTTTCTTCACACAGTACAATTTCAAGACTGGAAAAGTTCCAATCTTGCAGCAAATATTTTGGAACAACTACATAATCGCTGATCAGCTTTTCTGGTCTCTGATTATGGGTTCCAAACTTCTATCTTTCCAATTCCATTGGCACCAAGTTGGAAGAGGTTTGCAGCTTCTCTACTCCTTTCTTAAGTGGGCAAGCTTGAAAACATTACTTAAGTATTTCTCATCTGCCCCCCCCACCCCATTTCCACTATGAGATCATCTTTTTGTATATAATGTTTGGCCCTATTCTGAACAATTTGCTTATATTTTGTTCCCCCTAAACAACATTCATTTAACAATTAAATGGAAAGATTCCCATAACCTTGCTGTAACCACTGAAGATTCCAATGTTATTCCTCTGAAACTGGGCTGCTAATTACATCATCTTCCACTCCAGGCTTGCCTTTTTATTCAGAACAAAATTTCAGGCACTACTTTTACTCCCATATACTTTTACTCCCATATCACCATGATTGATCTTAAGGTTCTCAGACTTGCCCTCCCAGTGCAGAGACAAAAATCATTCAACATTCTCAATGACTTATTTTTAATGGCTGTGATTTCTTTCCAACCCGCATGTAAAGCATATGTACTCAGAGGGTTCTTAACCTCTAACAATATCCTTTGCAGAACATACAGGCTTGTATATGTGAGACAAGAACAACTCAGTGTGTGTCCAGCTTATTTAATTTCACTTCACAGGCTACCTCTGGAACTTTCTATAAACATTATAGCAGCAGATTGTCGCATGCCACAATTCAAGGGCTGTGAAATAACAATTATTCTTTACAACTAATATTATATATAAAACTACATATTACAATTTTGTCTCCTTCAGTATACCAGTCATTTGGGGAGAAATTTGATAATTTATTTTGGTAAAGACAAGCTGAACAGAAACAGGGATTGTTCATTACTTGAGGTCAGTCAATTATAAATGTTAGAATGAAAATCATGGACCTTGCAGCTGGACAGTCCCTAAGTTCTTGTACTGCCAAAGGTTGGACGTGATCAAAGATGTGATGGTTAAACTTTCCTCACATGATGTACTGCATGTGCAATTCAATTGTGGGCAAGGGTACATGCACATGTGATAAAGCACAACTACCATTTCTGCAGCCCTACATCTGGAAAATACCATTGTGGATCAAAAAATAGTACATTGTTTCACATAGTTTAAATCATTAATGAATTTTAAAGATTTTGTAGCAAATAGCCAATGGCACAACAGTAACAAAGTTAATTGGTTTTAGTTACAATACACCCTTTGGTTAATTTCAAAATGTTAGAGATCGATTTTGTTGGAATTGATAACATTAGGACTGGAAAGCACAGATGTGCACAAACACAAAATAATTGAATGAGGACCTCCATTTAAAAATTCATTGTAATATTCATGGAAACATTTAATTCCAAATTACTCTGTAAGTTCATAATGCAAGGTGTAAATCACAAAGCATCAAAGAGGATTCTAACTTGAAAAATGCTCTTCAAAACATGCATAGTTAACAAGCTGTTTGATGAAAAATGTTAATTGCTATTATATCTTGAAAACCTTTTATTATAAGTGGTGAATTCTTTATTCAAAAGCAGATCCCTTGCACGTTATGCCCAGAACATATCGGGGAGCCTTTCAATATTCAGAAATAACACAATAATTGAGATAGAACTGACAAAAGTATGAATGATTAAATGGGATATCCACCTTACCTTAAATATCTACTAATCAAACTTTACTCAAGTACCCACTACAATAGACAATGAATTGGTTTTCTGGATATTTAAGTTTATAACAACACCCATCTGATTATTAGAAAATCTTTCACTCAGTAAACCCTGGATTTTTGTTTTGCAGATAACAAATCAGTATATTGACTGTTTCTGATTTCAGACTACAGGAGCTAAACCATTTCTCTGGAAGCTAACGAAATGTAATGGCTATATGTAGCTGCATTTGTTAATTAACACAGACTAACACTAGTCCGCGGTGTTGTAAAAACTGTTTTCAGCTCTATAAAAATAACAAAAGACTGCAAAATAAATGACTAAGAATTGCTAATACTGTTATAACTTTGTGATTAAATTCTTATTAATGGACTTCATCTTGATTTTCAGAGAAAAATCAGGTGAAAAATTAAAACTGATGTGTTGAGAATTTTTTCCTAAGTGAATACGAAAACTAAAATCATGCCTGGGTTGGGGCTGTCAATCCTGGATCTGTTCCAGAAGATTTCATCCTATGACATAGTGCAGCAGAAGAAAACCCCATTACTGATCAATCTCCAGCTAACAGCAAAGCAGTCAAGGCCAAGCTGGTAGGGAATACTGGTTGGGTCTTTATTGTTAATTAAGCATCACCTTCATGTAATGATTTAGGCCCTACTGGCAGTAAGATGTGGGTCTCTCCTCACTCTTGCCATTCTTTCACCTGTGAGGGCAACAGCACCTTCTTACCAACAACCACCACCCCCCCCACCGCAGTGAAGTGCATAAGATTAGCTCAGCGCAGGTGCAACTATACCACTTCACTAGTGCTTGCATTGAGGGGAAAAACATCCCTCGTCAACCTGAGTGGTTCAGTCCCTGGCCTGTGTACAATTGCCATCATACCACAGATAAAGCTACTTTCCAGATTCTTCTCAGTGGTCTTAGTGAAAGACTACTTAATTCCAGAAGAATCCCAGACAATCCAGGAGGGTTGGCAACTCTACCTACAAGTGCTTCAGAATTGAACCATCTTTAAGATAGCCAAAGTATTTGTCCATGTGTTAACCAAAGTCACCACAAATAACAGTGCAGATCTAATATAAGATCATGCTAAACAAGTAGTCTTAGAATATAGAGAACATATTTTGGACAGTACATTAAATTTTAACCACAGTAAACAAAGTTTAAGTGCTACATATCATTTTCATTGTAAGTCCATCATGTCCAAGTGGCAAAATCTTGCAACATTTGTCTTTAAGTTATCTATTGCTTCTGTTCACAAGCTGGCTTCTGAGTTTGTTAGTTATGAGACAAAATTCCACAAAGAAAAAAATTAGAAGTTTAAAAATGTGAAAATACACAGCAAAATATTCTGGACTGAAGTTAAATTAGCCAGCATTGAAAATTTCCAAGACAAAACTAAGGAACACTGCATTAAATAATAGGAAGAATTTGTCAATTTACTTTGAATTTATTTAAAATACAGAGAGGTTTGGAAACCCAGGTTTAAAAAGTTTCTTCTGAAACATTGTAGATAGATGGCAGGCAATGGAAATGAAATTCTGACTAATTTGTTGTGTCATTAAAACTCATTTATTCATTTTGGGATCCTGGTGTTACTGGCAAGGCCAGCATTTAGATCCCTGAATAGTCTTTGAGAAGGTTGTTGGGAGCAACGTTCTTGAACTGCTGCAGTCCTTCCAGCAAAGGCTCTCCCACAATGATGTTAGAGAGGAAATTAGGCCTGAAAAAAGGAATAGTAATATGTTTTCAATTCAGAATGGTAAGCAACTTGAAGGCAAAATTCAGACGGTGTTTTTCCCATGCAACCAAAGCCTTTGCTCTTCTTCATGGTAGAGGTCATAAGTTTGGAAAGTGCATTTGGAATTGCTTAGGCAAGTAATTACAGCATATGTTTTGCAGATGGTACTTAGCAGAATGCACCGTGCACCAGTGGTGGATAGGTTGATAATCAAGCAGACTGCTTTATCTTAGATGATACTCAGCTTCTTGAGTGTCATTGGAACTGCACTCATCCAGGCAAGTGTTCCAATTTCCAATTTGTGCCTTGTAGATAATGGGCTATCAGTAGGCATTGTAGGGTACCCAGACTCTACAAGCTGATTTTCTGATTGATGGCAACTACCAGGACATTGATGGTGGTTGACTTTGGCAAAGATAGTGCCACTAATGCCTGGGCTCTCACTGGAGGTGGTATCTGCCTGGCACCTGACATGAACATTATTTGCCAATTATCAGCTCATGCCTGATTGTTGTGTGTCTTGCTGCATATTGGTATTGGTTTATTACTGTAACTTGTACCAAGGTACAGTGACTATGCTTGGACTACTTCATTTGCTGGAGAGATCCAAATGGAATTGAAGATTGTGTAATCAGCAAAGAACATCACCACTTCTCACACATGATGGAAAGAAAGTCAAGTCAGGAAGAAGCTGAGGTGGATCATTCACTTTGCACTTCTGACTTGAACGTGCCTTCTCTTTAGCAAACATGTGTTGGGCCCTGCCATGTTCATTATGGGGATATTCTTGGAGTTATCACCTCCTTTAGATTCTTAATTATCCACCACCCTCTACTACTACATGGGGCAGGACTGTAGAGCTTTAATATTTTCCATTGGCTATTAGTTCTTTCCATTGCATGCTGCTTTACTCACATGTAGTCCTGTGTTGCAGCTTCATCTGATTCACCCCTCTTTTTTTTTGAAATGTCAAGTGCTGCTCCAACATGTCCTTCTCCATTCCTCATTGAAACAGGCTTAATCCCCTGGCTTGATAGGAATTGTAGAGTGGAGATATGTGGGTTATGAAGTCAACAATGTGTAGGCATTTACCTTTCTGCTGCGGCTGATGGTCCATTGCACCTTACTGATGCCTGGTTTTGAGTTGCCAGATCTGGTACAAGTCCATCCCATTTGTCACAACTGTCATATTGTACAATAGTGGAGGGTTTCCGCAGTGTAATGACAGATGTCTCCACAGGGACTCTGCAGTGGTCACTGTTCCAATGCTATCCTGAGCAGATGCATCTGCTATAGGTAGATTGGTGAGGACGTTGGCCAGTAGGTCTCCCTATCAAGTTGATTCAGTGTCTCTTGCAATAGTCCCAATGTGACAGCTTAGTTACCGATGGTGCTACCAAACCACTCTCGGTGTCCCTGATGTCCCCCATCCAATGACATATTCTGTACCCTTGCTACTGTCAGTGCTTCTTTCATTACCTGATGAAAGGCAAGTG
>JARFYF010000104.1:58159829-58177044 GCA_030265395.1 Rhina ancylostomus
TGTCTATCATCAAAGTTTTGTGCAAGGATTGAGTGAGGGGCCAAAGTTAAGATTCCATTAGTCTTCTCCAGAGCTGGTGGTAATTAATGCAAGGGAAAGGAGTAAATAAACATCCTAACTTCTCTTTAATCAGTGCTTTGCTGCTTTTCTCAGATATAATTATTTTCACCACTTTAAGCTCCAAAGTGCTTTAGTCATTTTCAGCTATAAAGATAGGATTCGTGTAGTCTGTATATTTCTCCATGACTGCTGCCAAACATCATCTGCCTTGTGACTTGCTGTTGGGAGGCGTACATGCAGCAAAAATGCCTGACGTGCATTTTATTTTTTTTCCACAGTGCTTGGGGTTAGTAACCTGGCCAAGAATCGATAGAAGTCTTTCCAGTTAGCAAACAATGGGTGGATGTGAGTGACAAGAATCCCACAGGACCAGGCTCTGTCAGTGTCTGCCTTTGAAGTCAATACTGTAATGGGCTGACCCATAGAGAATCACATCATAATTGCAGGGCAAACTCATTGCAGTTCCTTCAGCTGTTTTGTCATATTCACTGAACCAAGAATAGGTGCACTGGCACTGGAAGTCTGGAGGATTGGTCTTAGCACAGTTGGGTTAATATGTGTGCACAACAGGAGTGACTCTATACAAATTATATGAATGCTAGTGGATGAATTATTGTTTGTGAATTTCTCCCCATCTGTCCTTCTCCAAAGGGAATTTTCTTTTGTTTTATTCTGATTATGTAGATTCACATCATATAACAGAGATATCATTTTAAGTTTCCAATGTCAAAGTCCTAATATTCTGCAAATATTACTTGTTCTGTTTGACTTTCTCTGCTGCCATGGCCTGAGTATTTTCCTCACGTTTACAATATTGTCATGTGATACAATCAAATCAGTTAAACCAACTTTCAAAGTTACATTTCAACATCCAATTAAAGTGTGTGCAGTGGCTTTTGTAAACATGAGGCGGCAAATGGTATTACAAATGAAACAGGAGGAGGTGGGTAACATGAGCAGCCTGATGTCTGATTTGTCGTCACTCTTGAGGAGTCCAGCACAACAAAACATTCCAACTCACCCACACAGTAAAAGACTCCACACAAGGGCATATACAAGGGCCATGCAAAATGTTGTATGCACAAAACCAATACCAAGACTTTATTTGTTGATACAAAATTCTCCCAGCTCTAATAAATTTACAAATTCCTTATACATTATTCTGGAACTTCGGAACCTAGAAATACCACGTAAAAAAAAGGCAATATTTCACCATTACACCAAAACCAGTCGAGCCACCACATCACTACAAATTACTCTCATCCCATTAAATACTCTTTCTCTGAAAAAGATGTTTAGTGTAGTTCAGATCAGTATTTGGATCAGAACAACATCACAGCTGTTACATTGCTCTCTAAAAACCCAGTGTCACAAGTGCTCTTTTATTTATTTTCTTTGTGGCAAGTAGTACTACATATACTGTTCTTTTAAATAACATGTATCAAGTGCAGACTAAAACATGACATGGATTGAACCCAGAATCAGCAGTTCAGATCATGTGCTACAGTAGCACTTTAGTTCTACCCATATAATCTGCTGACAAGCTTACTAGCTAGTTACCCAGCTGGGCTGAATTGGTGGCATGTCTGTTAGTGATTACGAGGGTTTGAGAGTTTTAGACTTACTCCAGAACTGGAGAGTATCAGGTAGGTGTATTTTAGTGTGCTGCTGATGGACTATTGAATAGTCAGAGACGCTTGTCCTTTGGAGCAATTATAAAACAGAGATGAACTTTGAGGCTTGATCATAATTTGACAAAGGCAGTTAGCTGGCCAATATTCATTTGGGACATTCACCAACACAGAAAAATATAACTGTGTGGGAAAAGTAATTCATTGATTTTGAAATGCTTTGGGACATTCTGAGCAAATGAAAGATCTTGTATGAATGCATGACTGCCTCCAAAGTGCTAGTAGATTCAATGGGCTGAATGGTCTGCTTTTATGGGTCGGTACTCTATTTTTTTCATTATTTTCTTATAACATAGAAGAAAGCCGTTTGGCCCACCAAATCTTTGCCAGATCTCAGAGCAATCCCATCAATTCCATTCTTGCACTTATTTTCCTGAGATCTATTCTCGCGCCTCTACCCATCAAGGCCCCATGATTCTCCAATTGTGCACCTACACTAGAGTGAAATCACAATGGCCAGTTAGCCTACCAACCAGCACATCTTTGGCATCTGGGAGGAAGCCAGAGTACTCAGACGAAGCAGTCACAAAATTACTGGTCCACTATGGCACCCAGGGAATCAGAGGAACAGTTAAACAAAAATAGCATCTCAAATTCAATTTCTATTTTGTTGTCATGGGCATACATACTCAGGGTACAATGTCATGAAAATTAGCTTTTGGTAGCAGCAGCATAGTGCATTATAAACATAAGTTACGTAAACTTGAAGTATACATAACCTACATGACAAAATAAGCAATAAAAATAATGACATAGGTGCAAGTTCAGAGAAATGTAGTCCAAGGTAAAATTAGGAGTTTTCAAATCAGTTCAAGCAGTGGGGAAGAAGCTGTTGTTACACCTTGAGGTGTAGGTCTTTAGGTTCCTGTACCTCCTGCCTGATGGCAGCAATGAGAAGAGGACGTGGCCCACATGGTAGAAGTCCTTAATGATGATGTCGTCTTCCTGAGACATCGTCTCTTGTAGATGTCTTTAATGGTGGGGAGTGGACCCATGATGCAACTGACCTAAGCCACTGCCGTCTGTAGCCTCTTGTGTTCCTGTGCATTGGAGTTTCAATACCTGGCCATCTATACTGCTGCTAAGCTCTAAAAATGAACCCAGGGTATTGACAGTGAGTAATTGAAAAAATGTGAGCATTTGAAGGGATCTGCACATCCTTCTCCACAAATCACTGAAAGTTAACATACAGGTGCTGCATGCAATTAAAAGGGAAAGCAATATTATTGCCTTTATTGCAATAGGATTTGAGTACGAGAGTAAAAATATGTCACTAAAATTATGTAGTCTCTGTTTGACCTTAGCTGGAATGTTGTGTACAGATCTGGTTTTCCTCACTAAGAAAAGATATAGTTGCAATAAAGGGAGTACAATGAAGGTTCACCAGAATGATTCCTGGAATCGGAGCATTGTCCCACAAGGTGAGAGACTTGGCTTATAGTGTCTAGAGCTTAGAAGAAGAAGAGGTGATCTCATTGAAACACACATTTCCTGCAGTGATTCGCTGGGTGGATTCAGAGGTAACGTTTCCTTGGTTGGTATGTGTAGAACCAAGGGTCACAGTCTCAAAATAATGAAATGGTGGAGCATGTAACAGAGGCTGATTTTTTTTTCATTTATATTTATTCAAGGGATGTGATTGCCCATTTCAAGTTGCCCTTGAGATGGTGATGGTGAGCTGCCTTCTTGAACCATTGCGGTCCTTGAGGTGTGGCCTGTTTCTTATGTTGTTAACTCTGGAATTTCTATCCTAAACATTTTCACTCCTCTCCCTTCCTCACCACACTCTCCTTCTATATGACGTTCCTTATGTTTTTTTTTCTCTTTCACAGAGTTTGTGGCCACATTCTGATATTTGCTTAATGTGTCTTGTCAATGTGTTTTGTTTAATACACTCTTGTGAAGTGTCTTGGGATATGGGAAAGCCACTATGTACAAACAAGCTATCATGCATGCTCTTGGACCCAATGCAATGACCCGATGTTTCTTCCACTGGCTTCTGATGGACAGCAGCTTCCAACACATCCAACAGGAGGTGATGAGAGAGATCATAGGATCCAGGCAGTCTGTCAACACATAGAACAGTTCCTGCTAACCCTACCTCTGCAGCCCCTCACCCTCAACCTCACCCTCACCCTCACTCCAACCTCTGCACAAGCCTAATTATTTTTACTGCCAAATAACTGCAGCAGAGACCCTGATCAGGCCTATGGCTGCTGACCATCCCCTCACACCCTACCTCTGTACCAATGCCAAGGCAACACATATTCATTTGCAATAAACTGCAACTGAAATCTGCTGTGGATCCATGACTGAAACAGTTATCACAGCCCTGCAGCAATGCCTGTCCATCTGTGGTGTTCCACAATCACTAGACCACCACATGTTTTTTGATGTATCTATATTCAAACTAAAGCTGAAATAAAGGCAACAATTTCTGAAGCGAAACAACATGTAATGTGGTTCAGTAAAAATCAGTGCTGCCTTGGTGCATTCTTGTTCCCTACAGTTAGAATCACTCATTTTATAATATACTATGATTTTGTTAAGAGAAGAGCACTTTTCTGCAACTGTAACCAGTAATTTATAAATGCACTTATAAATGCCATTTTCTTTACAAAATGCAAATATTTTCCGAGATCATCAGTAGTTCAGTTCACTTCGAGCGGTCAAAAAGTTTCAATATTGTATTTGAAGGCTTTCAAAACTATTTACTGCAATCTCCATCCTTTACACACCACAAAGGTAATAACTAGTACTCCTTCAGCCACATGTACAAATAAATTCTGCAGAAGGTTTGCTTCACTTTTGTAACAGCAAGACACATTAAGAGAAGATAAGAATTCTTGTGTCTCACTGGCCTCTTGAAAGAAGGCAGGAAAAAGAAAAATTATAAGAGATTAACTTAAAGAGAGTTAATATACAAATCTAAGCAGAGGTTTAATGCTGTGCATGAATTCATACATTACTTTATGACACAGTTTCAAATTTGGAATGTCAGACAAGCGTGTTAAACCTGATTATAACTGCATGTCATTGTCTGCACCCCATGGTACTCTCTGCACATCCATCTGCTGCTTCCGAGTCAAGAGGACAGCTGTTGCCTTTCTCCATTTTCAACTGTTTGGAAAAACTTCAATCCCTAGATGAAAGCCCACTGACTTTATGGATTGCTTTATGGGAGCTCTACTTGACAATGTTCAATTCATTTTTAATAAATTAATTGATGTTTTAGTTGACAGAGAATTGTATGCAATGATTTGTATTTGTTGAGAATATCACAGTTGAGCCCAGCAGAAGTTTTCTTTTTATCTTATCTTTCGAAGATAAAAGACAAGTAAATTCTTGGGATCTCACAGCATCTCAAAGTAAAAGTGTGCATTTCAGCATGGTTTATGATATACTTAAATCTGTACACTGCCACCTTCCCAAGTTTGTTAAAAGCTGTAGCAGTTTGTCTGTAACCATTAGATTGGAAACACAGCAAAGGACTTCTGTTTTTTTAATGCAGACTGAACAACTTTGCTTATTTATGAGATGTAGGTGTAACTGGCAAGGCCTGCGGTTGTTGCCCATTCACCAATCCCTGTAAGAAAGGGTAAGCAGCCATCTTGAACTACTGTGAAGGTACTCCCACAGTGCTGTTGTGCAGTGTTCCAGGATTTAGACTCAGCAATGATAATGGAATGGCAATATATTTCCAAGTTAGAATTATGTGTGTGTGAAGCAACAAACAATCTGCTGAACGAATTCAGCAGGTCGAGCAGCAACTGTGGGAAAGGAATTGTCGATGTTTTGGGCCAAAACCCTGCATCAGTCCTGATGCAAAGTTTTGACTTGAAGTGTCAGCAATTCCATTCCTCCCACGGATGCTGCTGAAGCCACTGAGTTCTTCTAGCAGATTGTTTGTTGCTCCAGATTCCAGCATTTGCAGTCCCTTGTGTCTCTCTTCTGTGTGTGATATGTTTTCTCTGTGGACTTCTAACATCCAATGAAGCCCATTTGTAAAGTATGCAGATAAACACATGAGTAAGGTTCTAACTAACTTGTGATTTTGTGGAAATGGCAAATTCAGCAATATTAGGTCCCTGTCAAAATGTTTCGGCCTTGAACACCATTTCCAAGTTCCAAGTGCCATCATGTGCTGGTACTCTATGTTCCAGACACCCAGTCTGGAAAGGAGAAAGTATGGAGAGTCATAGGCAACAGTGCATTGGAGGGATTGTACAGTGAGATTGGCAGGCATTGACCCAGGTCAGTGGCCATCAGGGAGAGGTGGACAGTCCATGGACGTTTTGGCTAGTCAGCCTGTTCTGCTGATGAGAACAGTCAGCAGGCTGGTGGAAACGACTGCTGGGGCTGGATTGGGCTCAGCGTTGTGGTTCCATCTTCCTAGGCCCAGGTGTGAGAGGGAGCAATACTGATTCAGCCTGCAGGCCATCAGTGCCGGGTGCTGTTCCTCTCACTTCCAGTCCTTGCTGAAAATGGTGACTGATAGCTGAGAAGGACCGCAGCTGGTTCTTAACTGGAGCCACAAGACAACAAGGTATAACATGCTTTTAAAATGTATGAAAAGTTATCCAGAGCAAGTATTCTGCAAATTACTGCTTCTAATAAAAAGTCACTACAGATAGTGCTCAGAATCCTTTCCCAGCAATGAGCACGCAGGTAGAATTAGTGCCAAAAGGGATTCATTATGGCATTATATATGTATATATGAAAGAGCTACTGATGGTACTGCCGTGTAGAGAGGCTGGCATGAGCTTCTCCCCTCCTTGCTGCTGTACCAGGAACCTGGCATGAACCCTTGCCCTCCTGCAGGGTGCCAGGAACTTGGCTGAAGGCTCGTTCCTCTGTTGGCATTCCTGCAGCAATGAAATGGTTAAAGTGATTGCATTGCCCCATTACTATGTGAAGTGAGCCACTGAGGCAATGTGCAGTGTCCATGTGTGAGGGCTGTTTGGTGGACTGGGCAAGTGGCCACTCATTGGTAAGTTGTGGGGCTCGGACCTGCGCCCTGCTTGGCATGGTGAGTGTGAGCCATTGTTAGTGACTGGCGACGGCTCCTCCAATGTTTTGACGGACCACCTGGATCCCACGGTCTCTCATCTCTTCCTGTTGGATGTGATGGACAGCAGCTTCCAACACAACTGACAGGAGGTAATAGAGATCCTGTGAGATCTGGGTGGTATGTCAACACATGGAACAGTCACTGCCAGTCCCTGGCAATGGTCTGCATTCACTGTGCTGGCCAGGGTGCAGTCCAAAGCCCTACCTCTCATTGCTGAGCAGCCACCCTGCTCACTTCAGTCTGTCAGACCAGCCTCACAGGTGGACATTGCTCATTGGCAGCTCAGTGCAGGGGGCCATATGGTATTGGTATTGGTTTATTATTGTCACGTACTGAGGCACAGTGAAAAACTTGACTTGCATACTGTTCATACAGATCAATTCATTACACAGTGCATTGAGGTAGTTCAGGGTAAAAACAATAACAGAATACAGATTAAAATGTCACAGTTACAGGGAAATTCATTGCAGGTAGACAATAAGGCGCAAGGTCAAACAAGGTAGATTGTGAGGTCAAGAGTCCATCTCATCGTATAAGGGAACCATTCAATAGTCTTATCACAGTGGGATAGATGCTGTCTTTGAACCTGGTGGAATGTGCCCTCAGGTTCCTGTATCTTTTGCCTGATGGGAGAAGAGAGAAGAAAGAAGAGAGTGACCCGGTTGGGTATGAGATACCATTTCATTGTTGCAGGACAGCCAAGTTCCCAGCACAGCAGTGCATAGTCCAAGTGGAAGTCCTATATAAGCAACTTCTGTGTACATACCTGTGAATGTTCAGACTCCAGGGCCAAGAATGTGATAACAGGTCAATGCTTTGCTGGCTGACACTAGGAAGGGCTTTGGTGTCTTATTTATCTTCAATTTTGTTTCTTGTCCATGACCCAGCTACAACGTTTTGAAGTTCATCGTGCAATTTACTTTGGGGCCTTGCAAATGAAGCACAAGGAAAGAAAAACAAAGCAGGCCCTCGTTATTCAAGGGCTCCTCACAGAATTCACTGTAAATGCAGCCCTCTGCCTAGGCAGTCCCCCAGATGGAAAATGATTTGCTTCCACTCTGTGACTCTGAGATGGTTAACAAAGCCAGTGTAGTCACTGAAGACTTCTCCAAAAGTGGAGTGGGGCAGGAGGTGGCTGATGGGTTAAGCTAATAAGTGGTATGTGGAATGATGCTCTCCTTCTGTGGCTTGTGCAGGGGCTTCTCTGTGTTCCTGATGTCTGGTCTCAAGATTCTCGATACCATCCTGAATGCTCTGACTCTTCTTTGTTGGAGCACGGAAAGAAGTTAGTCATGTGACACAATACTTAAGAAACAGACTTAAAGCAACAAATTCAAAGTAAGAAGTCAAAGTCAAGTTTATTGTCATATGCACATGTTTAATGAAAAACTTACTTGCAGCAACATCACTGGCACATAGCAATAGGTGCACAACGTTCGCAAGAAAACCATAAATTATACACAATTTTTTCAAGAAAGAACACAATTAGAACAAAAATTAGAACAACTATTGCTCAAAACCAATAGTACATATATGACACTGCTCCCCCTTTTCAACAATAAATATTCAAACTGACTTAATCTAGTTACACATTTTACACATTTGATAGCTTTACCTAAGTGTATGCACTCTCTGTGATCTTTTCAGTGGTGTTGGAGGCATCTGCCTGGAGCTCAAGGTTCTCCAGCTATTGGATTATTGACCAGCCCTGGACTCAGTGATATTGTCTCATCCTAGCTCTCAACAGATATATAACAGTTCAACTCTATGACTCACTGTGGTACACACATCGGGAACATCTTCCATCTTACAGTGCACCTTGCTATGCTGCCAGGAGTAAGTATCTAAAGTGGAACTAGCAGAATATTTTGCCAATTTCGATGAGAGAATTCCTAGTCCCATTCACCTTCATTATCTCCCCCAAAACCCTATCTCTGGATCTCTGAGTTTCCAGGAGGTCCCAGCAACAAAGTCATTTGTGCAGAACTCCTCCTTGTAGCTTCAGTCATCAAGTTACATTGTTTTCATTTCCTCTCTTCCACTTTCACCTGCAAATTGGATTGGACTAGATTCAACCTTGTTCTTAGTCTCCGATTCATTGACATTCCAGCAGCAGTGTATCCTGTTGTGGTGTGGGATGTGGTTCAATAGCTTGAAACAAATGGTGCAAGCCTTTTTTATGTTCATGTTTGATTGACCTTCCATTATCTTCAATACTTCCTTTACTGTGTGAACTGACCTTTCTGCTTTCCTGTTGGAACTGAAAGGTAAAGAGAAGTGAAATTGTGCTTTATTTAATTTAAGTGAAAGAATATAAACTGTGGACTGTCTGACATAACTTCTTAAGACAGACCATGTGTGGGAAAGACTAGCACCTTGCAAATGGTGGCTTTCGAGTGTCAAGAGATGTGTCACTTATCTCCGATCTGCTCTTCTAGTCACAGTATTTACATAATTGGACCAGCTGAGTTTCTGGACCATGGTGAACCCTCCCAGGATGGTGAGTGTTGATTGAAGGTAATACCATTAAACGTCAAGGGTAGATGGTTAGATTCTCTTGTTGCTGATGGCCATTCCTGGGCATCGTCTGGTGTGGATTTTCCTTGCCATTCATCAGCCTATGCTAAATGCTGTTGGGGTCTTATTGTAGGTGGGCATGGTCTGCTTCATTTGCTGAGGACTTACAAATTGGATTGCACTTTGTATAATCGGCAGTGAGCATCCCTATTTCTGACATTATGAGGGAAGGAAGGCCATTGATGAAGAAACTCTGAAGGATTGGGCCTAGGACATTGCTCTGAAAAACTCCTGCTGTGATGTCCTGGGATTGGATGATTGACCAGAATAACTCCAACCATCTTCTTTCATGCAAGGTACAACTCTAAGCACTGGAGCGCTTTCTCCTTGATGCTCATTGGAGTCGGTTTTACCAACATTTCTTGATGCCGCATTCAGTCAAATGGTGCCTTGATATCAAGAGCAGTCACTCTCACATCACCTCTGGAATTCAGCTCTTTGGTCATTGTTTGGACGAAAGGTTTAATGAGGGTTAGAGCCATGTTTTCTTGGCAAAACCCAAACTGAACACGAGTGAACAAACTATTAGTGAGTAAGTGCCATCTGATAACATTGTCAAAGACACTTTCAATCACTGCTGATGAGTAGGATCTAATTGATTAAGCAGTTTAGATTGAATTATTTAGATTGAATTGATTTGCTCGTTTTCTCATGGACTGCAATTTTCTTCTATAATTTGTTGTCAGGTTTCAATGTGAATAGAAAGATCTCTTTGAGCATCTTCCAAAACATACCTTTAGATTTACCACAGAACTAGCAATTGGCGAGTGTCTCTAACTTCCCACCCTGTCAATGTTGTACATTGTGGGAACGTAATGAAACATAACGTGTCAAGCGGATTGAGTTTGGAGAGTTTTAAACACCATCACAACAGAGTGAAACGTGGCCTCTGCGGAGAGAAAAACAGAGTCGGTGTTTCAAGTGAATGACTTTTCATGAACTCACTGCATCCTTCAACCACTTTATGTGAGAAGGATCATCAATACTGGGCACGACAAGGTCACACACTTTTTGGTGAAATTCTCATTTGCTGAACTGGAGTATTTTCTCCACAGAGCACTGAGTGCCACAAGTATAGTTTAATGCTGCAGCTTATTTCCTGCATTATCCTGATCTCATATAGAATGTGAGCCCAAGTAGAGTACACATCTCAAATTACGTTATGAAAATTGCTTTACCATTGTTGCACAGTAATTTTTATAGGGTATCACTTAATTTAGCAGCATTTAAGCAGTTTTCTATTTTCCCATATTTCACTTTTGTTTCAGGAAGTTCTCTGTATGGCAGGGAAATAATTGAAATATGTACGGTCATGAGCAAATCTGTATCAAATCTGTCTTTTCATGTTTAATGAAAATTAATGACCCATCTCAGTGGTAGTATTGTTTCGTTACTTGCTGTCAATGACAAAACAAATATGTAGAAGTCCTTAAAGTCATGCTTCAATATGATAAATTTGTTAGTTAACGGAATACAATTTTATGGCTCTCTGAACTATTTTATTGTTTATTTTGCAATAACATTTTATTGCTCTTTTCATATTAAATATAAAGGAAAAACAGATGTGGAACTAAACCAGGAGACTTAAAATGTGTACAATGCTTTGCAATGCATTTAAATGGCAACCAGTTTCTGTTGACCTGTAGTCCTGTTATATGTGGAGAACTTAGTTAAACAATGTTATAGATTTAGTAAATGAGATTTGACCCTGAATTAAAATCTGAAATTCACAAACATGGCATAGTGCAGATTAAGAAGAGGACTGGAAGAAGTCGTGGGAATTCTTGAGACATGATTGAACAGAATGGAGAAGGAACATTTGGGGTAGTATTGAAAACCTTGAGCCCTTCGCCAGGAGCATACAGAAGTCCAGTTCGGACAACAGAAGGAGTGTGCTGCCTGCCAAAGTACCCACCTGCCCACCCATCAACCCCCTCCTCCCTCATCTGTAACAGCATCTGCAGGTCCCACATTGGCTTTATTAACAACCTCCAAACTGGAATAGAAGCATGTCGTCCTTGACAACATGGGGCTGCTTAAGAACATTGAAAAAGAAAAATGAGGATTGTTTTACAATATAATAGAGTACAACATATGATTATATTAATATATTATGAATAGTCAATGTATGAAACAAAAACTGGTAACTTGTTAAGAAACTGCTTATAGAGAAGAAATCTTACAGCAACTGATATTTCAGTGCTATCGTTCCTTAGGTCTCTCCAAAAACATCTCTCATCTGATTGACTAAGGGAGGAAGCTGAAACCAAGACTTTATGCTAAGACTGGAGACATAAAGGTTTCAAAGTCAAGGAACATATGCAAGGATTTTTTTTTACGCTAAACTGAAGTTCAAATTTACCCAGATTGAACAGAAACCTTCCATTTGTCCTTGAATGGAGCCTTACAGAATAGGCGAGCAGGAATTATAAAACTGTCAACAGGTTCCTACTATCTCTTGCCTTCCCAATTTACTCAGTATGAATCTTCTTGCTGATCTATTAGGTTGGCCTAAAGTGCTCTTAAACAATGTGGACTAGAGCTTCATTTAAACTACACTATATTAAGTTTAAGTACGATTATCCTATATTCTTGCATATAATATTGCTGTACACTCATTTTTTCCATATGAATTTGATGCTAGAGGTTCTGGCAATGTTTTAATCTTTCTTCTACAGAGAAGTATGTGGCATTTACAATAACTAGCTCTGAAGTGATTAATAGTCCATTAGTGCAAGGAAGGTTTGACCTTTCAGTTTGTGCGCAAATTTCTCCATAAGGTATCTGTTTGGTATGTAACAGTTCCTCCATGCGTTGCATCATTGGTCATCAAGAGTGAAGGGAGATGGCCAATGGACTTTGGTGATGATCCAAATGGTCCTATAGATTCAAGAGTGATGGTAAGTTTGTCAAGTCAACCTGTATCACCATGTCTCTGCCAATGAACTGATTGTGTTCTGTTACGTTGTAATTTAATGGGACAATGTTTGCAAGCACTGGCACCCTAGGCATTGATACTGACCATTTGCATGCCAGTTCAGTTGAACTAAGTGGATATGTAGTACCAAGTGCCATACTGGAGGTTGTAGGAACAGAGGAAAGGTAGTAGTCCACATAGTTCCTGAATCTTNNNNACCATTCAACCAGATCATAGTTCATCTGTAATTTATTTCTGTGTACCTTCTTGCTTCTTGCTTCTTGCTTCCATCTTGCTTTAATACTTCTGGTTAACAAAAAAATCTCTCAGAAATAAAATTAATATTGAATTGCCATTTACACAAAAGAGGTCCAGATTTTAGCTCCCTTTGTGCATAGAAATAATTTTGAACTTGATTCTTGAAAAGGCTTGTGCCAGTTTTTCGGGTATGTCCCTCAATACTCAGCTCCCTTACCAATTTCTCTCTGTCTATCCTACCAGCCTTCTAAATTTTAGGGAAAACAAAAATTAGTTTCTGTAATCAGTGCTTTTAATTAAATCTCTGGAATCCAGGTATCTTGGTAACTCCAAGCTGCATTTGCTGCAACATCAATATTCACAATGCACTAGTACCTCTCACATCACAAATGTAGTGAACTGTGAATTGTTTTTTGATACACAAGGAGTTTGAAAGATGAATAGTTAAGTTTGTTCTGTGCTATTTTACTTTAATTTATTAGTTTGGCTGCTAAAGCCTATGTTAATGTTGAAAGTAGTTCCAATCTGTTATCTTCTGAAGACAAGGAGGATTTCATGAAAATACTGAATATAAGCAATGGCAGCAACAAACTGAAGAAGTTTCCAAGTTAATTCTTTGTGCAAACCACAAATGTTTCCAGCTATCCAGGCAAATGATAATGTTCTGGGTTCTTCTGCCTAAAAAAGTAGCCTGCAATACAATAATAAAACATAAATGTAATAAAAAATGTGAGGAATTCCACAATCACAATAACAGCGAAGAAAAAATTTACATCGTTTCTGTCAAAATGGATTTCAATCACTTGAAAGGCAGCTCTGAGGAATTTTTGCCAATTGAAAGACATGGTGCTATTCTATATGCACACAATGTGTAATCCACTCCAATTCTGTCAGATTAAGTGGAAAATTATTAGTTAAACTCATACTCAAGAACTCACCCAAATAGTCGAGGTAACATTTCATTCAGTACTGAGGGAGTGAGTGACAGGTTTATGGGTGCAGTTTCCATTCTAAATGTGTACAATGAGCCTTCCAAAGCAAGTATAAAAAGGAGAGAAGATACGACTTTAAAATGAGCTGATTTAAGTCTAGGCCATCTGTTGAGACCAATTTTGCTTCTAAATCCACTTCACCTGAAAACTATGATGGGCCCTGTTTCTTCATGTGCAACATCATGGGAGGTTGACTAGTATATCAAAGGAACCCATACATATATCAAATTTATAATACTAATCTTTTACACAATGGTTAATTCCACCTATGGGTTCAATCTTAGGATGTGCAATATGGTTGCTGGTAAGATTTGAAGAAATTTAGAAAAAAATATTGCATTTTCAAGGCAAAAATCGATTGCTTTTTGGTGTTCTGGGGGTGTATCACATATAATTTTGAGTTTATACAAGCTGCCATTAAACTCCAGTCTGGTGGGAAGCTGAATTTCTAAGAGATCTAAAGCAGTCTATTGGGGTAGTTAGGAACTTTTAAATTTTGAAAAATTTGTTTTAATGTTAAGAGGAAACAGATGCTGCTGCCTTTCTCTGAACATTAAAAACTGGAGAGAGAGAGAGAGAGAGAGATCAAACAACGGATGTGTGGAACTCTTCTGTAATCTGTAATTGTCAGGAAGACTCAAATAATAACAGTATAACTTCAGCCTTAAGATAGGGTAGGTGGGCTCCAACCAAGTATATTAAATGTAGACTTGGTTGGAACTTTGGAAAAGTGAATAGATTTCTAATACAATAGTGGCTAGGGGGATGTAAAACAGGAGATAAAAAGTCTGCTTGGGTACTGTATGAAAATTGCCCTTTAAGTTTTAGATATAAACCAAAATGACATGGGAAGCTGGACACAATGAATGGACTTTACCTGCCTTACATTCTTGTTTTTTCACTTATCCTTCCACATTCACTGGAATTGTGGATAGGAAAAGAGAATGCAGCTTTGAAAAATGTACTTCCCATGAAAGATTATTAATTTTTGAATGCTGGATTTTAATAAGGGACTTGTGAGGTCTTGACATTCCAGTAGGTCAGGTACTTGAAGAAGAAATAAAACAAAAGCATTAATTGTCAGAGCTAAGAGAGAAACGTTAACCCTGTCAAAGTAAGTGAGGCTGTGCAGTAATGGTCTTTTTAAGATTTAAGGGATTAGCACAAGTTAAAATAAAAGCTTTTGCAACAAAGAGTAGAAACAAAAATCTGTTTTATGCTTTTTAGGATTCAGTATCACTGTTAAAGTTCTGCTAATAGCATCTTATACCAATTCTCCAAAACTAAGCCATATTACTGCACTTAGCACTGTTTAGACCACCCACACTGATGTACATACAAAAACCACATGTGTGAGGAATGTCTGCTGTTAGTGGAAATCAATATCAGCATTACAACCCTATTATACCCACAGACTGGATTGCAGACAAAATCACTTGTTTCATCTTTCAGGTGCCTTTAGCTAGTTTTATATGGTTGCATGTAAATGCAATTTACTTGCTGGCTATCTTATCAACTGTAACTTAATTCTAATAGAGAATGTTTGTTTGAAACCTTACATCAATTATTTATCAATTGATTTAATTACCTCTTGACACACTGTTTGTTGAGAATACAATACTGTTTAGTTTACTTCAGAACTTCCGATTTACTAATAGTTAATAACAACAGGTGGTAAGGGTCTCTTTCTTCTGTTCTCCTCTTGTGCCTCTTTATGAAGTTCAGCAAAAATCTATTGCAACAGTGAGGCATATCTTTTCAGGGAGCAAAACAGGATTTATGTATTTCACTCAGAATTATGCTATATTTTATATGATCTACTTCTTTTAGACAAGCTAACAATTTGGTTTTACAGTGAAACTGAAGCAGCTGTCCAGCTTGCCCAGAAACTTTGGAGAGAGGCTGGAAATCTGTTGTGTGGAGTTTCAACGCAGCAGGTCAATGTGAAAGTTTCAATTCCAATCATGCCTTCTAGGAACAAGGGTGGCAAATTGGGGGTTCTCTGTCTCCTTCTCACCCCCACATTCACTGCGTCAAAAAGTCACTTCAGCATTTATATTTCAGACATCAACATGATACATATCAGAAACCCATGCACACTGGTATGGTTTACAGTCGGATTGGGTGAAGGGTTTGCAATGCAGAATTGATTCAATGAGTAAAGTCCATACCAGATTCATTGTTGTGTAAAGGTATATGTTGGATTCCTATATTGTGGCACCTTGATGGATACAAAGCTAATGGGGCTGTAATGGTTAGAGAGCATATTGAGCTCAAAAATTATTTGAAGTCCACTCACTGAAAGTACCATATCAAGATTTATGCTTTTTAAATGTAAACAGGACCACCATCAGGAGTTGGTTTGGCACCAGACCCCACTGTAAATTACCAGTGGAACTTCAACTAAATCCCTTCTCTAAACATCAAATATTTTCCTTGTATTCAATCCATTCTACTTGATATCCATTATCATTGGTAGTCTTCTGAAAAGCTAGTTATTACTTGAACAGCGAGTAATTGTTTTACAATATGAATATGTACAGAAATGGTAGATGTGAGTAAGCAGATTAGAAATAGTGATTTTGAAACTGAGATATTGAATCATCACACAAAAATGAAAAGCTACATATCGAGTGTTGCGATGTTCTGCTTTAAAACCAAAATGCAAATTTAAAATAATTTTACTTCCTTTTGGTATATTTTATTTCTTCCTGTCAAATATCAGATCTTGTACTGCAAATACCATATTGAGCACATTAATGACTGCAGGTATCTACGTCCAGGGCCTTTGCTAATGCCAGACCATGCTGAGACAGAAGGGGGTGCTCAAGTGCAATTCGTAAGGATACTTTCTGATCTTCCTGTTGCTCAGTGCATTGCCTGTCTTTAATGCAAAGGTTGGGTGTGAAAGGCTCACTAGTCCATGGAACTAGGAATTGATACATCACATCACTTAGCTATGCAAGCCTTGCCAAAGTTTCAAAAGCTCTAAAATGTGTTAAATTAAATTATTGCAAGTGATGGGCGTTGACACTTTTTGATCAGTTCAATGGTGAGTAATGAATCAGTATTTTCATTGCATTCTCTGTAACAGCTACAAGCCTAATTGCAGAAGACTTATTACCTGGGGAGACGAATGATGCAACTAGTAAACAATTCATGTCCTCTCCAGGTTCTGTCATATTTCCATATGTTTCAAAAATGCGAGTAAACATACACCTAGAAGTTATGCTATAATAATGCTCAATACTTAAAACTTTTTTCTCACTAAAACATGTTCTTGAGCTCACAAGAAATTTGAAGTTGCACTAATTCTTAAATGAGGACAGATATTTTCCCCATTTTGGAAATAAGTTCTGGTTTTCCTACTTATCTGATCATCAAGCATAATGTCAGCAGATGAGTCTTGGCAAATTCTGCATTTTGCTGCAAACATTTGTACCTGTAAGTTTACAATAAAATGAATATGCTATGGGTTTTGTACTGGAATTCATTCATTATTGTAAAATTCCTCCCATTGCCATGTGTGTTTCATGTCTGTATCACATTGATTTACATTGTTCTCAGTGATTACTGTAGCTCTTCCACATTATGGTGGACATATGTAAGATTCTGTGTAGAAACTGCAATTCCAACTCTTAAACCTCTT
>JARFYF010000104.1:58227463-58237870 GCA_030265395.1 Rhina ancylostomus
TATTCCTGCCCATTGTGTTCTTTGATCTGGTACTACCATGAGTAAGGCCCACAAGAACTTTCTTGCTCCTTTAAGCTCCAGTCCTCCTTTATTTCAACATCGTTAAATAAGGTGGCAATGCTTCTTCAACTTGGGCTCTTCCAGGACCTCAAAACTTAGGAAACTCCCTTACTACTTTTCCTTCCTCATGTAATCTTTTAAAACCCAAGCCTCCAATTGAAATCACACATTTCCTGATTTTCATTGACCTTTTACATCTTTTCCAATCATGGTGGTATCTCACAAAAAGAAACTGAGATCCTTAATTTGTTTCATCACTTTAAAAACAGTTACTTGCTGGAGAATTATAGATTAAAAGTTGTAATTTTGGTTTCATATGTGCAATCTGTACAGACCATAATTCCATGCAAACTTAGCTAGCACAGATTTAAACCATTCCATACATGAAAAACAATCGAGTACAACTTAAAATTCAATACATTTTTCTGACAACAATAATTTAAGCGCTATTCAAACAGAGTCAGGAGATAGAAATTGCCTCAAATCTGGCATTTTTGATCCTTATTGCTGAGGCAACATTAATATGTCAGTACAGTGTGTTCATAAATACAAGGCTCAAAACAGTCTGAGTGGTCTTGTTTAGTGCCAATACAAAGCGAAAAATAATTCTGCTTAGAATAAATGAGGTGTGTTTAGATCCTAGTGTACCAATTTTTTTCCCCCAAGTATTCAGTGTTTATGAGTAAATATGGTATCTGAAAAAAGGTGCATTGTTTCTCCATTAGAGAGAGGCAGAAAGAAAAAGGATGATGTATCCAAAAACACATTGCGAGATTGCTGGTTGAGTGGTGATACAACAACCTCTCACTCAATGTCAGTAAGATTAAAAGAGTTGATTGTTGTCTTCAGGAAGGGAAATGAGGGTGAACAGGCATCTGTCTACATTGAAGATTTGGCAGTAGAGAGTCAGCAGCTTTAAGTTCCTGGGCATTAACATATCAGATGACCTGTTCTGGGCCCAGCACATAGATGCAATCATAAGTGTGCCAACATCTTTACTTTCTTAGTTTGAGGTTCAGCTTGTCACTGAACACTAAAAAACTACAGATGTACTGTTGAAAGTATCCTGAACTGTTGTATCATGGTCTGGTACAGCATTTTGAATGTGCAGGAATGCAAGAAACTGCAGAGAGTAGTGGACTCTGCCCTATACATGACAGGCACATACCTCCTCACCATTGGTAGTATTTACAGGAGGCAATGCCTCAACAAGGCAACATCCAAACATCCCCACCACCTGGGCCATGCCATCTTTTCAGTTACCGTCAGACAGGAAGTACAGAAGCCTGAAGTCTCACACCACCAGGTTCAAGAACTACTTCTCTTCAACCAGTCGCTTCTTGAACCAACCGGCAAAACCCTAAGAAAACTGTGCAATTAACTAACTTGACACTGAATTGCAATGAAGTATGTGTTAAATTTTGAGAATGGTTCATCAAAATTTGATCAGTAAATACCACCTCCTTTAACTGCATTTGATCACAAAGGCACAAATAACATTCAAATACTGGCCCAATCAAAATCTTCAACTCACTGAACATAACCAGGGCATGCCAAGTTTGGAAGATAAGCAAATTGTCAGAAATTTTCAGCAGCACATGTAGCATCTACAGGAGAGAAAAATAATGCTAATGTTCTGCCCGATTGCCGAGTATTTTCCGAATTGTGGGTTTTTGTTTTAGACTTCCAGCAATAATTCTGTTTTGATTTGGTGGGTATTCAAATTCATGAAAGGCCTAGCCAAAGTGAACTGTCAAAGGATGGAGAACCAGAAGTAATAGGGTTAAAGTAATTAGCAAACAAGCAGGGATAATGAGAATCTTCTTCCACACAGCAAGTAGTCACAATCTGGAATTCATTGTTGGAATGTGCGGTCATAGTAGATTGAGACATTACCAAATGGGACTGGGTAGATATTCGAGGAAAATATATTACAGGACTACTGGGGAAGAGCTGGGGAACAGGATGGACAACTGCTCTGTAAGGCACCAGTGGAGGGAGAGCAAATGGCTTCCATTTACACTGTAATGGTTCTATATTCATCCTGTACGTATGATAGCAAACTGAATTAAAATTAGTAAGGCACACTAAGTTCTATTACAAGGACATTGTAAATTTAAGAACTGTTTATTAGCTAGTTTGAATTGTAGTTTATTCAGTTACGTGCTGGTGCAAATCAGAATGACTTTTTTACATCAATATAACTGATCCTAAACAGCTACACATCATTCACTTACTAGTTCTAAACCACTCTCAAATAATATTGTACCCTAAAAAAAGTGTGCACGCACACTACAGAAATAAAACCAAGCATGATGTTAATGGGTGGCTAGGAGGTGAAAACAATAAAAGATTTAGACACAAAAATAAACCCTTCACAGAATCAAAACTGAGTGTTTTAAAAAAAACAGTAAGTCTGACTAATCAGATCCCTGTTCACATAAAACACTGTTTTATAAAACCCTCTGCCTCCCTGCACAAAGTGCATAGTTCAACAGTAACTTTGGAGTTGGCTTGTTCTTCTGTTGTAGGCTGTGCAAATTGACCAAGAGAGAAAGCCCAGTAGGGAAAGACAGCAAATAAAGGAAGATAGAATTTGAACAAAGCCAGTATGGAATTTTACATTAAATACTAAAGGCTGAATAATCTTCACATTATATAAAGAGCCTGTTAACCCTAAACAGGCTGCCCAAACAGTTTCAGTTTGCAATAGATTTTCTAGTGAAAATAACTTGTGCTTAATTTGAATTTTTTTTTAAAAAAGACTATTAAAACTGTGGCCAAAGGAGACAAATGTCAACAAGGGATAAACAAGCACCTTAAACGCTTCTCACAGTAAGGAGTCAGAACATTCAATTAGATAAGATCTTTATCAGTCACGTATACATCGAAACAGTGAAATGCATCTTTTGCGTAGAGTGTTCTGGGGACAGCCCGCAAGTGCCGCCACGCTTCCAGCACCAACATAGCATGCCCACAACTTCCTAACCCGTACGTCTTTGGAATGTGGGAGGAAACCATTACATATTGTCAATTGTTCAACCAAGACCAATTTCACATGTTCTCATCTTCCACCACTGTTTTCCTTTTGAGTTTTCAAAAGTTACACATATGGCTCTCTATTTCATCATTTTCTGAAAAGATCAGCATATTAGTCACGTATAGCATTACCAACTATCAGTTAAGCAATTAATAACATAAAGCCCTTTATCATAAGCAAAATCTGGAAGGCTTTTTTTGGATTAAAAGTTCATCATTAAAAGACAACTTTTTTCTTAATATCTACTGCCATTTGTTTTCCTCTATGCTTTTTTAGGATTTCCTTGCCACAGTTCCAAAAATGAGCAGGACAAGGACTCACCCCCAGACTTCATCTGTATCTAATGTGGAAAAAACAGCTTCATTTGATTTTCTTTCCTTTTAGAAGGCAATTCAACAGCTCTGCAATTTTACAACTGAAAGCAGGCGAGGCGGATTGGGGTGGGAAACAAGAGATATAATAAATCCATTATAATAAATCCATTGATCAATGCAACACAGTTAAAAAGGTAGCATGTCTACTTTGGAAAATCTTTAAAATATATTCTCTCTCAAGCCATATTCTTCAATGTATTATTAAAATGGGAGAGCTTTGTAAATACATGAAAATAATGAAATTCTGTAAAGCATGGAAGTAGAATGTATGTGTGCATAAAGCTGTAGAATATTTACGCAAATCCATAAATTAGTTTCTCAACAAAAGGACTTAAATTTGGTTGTTCATGTCAATTTAAACCCAATGTGCCATGCTAACCTTGAATGTTTTAGAATTACATTATTTAATAATTCAAATTTCAGATGTATTCTTACAGAAAACTTCAAATATTGTCAATATTTTCTGTCATTCAACTACAATTCTATTCTTATTTGACTGCAAACTCTTCCACTATTTTAGCTTATTTCTCATTCTGAATGGCTATCATTTACATAGACTACAAAATACTACTGTACAGAATACCAGTTCCTCATTCAACATGGCCCTGTGCTGAAGACAAAATGCTATACTTCACTCTCAGGTTAACACTTCAAACCACAAACACGACTCAACTGCATACAAAGCTTGCAGGATCATAATTAAATAAAGCAGTTAAATAACTGCTGTTTCGTAGCAAGTCCTTAAGAGACCAATGCACGAAACAATGCACATCTCAAAAGGGAAAGAACTAATTCAAGGTGAAGCTCAAGAATAAAAGTTATGTCCGGGAGCAGTTTTATTATATTCAGACACTAGGTTCTGACTACCCCACTAATATTTTGGGAGAAGTGCCTATAATTGGGGATGTAGCATGGGGGAAATATGACCAGTAATCCAATAACACTAGATAATTTTCAAACGGACAGAAATGCTCATTTTTGATGTTTTAAGTTGACTCCTTGCCTGGCAGCTGGGCAGTTTGAGAGGCTGAATGCCAGAGAGAAAAAAAAATCAGCATAGGCAGCCAAAGGAGAAGGGACACAAGGGAAAATACCCACGGCAACCAAAGATCAGGCACCAAGACGGGCGGTAGGCAAGGACTGGAACAAAAGAGACAACAGCGAGGTATGCTCAGGTTCATTGATTTGGAGCAAAGTTGGCTGAACATAACACTTTGTTAAAAAGTGGAGCTTCTCTAAAAAGCATTAAGTGCCGGATCCAACCACTCCCAGCCCATTTGCCTGCCAGATTTCCCAAGCCCTAGAAAAACCAGCCAGCAATAAATTGAAATGAGTACCAAAATCTGAGGAACAAAGCCTCATTTAAACGTTATCATGAATCTGTCTTTCCAGAGCAGGTTATTCAGACGTTCAAACCCACTGCAATAAACTACACGTTGGCTCATTCATTGCAAATTACGTTTCTTGTTCACATATTTTCATAAGTTAACCCTCTATCTACCCTGAGCCACCCCATGGCATGCCTGATTTTGTGGGAAGGTTGGGAATGAGACGCTTAAAACACACTCCACTCCAACCCAAACAAAGGGCCATCTTAATCAACTGACAATTTCACTGCCCAAAGTATTGAAATGACTTATTTACAACTCATTCTTACACTTATGGGTTAAATATTCAGTCAGCAAAAGAACAACATGTTCCAGAATTCATTTAATGGGAATGTGCAGTTATTGAACAGATTAAACACTTCACCCACTGGCTTTATCTAGGTATGATTTCATTTTAGAGAATGACTAATACAACAAAAGAGAGTCACAAGGACTCAAGTTAAAGGGCCTGAGACTAGAGAAAAGCCACTGGAATTTGTCCATCTATCAGCAAGGTATCTGTGTCAATGCCTACATTCAGAAACACTGTGGAATCACGCACCACACCACTTTGAAGCATTTAATACTTCTCAGCTTTAGCTCTGGGCACTTGCAGAAAATACAAACGTTATTGGCAGAATACCAAGCTGGTATGACTCCCATCATGGGAATGTAAACATGATCTGTAGGCTGGGATTTACAGAAAAGACAATGATTTTTCAAAGTGTAGTCTCGCATTATCTTGGTTTGAATTATGGATGTTCATATTAACATTCAATCACTTACTTGCTCCCTCCTACGTCATTTACCTTAAGCTTCCCATCATTTTATTCAATTGAATAATGTGATGCATCAACAAATCTTTGGACAACTATATTCAGAACACAATTAATAGCAATTCAATAATAATAATGCATTGCATTAGTTATGCAATGAATTCCTCACACTAACATGCCTTTAAAAAAATTTTAAGAAAAAACAGCTGAGGATAAATGTTTGAGATTTCTTACAATGCAGATGTTGGCAGCCCCATCCTCAGCTGTCAGGCCCTTCATTTGCTGAAATCAGAGCAATTCCAACATCTAAACTTAACTTGATCCAGAACAAAGCTGTCAGCTTCACTGGCACCCCATCCACCACCATCATCATAAAAGTGTACACAAAATATACTGTAGCAACTCAATGAAGTTCCTTCAACTAACCTTCCCAAACACATGCTCTTCATTGCCTGGAAAAAGGGCTACAGGTGCATGGGATACCATTATCTGTGAGCTTTCCAAATCTCTCTCAATCTTAACTCAGAATTACATTGATACTTCATCACTGCTGTGCCAAAATTGGGGAACATCCTGCTCAAAAGCACTGTGGGTGTACATTCAACACCACACATGACAGCGTTTCAGGAAGGCTGCACATGATCTCCTGATGGGCAGGTGAGGATCAAGCAACAAATGCTGACCTTGTCAACAATTCCATCCTCTGGTCCATAATCAGAAAAGGATCAACTGCATGTTTTTCCCTCTTCCTCCCCTCCCTAAAATTTCAAGAAATCACTTTCATTAAAATTTAAGTATAATCAACATTTCATATTGTATCTGTTTTTAACAATTTCAATGCCTTTTCAAACTTATTATCACCGAGTTTTGAAATAGTTCTAGCTTCACAGAATATGACATTTTTGGTTGACCATTTTGAGACATGAACATTAAATTATAATGCACATTTAGGAATAGATGCTCTGCCTCCACACAAATTGTACTAACCTCAGATTTAGAAGACATATCATCGTCTACTGCAGAGTCATCTGGATCTACAATATCTTCAAATGGTGGCAAATTTGGCTTCTTTTTCTCTATCACTTCACTTTCTATTTTGATTTTTGTCGTCTTAACTTGAGGTCTGTCCTTATTGAGTTTCTTTTCAGAAGAAAGTGGCTGTGGAGAAGCACTGGAAAAGCTTCTGAACAAAAATTCAGAGCTGCTTTTCTTTTTCTTCTTAGCTATAAGTTCATCAGTGTCTGTATTAGCAGGCCGCTTCATCAGAGTCTTAACATCCTGCTGAATACCTCCGCTTCCACTTACCACACTATTTTCCAATGATTTTGGCTCCTTTGACATTGGTTTTGGTTCCTTAAATGCTGTCTTAGGAACAGTTTTCTCATCTTTTAGTGGTTTGTTTTCTTTGGGTTTCTTTGAGGACTCTTTGGAAGTTTTACTGTGTTCCCTGGAAAGTTCTTTGAAGGCACTTTTGTGCTCTTTTGAGTCTTTAGATGGTTTGTCTTTGTGCTCTTTCATGGGTTTGTGGGACTTTGAGAAACTGTTTGAGCTGCTCTTATTTGGATCCTACAAAGTTCAAAGAAAGGGAAAAAATAGTCATCTTTTTCAAACAAAGCTTTGGAAAACTAAATATATGCCATGTAATGAGGATGCAGCAGGAGAATCACAATTAAATCTTTATCCCCTATTAAAAAATTCTCACCATATTCTCATCCAGAAACTTATACAAATGTCAGTATTAGGAAGGGGCAAGTACACACAATATTTCAAAAGAGGAAAAATGTTCACTTGGTAGAGTTACTGGAAAGGTGCTTAGCACTCGCAGAGTTCTTAAAGGATGGGAGTGGGGAAGAGGGAGAAAAGAAATTTGGCACAAGTAAATATTCCTTTAACTAACATGTTCTGGTAGATTACCAACTCCTTTACAGTTATAACATCATACAAACTTAATCAACATTGGATTACATTGCAACAGATAGCATTAAAATGCAACAGCTGGACTGTAATCACGTTTGATGGTTAATTGCATTACTAAAGAAATGGGAAAGAAAATAGATTGGTGCTTCAATACAAGATCTGCTCCCATTAAAACAAAATCTAGCTGTAGGGAAAAATGCTAACTGTGGTTAACATCTATGTTGAATATTTTTTGAAGTATGTTAGCAATGTTAGAAAAATGTTAGCAAACATTTTGCAACTTGAACTAACCAGCACTAATTCTATGTAATTACATTCTAGACTTTTCACCACTCTTAATAAAACTGAGCGCATTTCACATCTGTTCAAAAACCTGTGTAAAATTTTGGCTTCCCAGTACCAGCCCCCACCATCACCTCATCCCAAATCCTAAAGCTTTTAAATCTCAATGACACCCCTGAATAGTATCCTTCTGGTAATAAACCACCAGCATTAGACCACACACATTGAAAGCAGTTGTTGCACTGTGCTAGGATCTCTAATAAAAATCAAGGACTATAATAACATGATAATGGATTGTTAAAAAGTTGAAAATGGAGAACTAACTTTTTTTTGGATGGTATACTTTCATTTAAAAGCCAAACAGTAAAAAGAGATCCAGTTTATTGAAACCTCAAGGGTACAAAGTGAAGATTATTCAGGAGGAAAAGTGTTTTCTTCCCAGTGCACTAGTTTTGTGCAACAACCTTAAAGCACAAATGTTGAATAGAAGTTCATAGATCAGTAAATTGCAAAAATATTAAATGCAGTCAATTGCTGCATGGCAGCTCTTAAATAAAAAAATATTCCAACAATTTTGGTTAAGACACAAAAATGATCCAGTTATTTTTGATGACCAAGTCTTACTTGAATCTTAATTCCTGCAATGGAATCTGGATTTTAATTTATCAGATGATCAATGACCATTGTTCAGTGTATCCACATTAGGGTAGCTTGTCAAGTTGAACAACTCAATGACAAATGCAGATGTTTTACTTGGGGGAAAAGCTCTCCTAATTGTACACAACTGGTTTTGTTTCCTACTTAAATGTAGATCACAAATGCTAAACTCATGAAATGTGGCCATTAAAGTTCGCTACTCCATGAATGAGACAACTCAAATAAAAGTGACTTTCCAATATAATGGCATACATTTCAACAACAGCAGGCTTCATAAGCAGGCTTTTGAAAAATACCAAACTGCAGTCAAGACCTTCAATGATCTAAGTAAGGTCTTCACACAATATAGGGCTTGGATTGAGCCAATGCAGGGAACCACTAGCTGTCTGCTATGTGCATGACAGCAACTTCCAAACTTCCACACTCTACACTGAAGTGTGCAAGGATGGGACATACTCAAGGTCAGATGGCAGAGATCCAACTTCCTCATCCACCACCTGTCTCAGTAGAGTTCAGTTAAAGTATTGCAAGGTACAGAGCCTATGAGGCAGATACACTTCCTATCTGGCTCCCAAGCTTTAGATGAATTATAGCTGGCATGACCTGTCAGGATTTCATCAGGGTGGTCTTGGAACAAGCTTTTCATTCCCACCATCTTTGGCTTACTCACTACTTGTGGATGGCTGTGCCTTGTGCACCAGTCCACAGGAAGCAAGCAGCTCGAAGACATAGCATGATGGCAGGAGCCAATGCAACTCCTAGGCTGAATCCAGTTTGACCCAGCTCATTTTAACAAAAATGGAAAAAACAACCTATTTTAAAACAATGTTTAACAAAATAACAGGTACAGAAAATAATAAAAACTTGGCATATTCAACTTAGCCCCTCAAGTTAAATAGTGCAAACTCTAGGTTTTATCAAAATTATCAAAAGGAAAAAAAAACTAGCAACAGTTGGTTTACTAGTTTTAAGACTGCCACAGTAGTTAATTATTTTGGTCAGGTGACTGACCTATCATGGCTATTAACAGTATTTCAAAAATGGCCAAAAAGATTTGTCTTTCCAAGGCTATGCACATCATGATTTTCTTAATTTCCTCTTCCCACTTAAAACATGCAACACACTGCTGGGCAACACTGCTACTAGCTGCCTCTGAGAACTAAGGCAAAGAATGGGAATTTGATTTCCAGCCTCAACTGTGCTGCTAATCCTCCTGGTGAAAAGTGGTTCAACATGTAGTCCCTGAAACCACTCCTCTGGGAAGCGAGGTTTGCTTCAGACACGCTTAACATAACACACATGCAAATATGCATTAAGTTGTAAACCTTGAGCCCCAGCTTCATAGTTATTTAAGAATTTGAAACAAACTCTTTCAAAAAAACCATTCAGCTCCAAATGAATACAACTCTCATCAGTAAACAACAGGATATTATTGGTTTAGAGAAGGCACAGGTGAGGGTTTAAAAGGATGTTGCCTGCAGATCTGGTGGATTTTAGCTCTGAGAAAAGATTGGCTTGACCAAGTTGTTTTGGAACAGAGGTGGCCAAGAAGAGATTTAATTGAGATGTACATAATTGTAAGAGACCCATGCGGAGTGAATGGGAAGGATACATTTTATGTGGCCAATAAATGGGTATTGTGTAGGAGTTGGTCAGTAGCATAGTTTTTAAATATTTGGCTAGAGAGGCAGTCAGAGCATTCTTTTTAGCTTTCTAAATTTAAAGGCAGTAGCAGCTAAAACACATCACTTTAAATGTGGTAGTAGAAACCCTCTAAGTAGTACTTAGATAAGCACTCAAAATATCTTAGAGTGACAGAGTAAGAAGTGGGACGTGGAATAGGGCTGAGATGGCTCTTTAGTTAGCACAGACACAAGGGGATAACTGAACTTTACTACAAATACCTGTGAGCTTAAGCAGTGCCTATCCAGCAT
>JARFYF010000104.1:58348210-58362653 GCA_030265395.1 Rhina ancylostomus
TTCTAAAACAAGCAAGTTTGGAAACATGATTTTTGTATAGTGCCAGTGCTTTATAAGTACTGAGGTATCTTACATACATGTCAGTTAACATTGTTTTGAAATTTGCTGATGTCCTGTATTTCATTGGAATATTACCAGAAAAATCTCTTCAATCAGAAATTTGAAATCAACCCATTTAGCTTCCATCTGCCTTTATTGCTATCCATGTTTGTATGTCTGCACCTACTCAGATCCAGAAGGAAAGTGGTAAATTTGCTTGTTGTGCAAACACTGTACAAGTTGGAATGGTTATTGCCTTTATAACCTCCATTAAACATATACGTCTAAAGATAAAGCTTATATTATCTTGCCATGTGGGAAGTATAGTTGTATGCCTGCCTGCCTTGACAGCTAGGTGAAAAAGTCCAAATTCTGGAGGCACTGCTTACTGTTGGGAAACGATATTGTTTGAACTTGAATCAAGGCAAGGAGTAATGTGTTAGATCTTTTGCATTTATTGACATCTTTTTTTGCCTTCCCCTGAAGAGTGACAAGATAATGAAAGTTGTGGATTGAAATTAGGTCCAATTGGTATTTCATGTATTTCTGTAGGTTAATTTGGCACATTGCATATGACAATATGTGGGTATTTCTATTTCCACTCTGTTGCTACGCAGTATTTTACAGATAATTACCACTATATGTTAATTTATTATTAGTTTGTTATTTTGAGTATAGTAAATATTAGCAAGAGCAAATTGCATTTATTTAGAAATCTTTAACACAGTGAAATGTCTCATAGTGTTTCACTAGACCATTATCAAAGAAAAGTTGACTCACAACTGTGTAGGTTGCTGTTGGGGCAGAAACAAGTGGATTTTAAAGAGCTCAATGGGGGAAAGTGTGGCACAGAAGCAGAAAGGTTTGGCGATGGAAGTCTAGGGCTTAAGATCTTAGTCATTAAAGATATGACTGCAAGTGATGGAGAAATTAAAATTAGGATTCACAGTAGGTCAGAATTAGATGAATGCAGATATCATGGAGGGTTGTAATGTTAAAGAGATTTCACAGAAAACAAGTGAGGGCCTTGGAAAGATTTGGGAAAAAAAGGATGAGAATTTTAATATTGACATGTTGCTAAGGTGGAAGCCCATGTGGTTAAGAAAATGTGGGTGAATGGTGCATCATGTGAGGTAGACACGGTACAAGAGTCTGTATGAGTGCAAGGTTTAGAAAAGTGGAAGTTAGAAATTTGGCCATGAGTTTTTTTTTAAAATAGCTGAGTGTAGAATTGATAATGGTCCAGAAGTGATTTTCAGCTGCAGATGAGCTAGGTGATGGATAGAATTGGGTGAAGTTATGGAGATGGAAGTGGTGTGGGCTATTCCTCTGTTACTATGTGAGTCTCTTTCTGGGGCCAAATATGACAGTAAGGTTACAAAAAGTCTGGTTTGGTTTCAGATAGTTGGTCACTGGAGAACTGTGTTTGAGAAAGGGTGAGAAAGAGCTGCTCTGTATCATCAGGGGATGTGGAAAATGATGTGTTTGCCAATGATATTACTGAGCGCCTTATGTGGATGAGGAACAGGAGAAGATTCTTGTGGGAGACATTACACGTAATGATGCAGGAGTGAGAAGAGAGGCTGTTGATTCTCAATACAGCTGAATAGAATGAGCAAGTGAAAATAAACTCTCCCAGAATGATGATGGTGAAGAGGTTTTGGAGGATGGTGCGGATGGGTTGAGAAAGATGAACAATTGCAAAGGATATCACTTGCAAGATTAATAAAATGTATTTTAGTGCAGGGGTGGAAATGTGTGGAGTGTTTCAAGTGTGGAATTCTGGCAAAAATGAGAATTGATATGGAAGCTGACATCATGTTCACGGATTTTAAGTTGGGTGGCTATTTACAATTATTCTATGGGATAGGTGTCTTTTTTTGAGGAACAGTGTGATCTGATTGACAGTTTCAAAATCTGAAGGGAGAGAACATTTAACAGCAGTGAATGTGGGGGCAACAGTAGGGAAGTTGGATGTCAGCAGTTCAGTGGGAGGAAGCTGGAGAGAGCTGGATGTGGATTTAATGGAATTAAAGGTTGGAGAGGATATAAGCAGAGGTGACAGAAGAACTCGAGAAAGAGGCAAGTTCAGGCCCAGAGGGATTTAAGTCCAGGTAGCTGTGTGATGATCAATAATGATATAAAGCAAGGATCTTTTCACAAGGGAAAGAACATAATGGCATTTCAAGGCATTGGTCATTTAATATGGAGATCGGTAGAAATTTCTTGTTGAAGAGAGTGTTGAATCTGTGGAATCCTCTACCTCCAAGGGTTGTGGAAGCCAAATCATGACAAGTAGTTAAGGAGAGGTAGATACATTTTTTGAAAGATTGGGGAATTGGGGGCTATGGGGAACTGGCACAGAAGAAGAATTGAGGCCATCGTAGATCAGTCATAATTATATTGACTGGCAGGGCCAGGTGGTCTACAACTGCTCCTATTTTTGTGTGTTATTGTGGAGATAGTCAGTGAGAAGAAAAATGAAATTTAATTCACTGCCACAGGCCCAGCACTGGGATAGAGAACTCAGAGATGCTGGATGTGAGGCTGGTGAAAGATTGAGATGAGGGAATTGTTGATATCCATGATTTTAGAGAGACTGAGTATCCCTTGAACAGAAAGTGCAGAAATACTGTTAAGTTTGAAAAATATGAGACCTGCAGGATGTTTGCTAAAAAGTTCATTTGCTCGTCCAGCTTAATTGGTTTGATTGCTAATTTTAATGACTCGTAGTTTTCAAAATCTTGGAATAACATCCCTTTTGAAATTTAATATTAACAGTTTTACTTGTTATTTTTCAGACGTTGCTTGAAAATTGCATGAAGAATTTCTAGCAACAATGTCAGAGGATCTAAAGAGAAGATTTGAATTCCAAAATTCAGTTATCCAATCACAGGCATGATGTTTCATAATTTTTGAAAATGATATTAAGCCAGTTTTAGATTTATATGTGATCATTTTAATTTAATGTGTCTGTTTGCACAGGCCGTAGGACATCTGGTTGCTGCCATTTTAAAAGAAAAGGGGTCATCATCTTTGATAAACTATTCTTCAGATCAGGTTTGTGCTTCATACCATGGTTAAATTTGCTCAGCAGTTTTTATCACAGTAACATTTGATATTTTTCAGAAACTCTGCCTTCATTTATTACTTTCAAGGAACCTCTTGCTGAATCTTAAGTATTATTTTATTGTCTTTGGATGCTTTTACATCTGGTAACTCTTTTGTGCATTTAGAAGGCTGTCTTTTGTGTGTTTGTCAACTGTGCGATGGCAGTGTCTTTTTGACAAGGCATAATTTGGAAAGTTTTTTAATGTTTGGTCTTTTACTCATATTGGCAGATCCTAATGACATTTTAGTGATTGAAGGATTAAAAGGTAATGTGGTACACACACTAATTGAAAATAATGGAGCATAGTAGAATATTTTTTTGAAATCAAATATGGTAGTGTATTTCAGTGAGCACTATTGAGTGCATTCCACTGGTACTGCTGGATTGAAGGAGACTGGATCTCAAACCCTGACCTTTCCGCTGCCTCTGCTGGCAATATTCCGTCACTTCCCAAACTTTGCCAAGACCAGCAACATTATCTTTATCCCTGGGTACAAAATGAATGCCAGAACCCTGTAAATGCATCCCCTTTTTTCTGCATTGAAGATGGTAGATAGAAAATGTTAATAAAACTAGCAAGGAGTAAATATTAGTGGTAAACAGTGAAAATTATGAAAATACATAGTATTTGATGAGAGAATGAACTCGTTCACATGTTGTCTTCCCAAAATCATAGGGCTCTCATCAGCTAAGAAGCAGGCAAATCCCTGGGAATGGGAACTCCATAAAAGCAATGTGTTGGAAAAATCATACCCATAAATGTTTTGTGAAGCTGCTCAGCTCTGTAAGATAATAAAATGTTGTTGAAAATATTGAAAATGATGTGAGCACACAGAGTTTCTGAATATTTATAAGCTTATGTTAATGATTTTACCTTTCAGGAAGTTATAAATTCATAGCTTTAATTATCAGAGTTAATTTAGCATTGAGGTTGCTCTCAATTTATATACTTATCTGATGTAGTATACTGCAGTGATAAGCCAGGCATTTTAATTGACTATTGTGATACAGTTATCATTTTTTTTTCTTGCAGAGTCCTGCATTGAATTTGTTGTGGGAGAAGTGCTGCTGTGACAATGTGGTGGTTCGTGCAGCCTGCTGTGAGGCACTGGTTTCTCTTGTGGCACAAAACCATGCTGAATTTAATTATGTGCTCAATGGAATTTTGAATCTAATTCCCTCTGCCAGGTACCAGAAATAATTAAGTAAGCTTTGGCATAACTTTTTGAGGCAAGACATTTCAGTTCCTTTCAGGGATAATATCCTTTGACATAGCATTACATTTTGACTGCAAAAACTTAGGTTCTAAGTTTCTAATTCTCAACTGCTGTGAATTTGGAAAGGCACTTGCTCTATATGTGTAAAAAGATAGCAGTGCAAAAGCAGTGCACTTTTCCCACCCCATATTATCAGTTTTAAACACATTTAGAGAGTGATTTGCCATTATACCTTGGGAAAGCTGACTGCTATTCCTTGAACTGAATTTTGTCGTCTTGTGTAAGCTATTTTATATCATGATTGTAATATGGGAGTAAGTGAGATGTACATGCTAATTATCTCAGCAGTTGGAGGAAGAACCTTTCAGGGATGAATATGTGGTTACATACTTGAGTCGTGAAACTGTGATCTTGAGAACATGTTTTTGCAGTTGTGAATACCTGATGACCTCGGTCAGTAGCTCTGGCTGCTCTTCTGCATCAGAACAGTGGCTAAATAAATCCCTTTGTTGCATTTTTAGAAGAGCATGAAAGAATTTCTTCAATGAAACTTAATGTTTTGTCAAAAATGTAGAACTGACTAAATTTACTTTCACTATCAGCTGCAAATTTATCTCATTTGCTATACGATAACACTAAAGAATGGAGAAAGGTTCAGGTCTCCAGTATTTGAACTTGGTCAGCCTGACATTCCATGATATTATGCAATGACCTAAAGTCATTGCTGCTACTTCGATTCTTGGTAGATTGTTCCAAATGTTTGTTATCTTTTTAAAATATTCATCTTTCATTGATATCTTCGTTTCTTTCTATGATCTGACTTTCAAAATATAATTTTGATGTCATTTAATACTATATATACTTCCAGACTATAAGCTTTGCATATTCTTCCTTATAAGCTCATCCTACATACATAGTACATTTCCCAAATTAAAAACAGCAATTAAAATTGAATTAAATTGCTATTTGAGGGTTGGGTTGTTGTATCATTTTGAATTGGTGTTTGTTGAGCTTGCTTGACAACTACAACGCAGCTGTTATTAATGAGAATTTGGCAGCAACTCAAAGCTCGATTTAAATAGTAGCTAATATTTCAAGACAATGTGAGACCAAAGTTCAAAGCAAAGAAAGGATCTTGGATGGATTATAATGTTATGAAATAGCAATGATTTGTATTTGATCAGTAGGTGAAGAAAATGGAGACTTGTGCCTTTGATTAATGTTCCCTATCATTAGGTGGATTTTGTGAGTGGCTCACTCAAGTTAAAGCTAGCCTGCACCTCTGGTTCTTGCAGCAGATGCTGTCAGTCTCAAATGCAGCAAATTCTGCTTGAGATCATTGAAATAAGGCATAACATACAAGTGGAGGAATCCATGGTTTCATTGGCAGTACAAAAGGCCCTGGTGGAGGAGATCCTGAATAGGAGGTGTCCATTATCCTGAGGAAGATGAGACCTTCTGGATACACTTTATACGTTGTATATGCGTGTATTCTTGGGCTGTGTGCTGCAGTTGTATGTCTTGTCATAAGCGAATGGGTCTTATTGCCTCTTGCCTTACTGTGGTGGCTCAATTGCTGCTGTCCCAGTGAACTGGCAGCGAATTAAGGCATTATGATTACCATCAGGATATCAGTCATGATCTAATTCCTGTGGTCACACACCAGTTGGGTAAATGTAATTCTTTCCACTTCTAATACAGTTACCATGTGGCATCCACAAAGCAATGCACATGTGCTCAATGGCATGTGTGCTATGGGCAGCAGTCTGCCGGAGGAACTCAGTGGGTCGAGCAGCATCTGTGGGGAGAGGCGGGGAAGGAACTGTTGTCACAGGGTTTTGACCCGAAATTCCTTTCTCCCCATGGATGCTGTTGGACCTGCTGAGTTCCTCCAGCAAACTGTTTGTTGCTCCAGATTCTAGCACCTCAAGTCTCTTGTATCTTAATGTGTGCTATGGGGTTGCGTGCAACCTTCGCGAAATTGTGTGCTGCTTCTGCTATTGGGTTTTGGCAACTGGGAATAAAATGTATTTGTATCTCTTTGAATAAGGAGCCTCTGTGACCTTATAGTAAATGGTCAGCTGGATTCTGGAAGTTAAAGATATAAAAAGTTTGTTGTCACTATTGTGAACAAACTACTGATAATGCACTATTCAGCCCTGTCTGATGTACTGTTGTGCCTGCAGTAGCGAGAAGATTTTAGTGAAGTTGCTCTTATTATTGAAGAATGAAGATGCTATACTTTGTTCCTTGCTGAGCTGAAATGCAGGATTGCTCACTGAACATCTGGGCAGAAATAGTTGTACCACTGAGAGCCCTTCTCCCTTCTCCACTTCTCCCAGCTTGCCTTAGTCTGCCTGCCCTTTTCTCATTCTCCCTGTCTTGCTCTATTCCAAGGGAAATGCCTATAATGCATCCATATCTGGTGACAATTGTTTATGAGAGGACTTGGTCAGCAGCTTGTCCTTCTGTAAATCCTACTTCTCTTCCAATGTTTTTTTTAGAAAACAACTGATACTTTTACTTTGGAGTATTAGCCAGAAGAAATCTATTAGTGTCTAACCAGTAAGTAAAAGTGCTGGTGGTGAGTCATTTCGGTTGCTGAACTTGCATATTGTAAGGGGAAAGGCATTAGTTGGAGCATTAAATTCCAAAATGGAAGCATTGCTGTTAAATCTTCATTGCACAGTCATTGACACCTTGATTTGCTTGTACCTGTCAATATCCACAATGAGTGCGCAACTAATGTGAGATCCATGTATGTGCCATGGATACCATTTTGGAACTCTTAAGGGTATTCTTAAAATCTATTTAAAAGCAATCAGTTTCAGTCTTGACGTATAAAACATAATGCTAAAAACACTCAGTAGGTCAGGTAGCATTTGTGGAAAGAGAAACTGTTAATGTTTTAGATCTGACATCTCTTTTGTCAGAACTGGTGAAGAGCGAAATCAGGTTATTTTTTAAAATACTTTGGGGGAACCACACTTAATCCTGCTTTACAAGCGTGGTGGAAAAGCTCTTAGCAGCTGGATCTAGCCGCTTTGGCCTCTGTTAAACGGTTGATCTCTTGAACTCTTGAAAAATGGGCCACGGCTGTTAAATGGAAATCAGATCAAAATCTCGGGAATGGAGCCTTATTTGAATGGGGGTAATAACACACCCTCCACTATGAACAATGTTTAGTGATATGTAACTAGAAAACTTGAGTTGACATATATGTCACCCTTCCAAATCTTGAAGATGTGCTGTACCAGTTAAGGAATCAATGATGCACCACAGCACAACTCTTCCAATGAGAATTTTTTGCAATACTGTAATCTCTCTTTAATTAAAGGCAGATCAGGATTACTGTGCCATTATCAGTTTAATTATTTTTTTTGTTTTCAGTGTTGGATCGTTCCTTTCTTCCTTCCTTTACTGGCTCCCTTGACTTTTTATTAATTTTAACTGTATAACTAAGGCTAATGGTCTATTACGAGTGGGGTTTGTTTTATTTGATTGAGGCTGTTAAAGCTTGATTGAGCCATCTAATCCTTTTTTTAAATCATCATTAGTGCAGAAAGTCCCATTATTTCAAAAGTACACCACTTGCAACTTTATTTTTGACGTTCAAAATATAGCATAGTGTACACGTGCTGGAAAAATACTAAATTTAGTCAGAAAATAACTTCTGATTTCATTACAATGTTTGAATTATCACTATAGTTTAGCTTATTAATGCAATCTCTGTCCTCAAAGCAAAGTTTGTATAAAGGAGGTCTAACATGACAATCCTGGCATCTCAATTTCCTTCCAGGACTAGTATTTTAATTGTTTAATTTTGCTTTCACATCTAAGGCATGGAATAATATCTTTCTTTTACAGAAATGTCCAAGGATTGATTAGAAGTATTGGAAAGTTGTTACAGATGCAAGTACAGAGTGCTGAACAAAGTGGGAAAATGCCGTATTCGTGCCCCTATGCCATCAGGTAATGCCTGTGTTGAAACTTGTTTACTGTTTGATATCTTGTACCAGTTCAATACTATGGCAAGCTTTAAGCTCTGCCAACTTTCACTAAGTATAACAGAGGAAGTGAATTCAGTTTGAATTTCTGGAGGAAATATGTACTTTGTGTAAATTAGTCATTTTTCTTCTCTGTCCATCTAGTTCCCAGTGCATCTGGGCTTACCACCCACCAACTTGTGGTGCTAAATTAAATGCCTTCATTTAAAAAATCTTTTTCTTTCTTTGCAAATTCCTCCTTGGCCTCGTACTTACTTGTCACCATTACTGCTTCCAGCCCCAAAGACTTTCAAGATCTCTGATTTCATCTTTCTTGAACCAAAGCTCTGGAATTTCTTCCCTGAGCCTTCCTGCCTCATGCTCTCTCCCTCCGTCAACAAGATGTTCCTTAAATCATTCCACCTTGTATTCACTTTTGGCCATCTGACCTGATACCTCCTGGTTCACTCTCAGAAATTTATTTGATCGATTATGTGCTTGTTAGGTGACTTGTGGCCTGAGTTGCATTCAAGTTGTGATATAAATGGCAGGTTGTTGCTTTGCGAATGTGCAAATCATGAGCTTAATGAATAATTTTCACATGATACTGCTCAGTGTTATTTCCATATTGAGGACAGAATTATGTTTCCAATGGAATTTCTATGGTCAATATTTCATTTCAATTCAGTATTAATTGTGGCAGATGGGATCTGTGAATATAGGCCTTCCCCAGGTATTGAATGGGTTCCTTTCCTATAGATGTCCTTAAATTGATTTTGTCCATGTCAGAAAATACACAAAAATCACTCGACGTAAGTACACAGTAGTGTAATGAATGGTATCAAACACACTGAGTGATAAAGAACAATTACTAAAAGCGGAGAGGAAATTAGTTCTGCTGTTTGTAGGATTGAACGAACATATTTACTTCTGAATTTAATAATGTTATGGGAGCTCGTTTGTATGTACAAGGGGTCATTCATAACCTGCAAACAGCATGTATGTGATGTTAAATGACTTGCCAGTTAAAAGTAATTCTTTATGTAAGCTGTATGATCTTATCAAGGACAGTAAATTGCAGGCCACAGTACAGCACAGGAAGAGGCCATTTGGCTCACCATGTCCATGCCAGCTGTTCAACTATTTAGTCTTCTCTGCTTTTTCCCTGTGGTCCTATTCTTGAATTGTATTTTAGATCACAGCAAATATTTGCAGCTGTTTTTTTTTGCCAATTGCCTTCAACCTGTGTTCTAATTACTAAACTTCTGCCACTTGAAGAGCTTTCTCCCTGTTGTATCAAAACCCTGCAAGATTTTGAACTCAGATTATTTGGTTGTGGGGGTAGACAAGATGGGTAATCAGTTGCGGGAATGAAGAAATATAACAGTGGAAAGCTCAACATTAGTGTTCCCATTTAACCAACCATTTAACCTCCAATGCAAATAGTTTATTCTCACAGGAACTTCAGTTTCATTTTACAAGACTGTAGTGATTCTAAACTTGCCACTCATAGTAGTTTGCTCCAAAGGCTCTTTGCATAAAGAATACTTCCTGGCATCGAAACTAAATCTTTGTTTACAGATTGTATCAGGATAACCTTTAATTTTATCATTAGTTTCAAATAACCCACCTAAATGGACTGTATCCAGTCTTCTCATTGTTTAAAAAATAGCTTTAGTTTTATCTCCTCTAAAGCTGCATTTCTTCAAAGTAAATATTCCTGAGTTGTGGAATCGACATTTCTGGCTGAAAGCTAAATTTACCCACCTGTCTTGTCATGCCCACCCACTTTCCATATTCTGACTTCTCCACAGCCCTGGTCCATTACCACATGTGATACAAGACTGTATATGATACTCCAGGTGTGGTTGTACTACAGCATTCACCTGAATATTTTGTTCCATACTTCATATACATACTCCTGAAATGAACCTCCCATATAAAAACTATCATGCAAATTTCTGGTTTTTGCTTTTACTAACAAACCTAGATTCTAAACTTCTAAGAAATAAAGAGGATCCAGCTACTTTATATAGATCAGTTAAAAATGTTAATTCATGATGGAACCAAATATAATTGCACATCTTTACACAATGTTGAGAGATTAAGTTGATTTGGTTGCATTTCAAATCCTTCGTTTTATAAAGAATACAAAAAAAGGCTGTATGCTAAATCTTTCTGTTAGGTCTCAGTTTATTGTATTCATTCCTAGGCAGCATACTTAAGGAAAGATCTAAATGCCTTGGAAAGGGTGCAGAGATGAATTGATACCAAGGAAGATTTCGGTTTGTCAGTCGAATGGAGAAGCTGTGATTGTTCTCCTTGTACCAGAGAAAGTTAGGGAGATTTTTAATAAAGTCCTGTGATTTTTTTTGTGTGTGTGTGTGGCTAGTGTAGGTTAAGTGAAACTTCCTGCTGCAAGCAGAGAGGGTATGAAGGGACATATGTTTAATAGAATTGATGGCAGAAATAGGGGAGTTGGAGAGGAAATGAGAATTGTTGTGTTCTTATATGGCATGCATTTCCTGAGAAAATTGTGGAAGCTAAGTCAACAGAAACTGACTTGAAAAGTGGAAAAGGGACAAACTCTCTCAAAGGACTAAAACAGGCATAAATGGCCTCCTCCTGTACTTCAATGATTCTATGATATTTATGGCAGGCAGTGTATGGAATTGGAAGTCTTCCAAGGTCTGCAGACTGTAGCAGCATTCAATGAATTGTCAAGTGGATTTGGGGTTAGATGAGATGAAAGCAAACATGTCACAGAGCAAAACCTGGGGTAGAACTTAGTGTGACAAATCCTTTTTCCGGAATTATTCAGTTTGAGAACCTTTTGAAATGTTGTGATTTAATTCTGATTAGTTAGATGTAAATGTTTTAATTAGTTCTTCTGAGCTTTTTTTTGAAGAAAGAAATGCAAAACAAAATAATTTTTGGGGGCATTTAATTACAAACATATCCAGCATGATGTTATATAATGTCATATAAGCTACAAAACAAATGCTGTGTAGTAACATACTTGGAACCATTGGGTGTCCAGGGATGTTGTTTTTCTCTTTGTGCTTCAGTAGCCGTATTATAAATAATACTTAACCCTATTGATGGTTATTTATTGGGGGATCTGTAAACATAAATCAAATTCAGTCTCCAAAGAAGCTTTGAGATCTTAACCAGAGATTAAGGTGAACTGGAGGTTAAGTACACTCTTCAACTTGCATTTATTACATCGTGATGGTGCTGTTTTGTGTCAGCACCCTGATGTTATTAGTGTAAAGGATGTGACCCTGGAAAAAAAACACTAATTTTTTGAGCTAGCTTTCTGAATGTGTGCATGTGTTGTAAGGTGAAACTTCCTCTTTTTATGCTCCTTCCCTTTGACTTCCATGTAACATTCTAACAAGAGTTTGATCTAGCCTTGTAGCCATCCTGAAGTTGTAAGCAAGGAGACATGCTGGAATACTCATGGCTGCATCTGATTTTTTTTTTGCTCTGCTCAGCTCCTCCAACTGTTAAGTTTTGAATTCAAAGACACTCATTGCAGGGATTGTGAGGAAGGAAGTCAAGTCACCCTTCTTTGAAGCAGTATGTTTCTTCTAGTTTGCTTTTTGGCTTCCTGTGTGCTTAGAATAAGATCCTTCCATTTTTCAACCCATATATAGACTGATTCGTCACTGAGTAATTTAACTTATTGATATTTCCATTTGAATTGTGCAGAGATTTCTTGTTTTGAGGCATTTGCTCAAAAATTAAGCACGGTGGACCAGATTGTGCTCAATCCATCCACAGAATGAATGCCAACTTAGGCAGTCGACCTTGAGACTCCACCCTTGGACTCCACTGATGGTCTCTTAAAAGCCCATGGCTGTCAAAGACCTATTCATCTGTTTTTAAATGTGTCTGATAAATATAGTCCACATGGAATTAAATAATTAAAACACAAAAGTTAGTTTAAAAGATAAATAATTTAAATAGCTTATTAGAAACAAATTAAGATCAAAAAGACAAAATGACAGAAAATAAACAAATCAGTTACCTGCAATCTCCTTTATAATCATCATCAGCAACTACATTTAAATGAACCAAATTGTGGTTCTGACATCAGCCTTGGCTGGCGTAAAGTTGACAGTTTGGATATGAAGCAGATTCTGTCCGTCAGCTGAGTATGTTGAGTCTGTTGGACAGGGTGTTCAGTCCAGCTGTAGAACAGGAAGTTGGGTATGCTGCCATCTGACCTCCATATTGTCTCTGACTTCTTTGTTGTAATGTGAGGGATACCGAAGTAGGTGATGAGCTGGCCCTTGAGGAGGTCATCACTGGTGGTTTTCTGTGGCCTTGGTAGCCATGAGTGAGTACACTTCACTCCATGTTGTTTTAGGTCAGCTTAGCTAAGTTAATGATAAATAATGCATTAATGACAGAATGTTAGCTATCTTGTTGTTGAGTCAGGTCTGGATGAAACAAATCCCCTAAGTAATGGCAGTAAAGGTACTGCAGGGTCACACTAAAATTATTTGTTTGGATTAAGTCACTATCCACTAAAACAGAGGAATGAAAAGATTAAAAAAATGTGTAATGCATTTGCAGACTGTTAAATGGCATCTATAATTAGTTTAGTGAAGTTCATTTTACCTTTTGTGATATATAACAACCTATTTTGGTTGCTTGGGTATTCACCAATTGGTATTTGACTGTAATTGCAGCCAAATTGTCAAAATTGTAATTTGACTGTAACTGTCACATCGAAAAGCAACTCGTAGGTTTTTTTTGGTATAATGTATATACTCAAAGCCATTGCACGTGATTTGGAATCAATTTTGAAATTATTGTTAAAGTCAAAAATACTTTTTATATCATAGCTCTTTTCTTGTAATTGCTGCACTATCAAACACAACTTTGCCTTAACTGTTTATATTATAATTGGTGTAGTGGTGGTGTTGTTGGTTATTCATCAAATCTTTCAATGAACGATGGCCTGTATGTGTGGTTTCCCTTGTGGACGAATGCTGCCCTGATGCATGTGGAGGCTTGGATTTTCCAGTCATTTGGGAAGGGGCAGGTCTCACCTCCTGACATCAAAAATTATAACATCATCTTCCATCAATGTGCCAATACACTTCATAGGAAAGTTATCAAACAAAAAAATTGATGTTGGTATCAGAGAAGATAATCACAAAACAGTCTAGAATTAGGCTTCATGGAGCATCTTACAGAGGGAGAAATAGTTAGGATGAGAGGTTTAGTGAGAGAATTCCAAAACATAAAGTCTTGATGGACGGTGGCAGTCTAACCTATGATGCGGTTATTAAATTCAGGAATGCTTAAAAGGTCATAATAAGATAAATGCTAATATCTCAGAGTGATAAAGGGTGAGTGATTTTGAATATGGAGGGCTGAGACCATGAGGGATTTGATCTGAAAACAAGGAAGAAAATTTTAAAACATTTTTGTTACCTGACTGGGAGCCAACGTAAATCAGTAGTAGAAAATAATGAAACCATGGAATATCCACAGCTGAGAAAGCAGGCCATTGACCCATCATTCATGCTGGCTTTTTGTGAAGCAATCTGTTCAGTCCTGTTCCCTCACTTGCCTTTAAACTACCCTATTATTTGATACGTGGCTGTCTGATTCCCTTTCAAAGCCCTTATTGATTCTGCCCATAAAAGTAGTGGGAACAGTGTTCCAGATAATGTCTGTACTTTGCATTTAGGAAAAAAATATTTTCTCCTTGTGTATTTTGCCAATCACTTTTAAAGTTGTGTCCCCTAGTCCTTAAACTACATCCTAAAGGGAACATTTTCTCTTTATTTACTAATTGACACCCGTTGTGATCTTGTATATCTGTATTAATCTTCTCTGAGTGATGAATAGAATTTGGTTTTAGTTAGGACATGAGCAGCAGAGCTCTAGGTGATCTTGAGTTAAGGCAAAATAGAAAGAGGGAGGCAAACCAGGAGTTATTGAAGAACCTAAAGTATGGATAGGAGGTTCGATGCAGATGATCTGAGACGGGGTGGAGTGCAGTAGTGTGGGGGAGTTGAGAATAGGTTGCTTTAGGTGATAAAGATAAGAGTTCCAAAGTTGATCTC
>JARFYF010000104.1:58373358-58386009 GCA_030265395.1 Rhina ancylostomus
ACACACACACACACACACACACACACACACACACACACACACAATCTTAAAGGAACCTCACTAATAGTAACCTAGTCCATAACAATAGCTAATACTCTTTACTAGGCAGCATTCTGGTGAACTGTGCTCTCTCCAAAGCTTCCACATCTTTCTTGTAATGTGGTGACCAGAAGTGTGCACTATACTTCAAATGTGTCCTAACCAATGTTTTGTACAGCTGCAACATGACTTTCCTACTTTTATACTCAACATCCTGACTGATGAAGGCAAATTTGCTGTAAGCCTTCTTTACCATCCTATCTACTTGTGTTGCCACTTTCAGGACTTGCACCCAAGATCCCTCTGTACTTCAATGCTGCTAAGGGTCCTACAATTTACTATATACCTCCCTCTTACATTTGACCTCCCAAAATGCAACACCTCACACTTGGCTGTATTAAATTCACTTTGTCATTCCTCTGCCCAACCGGTCTATATCCTGCTGAATCCTTTGACAACCTTCCTCACGATCCACAACTCCACCAACTTTTGTGTCATCTAGAAACTTACTGATCAGCCCACCTACACCTTCATCCAAATCATCACCAACAACAGTAGTCACAGCACTAATCTTTGTGGAGCACTGATCACAAAATACCACTTCTCCACCACTACCCTCAGAAGCCAGATGTCCAAGCCAATTTTGAATCCACCTTTGGGAGTCTCTGCTGATATCATGTGCCTTAATCTGGATCCTCCTATCATGAGGTTCCTTATTAAAAGCTTTACTGAAGTCCATGTATAAAATATCCACTGCCCTACCCTCATCAATCATCTTCGTTACCTCCTCAGACCTCAATCATTTGTGAGACATGACCTCCCCTGTACAAAGCCATGCTGATTATCCTTAATAAGTCTATGCTTTTCTAGATGTGAATAGATCCTATCCCTAAGAATCTTCTCCAGTAATTTCCCTATCACTGACGTAAGGTCACGTTGTGAGAAAAGGTTCTTTCGGGACTTAAAAGGCAGAGGGCTTCAGACACAAGTCTTTACTTTAAAAAGGAAAAATTTATTTACAAAGACAAATGTGGGGACAGAATGAATGGGAACGGATGCACACTCGTGCACATGGGTGATCGCGAGACATGGTGATGCTTTCGGCCATGTGCGCAATGGTGTCATCCCAGCTAGAGGGGTCAATGTTGTCATGGTCACATGACAGCCATGACCTTTCACACTACAGGTCACCGACCTATAATTTCCTGGTTTATCTCTTTTGCCCTTCTTAAACAGAGGAACAGCATTGGCTATTCTCCAGTCTTCTGTGGTTAAAGAGGATACAGAGATCTCTGTCAAGGCCCCAGCAATCTCCTCTCTTGCCTCTTGCAATAACCTGGGATGGATCCCATTACCCCTGGGGATCTATCAAATTTAATGTTCTTCAAGATCCCCAACACCTCTTCTTCCTTGATTTCAACATGCCCTAGAATATCAGCATAGCCCTCCTGATTGGAGGGATGTCCCTCCCTTGATGAATACTGATATGAAGTACTCACTTAGTACCTCACTCACTTCCTCTGGCTCCAGGCTAAATTCCCTCCTTGTCCTTAAGTGGCCCTACCCTTTCTCTTGTTCCCCTCTTGTTTTTAATATATGTAGAAAATGCCTTGGGATTCTGTTTAATCCCACTCGCCACAAAGGCAATTGATGGGCGTTTTTAACACCCCTGCTGAGTCTCTGTTTAAATTCTATTCTGCTTCCTCAAAGGCTATGTCTGATTTCAGTTCCTTAAACCTTACATATGGTTCCCTTTTCTTTCTGAGTAAATTTGCAGCATCTCTCATCATTCAAGATTCCTGAACCTTGTCATACTTATCTTTCTTCCTCACGGTACACAGATGGTGCATGCAATTGTGTACATTTGAAGGCCAAACTCCAGGTCATTGTCAACTCATTCACTGAACCGTATGAGAGGATGGGCCTTCTATTCAACATCCACCAAGACAAAGGTCCTCTACCTGCCCCAGTTGCACTACAATGCCTGCTGGCACTAAAGATTCACAGTGAAATCCTGAAAAACGTGGACCACTTCCCACATCTCAGGAGCCACTGCAAGGCAGGCATTGATGATGGAATTTGCCACTGCTTTCAGTGCACCAGAGCAGCCTTTGTTCAGTTAAGGAAAAGGATGTTTGAAGATCAAGATTGCAGATCTGGCACACTAGTGATCCCTGCCCTCCTATGTGAATCTGGGGCCTGGACTATCCACAGTCAGCATTTCAAATATCTGGAAAAATACTAAGGCTGCCTCAGCAAAATCCTCCAAATTCACTGGAAGGATAAGTAAATCTACGTCAGTTTACTCTCACAGTCCAACGTCGCCACCATTGAAGCCCTGGTTACATTGGACACCCTACATCATTTCCCTGCCTGACACCAGACTCCTGAAACAGGCACCCTATTCCAAGCTTTGTCGTGGGACGATATTACCAGGCAGATAGAAGAAAAAATGTGCTTGAACATTTCTTGAAGAGCTGCAACATCCCCACTGACTGTTGGGGAATCTCTGGCCCATGACCATTCAAAGCGGAGAATGAGCTGTCAGCATGGTATTAAAAACCTGGAGTCCATGTGTAGCATAATCAGCGGAAGTAACAGACCATCACACAACACCAGTTGCTCACCCTGTCAGTCACGTCACACCCAACTGCTGAAGAGACTGTGGTTCCCACATTGGTCTCGCTTGCTCTCTCAGAACCCACACAGCCAAAATGGAAGCAAGTTATTCTCAATCTCAAAGGACTGACTAAGAAAAGAAGAAATATGAAACAAATTATGTTTATCTCCAGTTGACTCCATAGGGTGTTTCTTGTCATTTGATCTCAAAGGTGTGGTTAGTGTATGCCCAAATTTATTTGATTTGCACGTTGATGCTATTGTTCAACTGGAATAAAACTCTCTGTGGGAATATTTGCTGTCAGTCTCACTCCAGAATAGAGCTTGTACCAGATTCCTTTACGAACCTGGCAGGAATTTGCAGCACCATTCAGGACTGCAGCTAAATCTGTGCTTTCCTCACCTTAATTTGTTTTTCCAGCTGCACAATTATCAAATTACACCAACAGATATTATAACTATAATAATTACATGATAATGATGTATCTCATTTACCTTGAATGGAATTCAAGGCTGTGTTCTTTGCTACTCCAGTGGAAGTGATGTTCCTGCCATGTTGTCCTGTCCACAAATGGTACTTGCAGACAGGGTAACCTAATTCACTTCAACTAAGGAAACTAATGTGGAGAGAGAGAAACAGGAATGCAAAATAGAACAAAAATACCAATTTTGATATCCACGTCCCTAAGTGACCTAATGCCATATTGCTCATGAAAAGCACTTTCCATCTAGAAGTAGTTTATTTTATCCAATCCAATGGAGCAAGTTGGAGAATTGTCCTCTGGAGCACTTGGCTGTACACAACCAGGCATATCTTCGACACTGGACAACTTCAGGAATGTTCACTTTAAACAATTCATTGCTTTATGCAGGCAATAAGATTCTACATGAAAATCCTGATTTTGGCACAACAGTCCTGAAGGAAGTTCATGTTGACCAAGCAGACACCATCAAACTAAAATGTTGGGTTTGTTACAGAAATATATAGACCCATCTGCTGGACCTTGCTGCTAATGAACATTTAGAGAGTTACTGATAATCCTGGTTTGTTCAATATTATTGGTAATACCAGTGTGTGATTTATCTACAATTTAATATAGGCATTAAGTTATGACTGCAACATCTTGAAATTCTAGTTCAATATTTTTCCACCCACTAGACATTGGATGTAAGATTGACCTAAGGCAATCTTTTCCTCAGCTAACTAGGTTCGAAATTCTTCAAGTCCAGTGAATCTTTTGCTACTTTCTCTAGCTACAAACATCATCTTGTCATGTGTCAACCACGATCCCACTTTTTAGATTGATTTTTTTTAGATTCTCCCTCCCTATTTCTTTCAAAGTAAATAGTCTGTAAGCTTCTGGAACATGGTTTGGGACTCCTGTCTACAGCTGCGCCTCAAGTCATCTACATCTATCATTTATGGAGCAAGTAGTCACATCATCCATGTCAAAAACACTTTTTGTGACTGACGTCCAATGTGTTTAAGAAATCAGAGCCTCTGCTGTGGAGTCAGAGGTAAGGTATTTATTCCTGTGCCAGATGTGAGCCTCAGTTTTTCCAAGTTGGCTGCTGGTTACCAGAATAGCTAGTGTGATTTCAAATGTTTTTGTAGTGGTATTGTAAAATCTTTTAAGAAGGGGAAGGTCAATAACTAATGCCTTTCTGAATACTAATTGACTTTCATTTCAAATCAGCCTGGCACTGAGAGCACTGGTATCTTTCAGCTTGATACGTCTCCAGAAGTAACAACAAATTCAGGTGCCTTGGCAATGGAGATGACACAGTGCCTTCGTGAAACACAGATTAAGCTTTAACTTTGATGGGAAGTAATAGCCATTGTTGCATTAAACAAGACTAACTGTGCAGAAAACGTTGTTGATTGCATCTTCAGGTTCACCCACCACTTGTATGCTTGCTGCCCCACACTGGCTCACCTGTAAGCAATATTCTGATTTAAACATGCTCATCCTTGTTATCATTACTGGAGATCCTATGAAGCACATTTTCATCAGTGGATGAGCTTTCAGTTGCAGAGGCCCTCAGCTCAGTAATTAATCTCTTCAACTCTCCATTTTTTTTCCTCTTTTAAGATGCATTTTAAAACGTATCTCTTTGTCAAGCTTTTGTTCTAATGTCTCCTTACATGGCCACCTGTTTAAAATTGTTTTTTTTAATCCCTCCTGTGAAGTGCCTTGGGACATCTCATCACATAATAGATTTAAAAATGCCATGTAAATGCAGTTTATGATTTGTGGCTTGTTTGAGTTATTGTATCCAAACACTTGGAATGTCATTAAATAGCACTTAAATTTTATTACTTTTGCATTCCCCTTCAAAGTGGTCTTTGGCTATTTTCAAATTGCCCAGAAAATATGACACGGTATATGACAATCAATTAAATTAAAATATGGGTCTGGATTAATTTTCATTGCCACCTACACAAATTTGTTACTTTGATAACTGTAAGCTAAGAAATTTTAATAAGGCAGATAGCTTTTTAAACATCAAACTGTTCTTAATGATCCAGTTAAAGCAGGATAGGACATGTTTGTGAAAGGTAACTCTGATTATATCATTTTGCTGCATTCGATGCCATGCTGTTCAGCCCTTTTATTTCTTTCAACTGGCCTGCAGACTTTTTCCACTGGAATTTAATTTTAAGTCCAAGAGTGGTGTTAGCATATTTGTTATTGTGGAAGTAAATTATGTATTTTCCAAATGTTGCATTTCCCATTTTATAAATTTTTCATTTTTTTTAAACTGCTGTGACTGAAGCAGAATGAATTAAACACATATCCCATTATCATTTGTTGTAAATTGAAACTTGAACAATATGGTGCTGATATTTCTGCTTTGTTGGTGTCCTCTTTCAGGCCAATATCCCCTGTATTGACACCCTAGTTATACTCAGTTGTCTAGTGTTCACATGCCCAACATCAGACTCATGAAATATGCACATTATTCCCAGCTTTGTCATGGGAAGAAATTGCCAGACGGACAGAGGAAAAGATTCTAGGATGTGTTCAAACCCTCCTTAAAGAAATACAACATTTTCACTGACTCCTGGAAATCTCTGACCCGTGATTGCTCAAAGCAGAGATGGAACATTCTGGGTGAAATTGAGAACCTCCAGGCCATGCATTGGGAGTACTGCATAAAGCAGCGGTAGGTGAAAACCATCTCATGACCTACTCACCCAGCCCATCAACCCCCATCTGCCCTAACTGTGGGAGAGTCTGTGGTTCCCACATTGGTCTCATCAGCCACCTCAGAAACCAGTTGTCATTGATCTGAGATACAGCCTGAAAAATTTGGCAAGCTGTTTTACAAGCATTACTCCTTTACGGGCTTTTCCTGTTCCTTTGTATTTAAACAATCCAATAAAAAAAATCCAATAGTTCCAAGAAGAGAACAAAGAAAATACTACATGGAAGTAGAACTTCCAGAGCAAGAGTTAGGAGTGCAAAAATGTGGCAGGCTGTCAATTCTGACCACTGCCTTATCCTGCCATCTGTCAACCAGAAAACTTGATGATGAAGAATTGATGATCTGCCAATGCTGGCTACAGTGGTTTTCATTATTTCTTTCACAGGTATATTAACAGGACATAAAACTTCAGCACAGTACAGGCCCTTCAGCCCACAATGTTGTGCCAACATTTTATCCTGCTGTAAGATCTATCTTAACCCTTCCCTCCCACACAGCCCCCTATTTTTCTATCATTCATGTGTCTATCTAAGAGTCTCTTAAATGTTCCTCTGTGCATTGGCTTGTTTGAGTCTGGAAGTAATAATGACAAGAATGAGGATTTCAACAGTAGGTGGATAGAGGTGGAGTTGGTGAATATTCTGGAGGTAGATTTTTGTGATGTGAGTGTTGGTCTGGAAACATGGTTTGAAATTTGTGTTACGATCAGAAATGGAACCATGCTTACCAGTACTTGATTGGGTTTTGGACAGTTGCCAGGAAGAGAAATGGAGGCATTGGCTAAGGAGTAATAGGGATCGAGAGCATTAACTTTGGGCTTATTCTTCATATTTAACTAGAGGAAATATATTCCCTTGAAACTGAACACTATTGAGACCTCATCTAAAATGCTGTCATCTACTTATAGAAAGGATATCCAGGTTTTGGAAGAGACATATAGAAGGTTTGATAGAAAGAAACTGGGATTCTATTCCTTGCAACAGAGAAAGTTAAGGGGTTGTTTGTCAAAGATGTTCAAATTTACAAACAGTCCAAATAAATAAGGAGAAGCTGTTTCTGGTAGCAAATGGTTGGTGAAGCAGAGGACACCAATTTCGGCTGATTTGCTGAAGCACAAGGAATCTCATTTTTTTTAAAAGACGATAAGGATCTGGAATGCTCTGCTTGAAAGGGTAGTGGAAAGCAATTAAATGGCTCTTTCAGTCAAAAAGTACTTGCAGGATTATTGTGAAAGAACAGGGAGCGCAATTAATTTGATTGCTGTTCCGAAGAGTTAATGTGAGGATGATAAGCTAAGTGACCTCCTCTCATTAGTTTGTGAACTATCTCTGCTTTCTTTATCTTCCTTTTTTTTACATCTGCTTTTTATTCATTTTGTCTTTCCATTTACGTTTCAGGTGTATATCTTTGTTACCTCTGTATATCCAGTTCTTTATAACCATCCTATACACTTTTTATTTCTTCTTTTTATGACTCTATCCATTCCTTTTTAGTCTTTTATCTCTCATTTTAAGTCACTTCATTTCTTGTTCCTATTTTAGTTTTTTGCTGATTTATTCTCTGTTGACCCTCATCCTCTTGCTTTCTTTGTTCTATTCTTGTTCATTTTAATTTACTTTTCTCCATTTTCATTTTTTTGGGTCACTTTCTTTTATAGCTGTTTTATATGTTGATCATTCTACTATCACATAATTGTGGTTAGTTCCCTCTGTTATTTTCAGCCAGGCATGATCTTTTCACAATCCACGTTTTCTCCTTCTTTGCTCTTTTCTCTTGTTCACCCTCTCTCCTTTCTTATTTTAATTTTTTCTGGTTCACATTTTTTTCTTTTTACCCTTTCCTGGTTCTCTTTGGTCTTCATTTCTTCTTCTTCCCTTTGATTGCTCACTCATTCTTTTCTCTCTCCCGCTCCCTCTTTTTCTTCCCCCACCATTTTCTGTTTCTCTTCTGTTCACCCATTCTCCCTTCCTGTCTAGCAGCTACTGTTCAGTGGATGAACTGTTTGCTCTGTCAGAATGCCATCATTTGAAGCCTCACTTCAGAAACTAATCTTAGCTGAGGGGCTGCTGCATTGCTGGAGATGCTGGCTTTCTGATGAGGTATTAAATCAGAATGTTTGTTCTTCAGATGGATGCATAAGATCCACAGTGGGATTAAAAGATTAACAGGGAATCTCTCTTGGTGTCCTGTCCAAATTCTATCTCCAACATGTGCACAAGTAGGTCTTTTTGTTACCCATTTTGCTACTATTTATGGGATGTAACTCTACCAATCATCTGCTGTGTTTGCCAGCAGAAATAATTAATTGACTGTGAATTATTATGGGATATTCTGGAAGTGGCAGATTCAAGATAGATGTGAGTTTTACCTTCCTTTTGATTTATTTCTTCACAAGGAGCTTGGGAGGGAAAGCAAAAATTGATCTTCTGGCAATGGGCTAGTTTTGGGTCTGCACCAACAGGAGGTGTGGGTTTTGCTGTGGAAGTTGTAAATTCCTGAATTTATTTTTGCAGTTTCTTCCCATTCACAAAACAGCTACTAGATTTGTCAGCTCAGCAGACATTGCATGATAAAAAAAATTGTGTAGAAACCACTTTGACCAGTTGATGAGGTACCAGTTGAAGGGTGCTTTATTTGGAAGACTATTTCTTTTGGTACATCTGTGCTTAAACAACTATGCATTTCCTTAATATACCAGCTGGATTTTACTATTGAACTTTTTATGCCACGTCTCTTAAAAAAACTAAAATCTCACAATAAGAGTATGGTTTCCAATGAAGCACATTGCAAACAAAAAACAATTTATGTGTAGCTGGAAATTGTGCAGTACTAATGTCAAAAGCACCATTGTATTTCACCAGGTGACAAGCTTGGCACAGATTACGGAAGCTGCTATTTTTCTTAAGGAGTTATCACTGGCTTTCCTTCGCCATCCTGACTTTTGGAAAACTGAGTTGGCTCAGCTATCTCTGCAACTGCTGTGTGTCTGTGAATTAAGCCTGAAAATCACAGGAGAATGCTCCTCCCTTATTCATCAAATTCAGATGATTGTCAGTATTGTTCCCAAGGTAGGTGGTGCAGATTTTGTGTGAAAGAGAAAATACAATTTGCCCCAAAACTTTTTTGTGACAGGTTGTGGCAATATTTTCACCCTCCATAAGTAACATTCAGTTAAATAAATTCCCTGTTTAGTAATGATTGAAATGCCAATGCATTCTCATCCTTGTAAGTATTATAAAAATCATACCATTCTGATGTCCCTTCCAATATATTATCTTGATATTGGATCACCTGGACAAATAGCTGTACCCTATTGATATTCAACATCATCTCAATGCCTCTTGTGCTGTGTGTGGTATGCATGAGAGGTTCACCAAAGGTAGAGTCATAGAGTCTGAAAAAGAAACACTTTTTCTTCAGCCACCACGTCCATGCTGACCATTGTACTTATTTCTACTAAATGCATTAAACTGACATTTGGTCCACAGCCTTCTGTGCTTTAAATATGTAGTTGCCCAGTTTTATATTTAATATAATTTTATCTTTCATTCAGGAGCATTATTAATTCCTTTACAGGTATATCAGCTAAAGATTAAGAGTATCAAAAACCCAGATTGATTAACGTGCAGTGGGTATTTCACTCATCAAGTCCTTTTGAATAATCTACCTGTTATACAGCATTCAGTGGCTTTGCAGTTAATATTGTGCATGTTGTTCATGTTGTCCAGAAAGCAGAATGCCTGCCTCCCCAGGTCCTTGGCTCCAAATTAAATGACTCTAATTAAAGGAATGGTTCATGTTGTGAATTGGACTGCATTTTTAAAAAAAACCTGAGCTATTGATTACCTCTTTATCAGTTGATACTCATAAAATAATTGTTGGCCAAGCTCCAATATTCGGATTTGTATAACTTAGTTCTTGTTTCCTTTAGGCTCTCTGAAGTCTATGAATTGGTTTTCCACTGTGCCAACAAACTCTCTTGTGTGCTGCTATCTGCAAAGACATCATAAAATGTTGAAAAATTTATTAGACCCCTCCATACAAAATAGGTTGTGTCCTCAAAAATTGCAAAGGCATAAACCTGTATATTTTCTGGGTACACAGCATGAGTTCTTCAATTGGAACATTTTTTTTCAGTTCAGCAGTGTATTTTATGTTTTCGCTTTTGTCTTGTGCATTGAAATTCTATGTTTCCAATATTGTCATCTTTGAGGTGCAGTTTGTTGGCAAATCCAGTGGATGAAATGCAGTATTTTGTGAAGATTTCATTATAGGCATAAGTGATTTGGTGTTATAGTGCTTACGTTATTCATGACAAAATCTGAAAATGTTCAAGCTTTGATGTATTCCTATCAGTGTTTTTTAATTAAATGCATCCATTATCCAGTAAAGAATAAAATAGTAATTGTATCTCCATTTTTACTTCGAGGGGATTTGTCGAATTTTATTCATCATTTGTATTTGACTTGTAACCTGGTTTTCTCTAGTAATTCTCAAAAAATTGTTGGAATCATCATGATGGTCTGATTGTGCTCCAGATGTTGCATTGTGATTATGTTATTGCAAGCACATTCATCTATCCTTGTACAATTTAAATAACCCATTACAGAGTATTCCGGCTGAAGAGATGCTTGTTGGACTGAGCTTACTCCTACTCCATACTCCAGTGTGTCAGCAGCAGTTCATTTTGAATCTTGGTAAGCCTGAAATTAAATGATGGTTGAGTGCAAGGAAGAGACCAGAACATTTTTGACTCATAAATGAAATTTTAAGCAAGGGATGAGAGATGTTGTAGAAGAAACCAAGATTTTCAACTTCAGTTAACCCTGAGGGATATGAGTAGAATGGGTTACCGACAGATATTCCTTAATTCAGATCAAATAAAAACTCTGAAAAATCCATGCCAAGCCGTAAAACAGGTCTTTTATTAGCTAACAGGGATATACTTGATGAGTACAGCTATTATCTCATGTGCAACACAATGACATTTATTATTATTGATTGTAAATGACCTGGATTCAACATGAGAGTCTAATGTTTGGAGTACCACAGTCAGGACATTATAAGTGCCGAAATATTTTGAATTCTAGTTTTCAAAATATACACCTAATTTGTTTTCTGTTCTGATTTATACTTTCTCAACAATCAGTACTATCAGTTTCAACTGAAACTTAAATACGTAGCTGGTGACTTGGGGAGAGTGTGTTTTAGTGAGAATAATTCTGATTGTGTGCAATGGGATCGGCAACAGATTTGTGGCTACAGTATATTTGTTTAAAAGAGAAGTCAAAATTCTGTGACAGTTGTTATGAGTGGAAAAAGGGCCATTTTGCTTTTCTTCATTGATGGGTACTGTTGACAAAAATAACCCTCCTCTTCTTTGTCACTGGAACATTGTTGGTGGCCAAGAACTGGGGAGTCCGAGCATTTTAGACAAAAGAAACTTTGTGGTTTGTTTGGCCGTCGGAAGCAGATGATGGAAGGGAAAAAAGACATTTATGGTAAATCTGAGTTGATGAGACATCTCAGTGGTGTTCAAGAATGTTGGCAGAATAGCTTGCTTGTATTACTATTGAACTTCAGTTGTACTGAAGGCAATTAATTTCCAAAATAGTTTTGCTATGTGGTTTCATATTGATCTAAGAATTAAAAGTGAATGCATTGGGTTCAGACTGAAAGCTGTTAATGTGCTACAAGCAGAATGGGTTTAAGTGGAGCCTTGTCATTGCAAAGCCTCTTTTTTTTGTGGAAACAAATTCTTAAGTGGGATGCATTTTTTTGTAGTGTTTAAGTGCTGCTCCTCTCATGACTGTAATTGCATGTTTAAAGGGATTAAAGTGTGGCAAAAGCCTGTATTCCTAACAATAAGTTTAATAACATGTATTTGTATAGTTTATTTACATATATTTTGACCATCAGGAACAGTGCTCTATCCTTGTATTTTTATGTGGAACAATGTAAGACAATTCTGTTTTTGGTGCCTCAGCACTAAGCAACATAGGGGTTAAACGCAAAGAAAAAATACCTGGCAAGGAAGATCTCTGTGTCATCAACAAACTCATCCAATTTTACTTCCATTTAAATTGAAAGATTCAAAATTGATGGAAATTCTTTAATGAGCATAATCCTCCTCTCATGTTTTCTTTTCTGCCTACACATTGGGGAAGTTTAGCTTCCATACTGTAAAGAATCCAATGAATTAATGGCTGAGAAAGGCCCCAGAAATCTTTAGAGGCATTTCCATGACATTTTCTATAATGTGTGTCTTTAGATTCTAGGATAACATTTTCTTGTTTATCTGCAGCATCTCTACTATGCTTAAACAAGACATAGTCTCAACAATAATAAGAGTAGTCAGAGAATCACACAGCATTGAAACAGCCCTATGGCCCACCATTAAGCACTCATCTAAGCAATCCCCTTTTTCCTCTCACATATCTATATATCCCCCTCCTCAACTACAGTAGGGGGAAGCCACAGTTAGTAAAGAAGTTAGACATCTCTGATGTCCTGTAGTGGAAGGTCTCATCATAGGAGTAGATGCAGTGAGGCAGTGAAATTGAGAAAAAGGGATAGCATCCTTGCAAGAGACAGGGTGGGAGGAGCTGTAATCGAGGTTGCTGTGGGCATCAGTGGGTTTGCAGAAGTGTCGGTGGATAAGAAATCTCTTGATGGAGATGGAAAGATCAAGGAAGGTGTCAGAGAGATGTCACTTGGAGGTGTTGAGAGAGCTTGTACCTGCATCTCTGCAATTTCCCGCCTCTCTGCTCTCTCGCCCCCCCC
>JARFYF010000104.1:58835902-58846210 GCA_030265395.1 Rhina ancylostomus
GTTTTAAATGGCTATTCCCTTATCTTATAAATATGTCCCCTTGTTCAAGATTCTCCCACTAGTGGCCTCTTATGATATTATATGTTTTAATAAGATCACACTTCATTCTTCTAAGCCTCAAAGAATATAGATCTAATTTCTTTAGCTGCTTATGATGGAAAAACCCTCTCATACCAGGAATTAGTCTGGTGAATTTCTTTTGGACTGTTTTACATTGGATGGTGAATCTCTAGAATTCTCTGTCCCAGAAGTTTGTGGAGGCTGATTATATCCTTTCTTAAATAAGGGGACCAAAACTATACACAATGCTTCAAGTGTGGCCTCGTCAATACTCCGTATAATTGTAACACTACCTCATTATTTTTAAACTCTAACCTTATGCCAAGTGCCTTCCCTACATTTCTCTCTTGTATTTGTTTGCTCACGACCTGCTGCAGACCTAGTCTGGCGGTATGCACTTTAGGCCTCGACCAGCCATGTGCTACCAAGCCACACTTGGTAATGGACCCAGAGAATATTCTGAGCCTTTCTACTGTTAATAGTTCTTATAAGTGATTTGCTGAAGAGGACTTTTTTTTGCCTGTGGTATTACAGCCCAACATGAACTGATGTGTCAGCAGAAGAGTAGAAACATAAAAACACGCACTTGGATCAGAGGGATTCCAGGACTGTGATTACACTTTGGATTTTACAAACTAGTTAATATTCCCTCTCACAGTTTACAGTATCATCTGAGCCATTCAGTGACATGATAGTCTTGTAACATTTTGGGGTATATATCCATGGGTAATTTAAATTCAAGGGTTCAAATATTGTTACCCCATCAAAGATTAAAACAATTTTATTTTACTGCAGTAGATGGCATGGGATACTGTATTCATTCTAGGCTAAGATCACAGTGAGCTTTAATATTCTTTCAACTAGACAATGTAATTGCAGCAATATTCAATGTGTCCATCACATGACAGTCAGAATAGTGTTTCTTTTCTTATTTGCCGTTCAACAAACGGTATAAATTACAACAATGTTAAAAACTGCAAGTCAGCTTCTGGGTCCAATAGTCATAAACAGCTCATGATATTACTCATGATTTGTGATGTGGTATGAATCCCATGCTTGAAATTTAGGCCTGCAGTTATTTGTTCATTATCCTTCAGCCAGCAAGAATTGTATGTAGGATGTATTGTCGCTGTCAGTTCATTCGAGCAAATCTAAAATCTCCATTTTCTTGACCATAACAAAAAAGAGTAAGAAAATTTGAAATTAGTTTGTCATATACATAAACAAGTGAGTGTCACGTGTTTGGAACAATTAGCACTTGTCCAGATTACACAGAGCAAAGTGATTTCAGAGGCTGATAAAATAGCAATGTTGCTGGAAATTTTAAATTTATATTCAATGCAATCAAAACTTGATCTTTTTTGTTCACCTCTGTGGGTCTCTCCAGTCATAAAGTCTCTGAACCATAATTACAGTGTAACTGAATGCAATGTGCTCTATAGAAGAGAGTTTGAGATTTCACTTTATTTGTTAGATCTCTTAGCTGAGGGCTGCAATAATATCTAATGTGGAAGATTGATTTTAGCAAGATGAACCTGGTGCTGGCTAGTAACAAGTCAGTTGAATATGCTATTTTGCATTAAAGAAATGACATGAAATTTGCAAGTAGTATGAAGACAAAAGAGACTGCAGATGTTGGAACCCAGAACAAAAATAGAATATTAGAAGAACTGAGTGGGTGAAGCAGCAACTATGCAGTCAAAAGGTGCAAATTGTCAAGACCCTGCATCAGAACTGAGAGGGAAAAGGGAAGGTTGCCAGCATACAGAAGTATGTTGGGGAGTGGGATATAGATTCATGGGTGATAGGTAGAGCCAGAGGGGGAGGGGGTGATGGGTAGATGGAACAAGATGGGGGAGGTTGTGTTTGTTGGGTGGTGGAAGATGCTGCTTGGCCTGCTACGTTCTTCCAGCAGACTGGTTTTGAAACTTTCCAGGCTGCTGTAAAACTGGTTAACTGGTAAACTGGAGACTATTATCCTTGGCTTAGAATATGTGATTAATTGTTAAGTTCCTCTGATATGACCCAATTAAACAAAGCACCAAGAAGAATAAATGAAAAAGACTGGATGGACCAATGGGCAGTGAGCCAAGAAAATAAGAAACATTCAGTAACACTCTCTCTATCTTTCACCATTGTAGAAAGGCCACCATTACAAACATATTGATACAAAAATTAAGCTCAGTTCGACACTCTTCAAAGTAAAAAGATGGGTATTAAATACAGTTTTGCCAGTCCCATGCAGTTCTTATAAAAAAGTTTTTAAAAAATGATTCTATTAATAGTTTTGTTTTGAATCAGGCCTCAAGTGTTGCAGCTAATGTACAGGTAGACTAAGCGTAGAGGGCAGTGCTGTTCAAGGCCTGCAGGTCTGAAGCATAGAAAAATGCCACACATGGGAAGGAAAAGTGGCAAATTGTGAAGTGGCAAACTGAGAAATAACATTTAAAAATCACGTTTAACACTTTTTATTTGTCTTTCTCAAGGAAAGAGTAAAGCTGAATATCAATCTGTCAATATTTATGAGGGTGTTTATTCACAGAACTGAGTTTTTGCATATGTCTTTACTGAATGACACTATTAATGACACGCTGATTAATTTCATACAGTTTATCTTTTACTTAGGTTAAAATATCTGGCTGCTGAAATTAAAAATGCATGTTGTTCAATGTAATTATTTAAGCAATTTTGTATCCGCTGACCCCTCTCCCACTTCAGAGAATGGAATGTTCCACTGATGTTTTTGTGAGTGCTTCCTGGATGACAAGTTTAACTGTCTTAAATTCCCTAGAATGGTTCAATAGTGACATTAGAAAAAATTGCATGGTCTCGCAGGATATTACAATGTTTGTAGGCTAGGGATTTCCCCGAACAGTCATTTGGAGTATTTGTTCTGTGCATTTCTAATAATTAATGTTAGCCATATAAGTAGAATTTAGTATTGGAATAGGTTAATTTCTTTTGGTTTTATATATATAGATATATATATATATATCTATATATATATATATATATATATAGAGAGAGAGAGAGAGAGAGAGAGAGAGAGAGAATTCCATGTTTTATATATATACATATATATATAATATATATAAAACATGGAACTTCTCCTGGTGCTTGCTTCTTGCACATCTTTTATTTCATGCAAAACTGATGAGTTGGCAGATGTGGGTTTTCTTCTTCAGTCCATATATTTGCAATGATTGCCATTTATAAATTAGTGCAAGGTACAGAATGGCAATTATATTCCTAGAACCTTGTCAATTGGTCCATCCAATCTTTCATGTTTAATTCCCAGTGCTTATTGTAAGAGGCAAACCAAGAAAATTCCTCTGGATTTCTCTGAGTTTTTTTTAGGGAATTTTTCTCTGTAACTGTCCTATATTTCTCTTGGTCTTGCATCATGTGTGGTTGGAATGTTAAGCAGGAAGCAGCCCTTAGCTATCTCTAGTTTAGTTCAGCGATTAAAGGTGGGAGAATAATCAGTTTGGATAATCAGGTTTCAGAACCAACACCTGCAGGCACACAGGATAAATAACTTCCCTGTGTGTTGTCTATGATTCAATGACTCTTGTTCTTATCTCCTTCTCCACTCCGTATTTCAATACACACCAACACCCTTCATGCTGTTCTGATAACACCATTAAATTCTCCCATTTGCTCTACATTGCTTGTTCATCTTGTGCATCTATACAGAGATACAGCATAGAAACAGGACCTTCAACCAACTGAGTCTGCGCTGGCCATCAACCACCCATTTATATTAATCCTACATTAATCCCACTTTATTCACCCCAGATCCAAATCACTGCCCCCCACCCACCCAAGATTTCTACCATTCACCTACACACTAGAAGCAATTTACAGTAGCCGATTAACTGACTGACCTGCACATATTTGGGATGTTTGAGGAAACCGGAGCACCTGGAGGAAAAACACATGGTCATAGGGAGAATGGGTAAACTCCACGCACACAGACAGGTCAGGAATGAACACTAGTCTCTAGCACTGTAAGGCAGTGGCTCTACTAGCTGTGTTACCATGCTGCCTTTCTCTTTGGCCTGCAGTCCATTTTCATTTCTGTGGGGTTTTAGGATCCTTTACTGCAGAGAAGGTGATATGTGATTGCAAGTTGCTTGTGTGGGAAAATACCCTGGCATCTTCACAATAAGGCAGCTGAAATAATGAACAAGGAAGTGGTGAAACCTGTCACAGTTCTCCAAAAACATAGAACATCTTTTCTTATTTGTCCCAACTTTTACTCATGCCTGTTTATTTGTCCCTGTTATATTTTCTACTCAGCCATTTACCATCTGAGGACTTTGAAAATGAATGTGCGCAATCAATTCAACCCTTTCAGCTTGGCTCAGGTCAACCCTATGTGTCCACCTTTAATGATCTTGTTTAGTTTCCAACAATTTAAAATTTTAATCCAATCCAATGAATAAAATCATACCATGATTTTAGACATGCAGGCTAGTACAGTCCCTGACCTTTTGCAACTTAACTGGAAGCCAGTTCACCTATTCTGTTATAGTGTAAGACCTCCTGAAATAGTACCAAGCTAGAGAATCATGAACTCCCTGCTTGGAAAGTCCCCACTGCTATCTCCTTCTCCTTGCTGTCACAGGCTTTGAATGGAGCAAGGCAGAAAATCCATCTCTTACATATTCGACAGGGGGAATCCTAGGATTAGTCTGGTCTACTCTAAACCAGCATTTGTCATTTATAATTAGGTTCTCTGGTAATTAATCACAATTCCAGCAGGGACCTCCTGGAGCTATGGAGGAAGTTTATGATTATTGTTCCCCAATTCCATTATAGGGCAACGCTGAAGAAAACCACTCTGATTTACATATGCAACAGTTGAGGAATTCATACAACAATTTGGAAAACAAACTATTTCCATTTGGTAACTCAGGTAGTAGTTCCCACCCTGGCTAAGATGACCAACTTGATGGAGTAACAATAATTACAGGGGGTGTCTGTGAAACTTAATTAATATTGAGATAATATGGTTGAAAAACTCACAAAAGTACAAATAAAAAGAAATATTTATTTATTTATATTTGTTCTTTGTATACCAGCTACCATGGCTGTTAGGCTGCCAGCAGTCCTTCGAATTCTCAGACAACTCCAAACCCTTGAAAGGAGCAGCTTGCGACATTATCAGACATTTGTGGTGGGACGGTTGGATGGTGGGCCGGGTGCGGAGGAGTTACATACTGTATCAAGTGTGAACATGAGGGACTCCAATGAAAATGGTTGGGAACCACTTTATCAGCATATCATCCCTCGGGGAGTAGTCTAACGTACCTTGTACTAACCTAGCCAATTGGTTCTTGCTATGTTCCAACAACAATATATGGTAAATAGGGTTGAATTACAGAAGTAGAATCTAGAGTCACCCAGACTGATCTAGAGACAGGAGTGATTCTCACCATTGCAGCTGGGGACTTTAAAATACAGGCAATTAAATGAATATGGACTGGTAACAATAGCATTGAAAACCCATGGATTCCCTTATAAATTCACCTGGTTCACTAAAAGACTTCAGTGAAGGAAATTTACCATCCTTATCCGATCTGGCCTCTAAGTTATCCCAGACCCAGAGGCATCAATGGCTCTGAAATAGCCGAGCAAACCACTCAGTTCAGGGGCAATTAGGAATGGGCAATACATGTGACCTGGGCCAGCATCTTGCACATCTTATGAGCAAGTAAAAAAAAGTTATGACACGATTTTCTTTCTGGCTTCACATTGGGAATTTCTCCTTTAAACAGATAATGTTGTCCTTTAAGTAGTTATATAAACACAAGAAATTTGGCCTTCCAACTTGCAAACTTAGATTGCAAGCATTCATACTGGTTAATGACTCAGATTTTCTAGGCAACGAGAAAGAGATGGTGCTAGCCACTGATCTCAGTGGAAGAAAAACACCTATAAAAGTGTGACCTGTGGCCCATTTTGTAACCATTGAGCCCCTGAGTCAAACGACTGTGCGCTCCAGTCCAGAGGCTGGAGCATAAAAATGTAGACTGATACCTTAGTGCAGTACGGACGGTGTGCTGCAATGTTGGAGGTGCCAGCTTTCAGTTATGATGTTAAACTGTGACCTTATGTTCTCTCTCAGGTAGATATAAAAGTTGCTGTGGCCCTGTTTATCCTGGTCAAATATTTATTCCTCTAAAAATGTAATTGAATTTGTTTATGTGGTGATTCTCACTTTGCTGTGTGAGAGGTTGAACGACACATGTGGCTGTCATATTCTTTACATTAGAATAGATTACTGCTGTAAGTCATTTTGAGATGGCAAGGAGATATAAACCATTCCATATCAATGCATATCATGTTCTTTCTCTTCTCAAAGATTCAGCAGTTTCTGCGGCATGGACTACCTCATTTCCTATTCAAGTTATAATTAGCCACCTTCTTTAGTGAGTTTGTGGTATCCAGTGGCAGTATTGTCAATGAGCTGGTTGAGCATTTAATTAGAAGAGTTCTGACTGATAATAAAGAAGGAAGTAGAAATCTCTAATTTCAATAGCAATAAACTGCTAATTCTGGAAATCTGAAATAAAAACACAAAATTGAAATACCCAGCAGGTCAGGCAACAGTGGTAGAGAAAGAAAACAGTTTAATGTTTCAGGGTGGCATCTCTCTCCACAGAAGCTGCTTGACAAGCTCAATATTCCCAGCATTTTTTGTTTTTATTTATAATTCTTATGTCTAAAATATTTTAGAGAGTGAATGGAACTTAAAATGTGGATTAAGGTAGAAGGAATGACATCCTAAACAAACTTACAAAGGTGAAATTATAAAAAAAGAATGGAATTTTGAAATAATTGCTCTGAAGGATTTAGATACCACATATGCAAAATTAAATTTGCACGGCCAGCTAAGTTATGGCTTAACTGACCATTACATTACACAATTATGAAAAACCACATTTGACAAAGATCAGCATTTTTAGCAGTTTTTACAGTGAGAATCATGCAGAAAATATTGAGGTTAATATTAAAAACTATTATAATTTATTAGTGATGCAGGCACTTAATTCTTTCTTTTGACTATCTGATGTACTTCTCTCCCTGATTGTGAAAGTACAGCGATAGTTGTATCCCCTGGATCATGGTTAATGTTATCCAGAGCGACAGGCTTTGGAAGAGGCCCTAGCTCTAACCTCCTTTTTGATTAGCCTTTTTATGTTTGAAGAAAAAGTGAACAGTGATTATTTGGTCACTGTAAATTGTCCCTAGTGTGTAGCTGAGTGGCAGAATTTGGCAGGGCTAGCATAGAGTTGATGGGAATGGGGGACAATAAAATGGATTAGGGTAGGATTAGTGTAAATGGGTGCTTGACAGTCGGCTCACTTGGTGCACCGAAAGGCCTTTTTCTGTGCTGCATCCTTCTACATGCCAAACTTGGAGACTCTGGATTGGCTGAATACTATGAAAAAAGATGTAACATACCCAATGACTCGTGGGAATCCTTCACTCATGACCAATCAAAATGGAGAAGGATCATCCAGGAAGGCACTGAGAATCTTGAATCTCCTTGTTGGAAGCATACGGAAGTCCAGCAAAGAAAGCAGAAGTGCAACACCTAACCATCTAGCCATGTGGCCAATCAAGCATTATGTGCCCCTGGTGTGGCAGTTGGTGGACCTTGCCTAGACCTCAGTCACCTCAGGATCTACAGGACCAAGTCATCCTTGCCCCCAAGAAGCTGTTTAAGGGCAAGAAGAAGACACTTACTGAAATAAATGATTTTTTTAAACTTAGTTGAATCTTTCTAGATTATTGATAGGAATTAGACATGTAAAAGATCACCAAGATGGATTTCACTGTCCAAAGACCAAAAGGACACCACTGCAGAAAGAATATAGGAACAGACTAATTTAGCTATTGGGCCAGATTACAAAGACCTTGAAAATTTTTTTAATGGCAAAACATTTGTTCCAGAATCCTAGGTTTCCGATAAATATAAAACTACATTTGCTTATAATCTTGTACATAATTTCAGGTTCTGTATTTCATAATATTTTAACTATATGAAATGCTTTGACGAATTTTAATGTGGTAATTACTATGGTAACACATGTTATTATAACATGATAAATGAACAAAATACACTAACACATCTCAGCAGCTTGTCAGTTAAAATATGTAAAATGTCTAATATAACTTTAAACAATGATTCTGTTGTTACATTTCAACTTGTGGCATTTGGATTTGACTGTTTCCTATTGTAGTGACGTCAGGCCAGACCTCTTAGCTCTTTGAAAACCAGTTCTGCTTGTTTTATGGTAGGGTTACAGATGACTAATCTGATGTCCCACCTAGGCTGACAACCTCTGAGCAAGACTTAAAACAGAAAATGCTGGAAATATTCAGAAGATCAGACAGCATCTTTGATGAGAGAAACAGAGTGAACATCACAGGTCAAATTTGCTTCAACAGTTCTCTCCACAGGTGCTGCTTGACCTGCTGAGTGGCCTCAGTGTTTTCTGTTTTTTATTTCAGATTTTCAGCACCTGCGTCTTTTTCTTCTCAAGACTGTGTTGAACAATGAACGAGTTCTTTTTGAACCAATCAGCATTTATACCTGCATTAAATAATGTTCCATTCTAATATCTAATGGACGAGACTGAGTGCAGAACCAAATGGACAAAAGCCATCAGAGTTTGATATATTTGAATATACAGAAATACACAGAGAAGCAGGAACAGAGGCAAGAACAAGTTGTATCACATGGATGCATTTGAACTGGATGTTGTTAACAGAACCTATTGGCCCCCTACCTAATATGCTCGGCATCCACAGACTCAACACCCCCAAAGCTACTTCATGCCCTTCCAGATGCAATTGTTTAGAATTTCTCACAGGCATCTAAAGGTCTTTCCAGCACATGAGGACAACATCATTTCTCTTGTGAATATCACAACAGTATTCATTTATTTTAATATCTAAAATAAAAAAAAGTGATACCATGCTTTAGTTTTGCTTTGGCAATCTAACAACCACAACTAGGACTCCAACTACTGGAGCACTTTCCTCTTGTTGCCCACTGATCTCAGTTTTATCAGACCACACTCAGTCAAATATTGCCTTGATGTCAAGGGCAGTCACTCTCAGTCACCTCGGGAATTCACCTGTTTGGTACGAGGTTGCTGTCATGAATTATACCGGCAAATCCTAAGCATTGGCTAGTAGGTTATTGGTAAGTGTTGCTGGATAGATAGCACTATTGGCAACACCTTTGACCAGTTTAATAATGACTGAGAGTTGATGGGGCAGTAATTAGATGGATTAGATTTCTCCAGCTTTCTGTACACAGGATGTACCTGGGCAATTCTCCATATTGTTGGGTAGATGCCATGTTGTGTTCGTACTGGAATAGTTTGGCTAAATGCAGGGCTAGAGCTGGGGCACTGGTATTCAGTACTAAACACAGGATGTTGCCTGGTCCTATGGCTTTTGTTGTTTTCAGTGCTTTCAGCTTTTTCTTGATATGAGATTATGTACATCAACAGGCTTCAGTGAAAGTGCAATCTCAGCAGGAAGCTGAGTTGCATCTTCCACTCAGGTCTTCTGGCTGAACGTGGTTGAGAATGCTTCAGCCTTGTCTTTCACACTGGGATGCCGAATATATACTCAATTCCACAAGGTAACCATGGTTAAATATAGGTTATCTCTGCACCCAATAACATTTAATTTGCCAGGAGCACTTCTCTATTTGTTGATAAGATTGGACTCATTCTCTTTACTTATATTTTCAGTGTCTTCATTTTTTTAACTTAGTCTTTCAGTTTAATGGCTCTTCTCCTACTGTCTGTTGTTCAATTATTCAGTGTCATTTCTTCATTTTTCTGTGGTGATTTGGCTAAGGTTACAGGATATGCATCCTGACGACTGCTGATTGGAAGAATGCAGTTACACCCTTCAAAAACATCTAGTTCATTGAGTAAGCATTCAAAATAATGCATTACTATAATGCAATGCAAAGTGGGTTCAGAGCAAGGCTCAACAATGACCCGTTTTGGTCCACATTACTTCCAAATATATCAATTATAGCTCGGATATTATTATTTGCTGCAACGTTTGACATGGGCATACAAATCAACTTCCTTTAAAATGACTTTCCACAAAAAGCATTGAACGAATTCTAGTCACCACCTTCTGGTTTGAAGTGATACACCATATGATTTGGGAGTTATGAAAAAAAAACATTGCAGTCATTAGTTT
>JARFYF010000104.1:59030356-59041113 GCA_030265395.1 Rhina ancylostomus
TGTTAACTCATTTGTGTGTCTCAAGAGCAGACTAATAAATGAAATAAATGGAACTTCACGTATAAAGAGCAGTCAATTATAAATGAATTTCAGAAGTGGAAGAATATTTCTTTTGAATGACTAAGCAAGTATACTAATCTATGAAAAGACGTAGATTGAAGGTGCAGGAAGTTGTTGGGTGAAGACTAGGTGTTTGGCAAGGAGCAATGGACAGAAATGGAGAATGGAAACTTAAGTAGGCAGCTACGTGGTACGCAGCCTAGTGAGAGTGGAGATGTCTGGATGGGTTACTCTTGATTTCACTTTCCAACACCAGTCCAGTACATCGGCACAACAGCTTACTATAACAGTGTCACTGGATGTTTCAGTTCACTTCCACATCACAGCTCTGGATGCCCTTAGAACAGATGGCACTACTCTGACTCTACCTCTTGCTAATTCAGAATCTGTGCTCTTCATAGAGCCTTAATAGAACTGTTAATTGACCAGCAGACAAGACAAATCTACTACATGTTAAACTCTGAAGTAAGTTCTTGGTCTCTGAGTTTATTCCCATGATGTTTGCTTGAAATCACACTTATTTTCAATTAATTGACCTTTGCAAAGCGAAATATTATAAAGTTTGGCTAACTTCATAATAATAAAGTTGCATGATGCTAAAGGATATTGTGTTTTGTTTCCCTTGCTTGAAGAAGAACACACTGGCTCTGGAGAAGGGTAGTAACATCCACCCTGAAAATACTTATATTTATGAAGGTAGGATTGATGCCATTTCCTAAAAATGTCATAATATTTATGTGCACATACAGAAGCACTATTTTGTTTATCTTATGGTTCAGATGAGGAGATGATGATGGCCATTGAATTATAGCATCGACTGTACCTTGGCCAGTGGATAGGGACAAGCATTAAGCGCTTAAAGAGAGTAAAATATTTCTGAAACCGAACCATTCAAGATTAATAAAAGGCAACATACATGGAAGAACAGTTTTAGTGGCAACATTAGGATACATGTTGCTTTTAAATAAATATTGTCTTTAACTATCTGATGGAATACAACACAAATACTAGTGGGCCTATCATTTGCAAATTTACTATGGACTTTTGTTGCTCACCATATTGTTTTGACTTCAGAAGACAGACTTCACAAGTCTTGAGTACTTCACAGTGAAAAGGGATTTTTCCCTTTGGGGATCACCCTTGAGTTGCAAAGGGCGACACAGTAGTGTAGCGGTTAGCCTACTGCTATTACAGCGCCAGTGACCCAGGTTCAATTCCGGCCACTGTCTGTAAGGAGTTTGTATGTTCTCCCCATGTCTGCGTGGGTTTCTTCTGGGTGCTCCGGTTTCCTCCCTGATTCCAAAGATGTACAGGTCAGGAGCTGTGGGTATGCTACGTTGCCGCCGGAAGAGTGGCGACACTTGCAGGCTGCCCCCAGCACATTCTCAGTAACGCAAAAAGACGCATTTCACTCTGTGTTTCGATGTACATGTGACTAATAAATAAACATCTTATCTTATTTTACCTTGATTACCAGAAGATTCAACATGGTTCTCCCATCCAAAGAGCAATGAACTAGGAAGAAAAGGGTAGTAAGAGAAAATTAATGACCAAAGAAGGGTGTTCACTCCATAGTGTTTGTCAAAAAGAGATGCCCAGCATAATCCCATATTTCAACACCTCTCAAATAATCCTGTGGTTTATGGCTCCTCAAGTAAACATTCTAGTACTGTGTAAATGTATTTAGAGTTTTAATCTCTGTCACCTTTAAAGCAGCAAGTTCCAGACCCCTCCCACTATTTGAGTGAAAACAAAACTTCTCTGATCTCCTTCTAATCTTTTTACCAATTGCTTTAGATTGATGACCCTTGGTTTTTGACTCCTCTGCTTAAGAAAATAGGTCTTTCCTATTTACATTATCTGGGCCCCTCATACCTTTGTGCACATCAATCATTGTAACACTCAGCCATTTCCGTTCTGAACAAAAGCAGCCCCAACTTATCCAAAGTTTCTTCATAGCTACAATTTTTCAGACCCAACAACATGCTTATATATCTGCGCAGCACCGCAATCCTGTAATGTGGTGACCAGAATGGTACAGTGTTCAGGTTGTGATCTAATTACTGTTTTTGACAATCTTTGCATAACCACCATGTGTTTATATTCTATGCCTCAGATAATAAAGGAAAGCATCCCCTGTCCCCTTTTAACTATCTTTTAACCTATCCTGCTAGTTTTAAGGATCTGTGGGCCTACACTCCAAGATCTGTTTGTTCCTCAGCACCACTCAATATACTTGCAATTATCCAATAATTCCTTCTGTTCCCCTCCACCAGCCACCCAGATGTATTATCTCCCACTTCATTGATTTGAATTTGATTTGTATCTTTTCATTAGTCCAGACTTTTCTTCATCATTCTTAACAACATGGTCATTCATGTGCCATATGTAAATTAGACAAAAGATGTTGAAATGTAGTAATGATATTAATTTATATCTATACAATATTGGAATTTTCTGGACCAGGTCCCTATATTATTAAGTGAAATGAGGCACCTACAAAAAGCAATACATATGTAGCAAACAAGCTACCTAGACCAATGAACTACCAGCACATAATTGGTTAGGTTATTTGCACTTAGAAGTGCAACTGATGGCGGCAGAACCTTGTGTCTGTTATCAGCTGCACTCCTTAAAATGAAAGGCCCAAATAAACAAAAGTCAATGCATTACTATCCTGCTGGTGTATCACCCCAGGGTGCCCCATGAATGGTAATGGTGTTATGAATTTAAAAAAAGTTAATACTACTGAATGTATTACATTTTTGCACTGTGTTTATTCTTTTGTATATATTTTTATATTATGAATAAAGATTACTTTTGAAATTAAAAAAAGACACACTGAAGGCTTGCTGCACACAATGCAAATACTCATGGGGAAGGACAATGGTGTAGGGTCCTCCCCCTACTGGATATTGAGGGGCTGATTCAGGTGGGGAAGCCCCCTAAACATTGCAAGGATATATCACCCCAGGGGGCCACATGAGTGGCAATGGTGCTTTGCTTTATTTTTTAAAAAGTGTTAAAACTATTGAATGTATTGACCAAATGACACTGAATGTAAAAAGTTTTTGCACTGTGTTTTTCTTTTTGTACATGTATGGTTTTTTTTGAAATAAAAAAAGTCACTAGAGTGCGGTAAAATGCCAATGGACTTTAACATGTTACTGTAGCTTCTGTACAAAGTGGCAAAGGGGAATGTGTGATGCTGGTGGAATGACACCGTGTTGTGAAGCCTGCATCTCCATCCACTCAGCTTCCAGGATCAGGTTACTTCACAGCAAATTAATTGGGGGTTGATGGGTCACAGCTAACTGGTGCAAAACTTTGCTATTCTTCCCTTCGCTTAGTTTGATATTTTTCTCCAAATGAAAGGGAAACTCCAAAGAAAACTTCTGATAGGCTGTAGAGTTATAATACAATGGTTTTATTGTTCTTCATAATGAAACGTAGCAGTGTTTGTTTTGCATTTTATTCTTAATTTTCTGAGTATTGGTTTACACACAGCAGTCAAATAGCAATTGTACAAACTAGTAGATGCAGTTTGTAAGAATAGACATTAATGCAGTCATGAAATGTTTAAGAGAAGGGGCTGCCTTGACTTATGTAGGAGAATGTTTGGATTGTGCTATTCAAATGACAATGTTGGCATAAAAGTATGCTTACAGAAATAACGTATACATTTGTCACACAGAGATTATTGAATGTTTGCTATATAGTTTTCATCCCAGTGTTTATAGCTGAACCTGGAAGGGCTCATTACTTGGATTATACCCTTAAGTCTGAAACTCTTATCTATTTTTAATATATTTATTATACTTGGTAATATAATGAAATACATTTTGCATTTTTTAATGCAGTGTGAACCTCAATTGTAGGGTAATGTGATATTTTATAATTATAAATGGTGCTGCAGAAGTTACCATTGCTGCCATATAGTTCCAGCAATCCTGACCTCTGGTGTCAGCATGAAGCTCGTGCATTCTCCCCAAAACCACGTGGGCTTCTATTGGGTGCTCTGGTTTCCTCCTACATCCTTAGAGTAGGTAAGTGGCAAAGGAATCAAAGGGAGTTGATGGGCTTGTGAGGGCAAATAAGTTACAGAACTACAGTAAAACAAAGAAACAGGGAATGGGATTGATGAGGTTGCTCTACACCAACTGGTGGGCTATATGGCTTGCTTTGTGTTGTAATAAATCAGTCATATCAGTCATTACAGAAGCTCTGCACCAGGCAATCTACTTAAATTATTTACCGACAGGAAGCATATTTACATAATCACAGTGAACATATTGGGTGGAAATTTTGTCCTCTTCTATGTTCAAAATGTGTGGTGGAGTAACAACTTGCATAAATTCTACTTTTTAAATTCACTTCCATTGTAGTCGATGAACATTAATCTCATGTGAAGTTCAATGCATACATTACCACATTTTATGCTTTGCTTGTACAATAGGAGATAAATTTTTACCTGAACACTGAAATCCTTAAATATACCCTTTACAATATACAATATTAAAGTTAAGGATAAAATGCAATATGTGTGCAATATTCGCATCAATAGCACATCAGTTGGTGATTCTTCAGCTCCTGTTAATTGATGAGGATCCTGTTGTCCTTGTCCTTCTTGGTGGTATAGATCATGGACTTGTTTGAACCTCCTGATATAGTGATCTGGGTGAGCATTTTGTACGGTACACATTTCTGTCATTGTACACCAGTTTAGGGTGGCTGATGGGATGTGTTGCTCTGGATGCTGTCAAGTTTTTTGAGAGTTCTTCAAGCTGCAAGCAACCAGGCAAATGGAGAATATTCTGTCACACTCCCAACTGCACCTTGTGGATGGTGGAACGGCTTTGGATGTCAAGAAGTGAGTCATTCACAGCCGAATCTCGCCTCTGACCCATACTGGTAGCCAGAGTGTTTATGTGGCTCATCCACTTGAGTCTCTGGTTGATGATCACCCCAGGATGTTGATAGTGGGAGACTCAGCAGTGAAAATTCAACTGAAAATCAAAGTTAAATGCTTAGATCTCTCTTGTTGGAGATGATAATGCCTGGCACCTTCCTCCTATGAATGTTGCTTACCGTTTATAAGCCCATACCTGAATGCTATCCAAGTTTTGCTTCATGCGGGAAGGACTGCTTCATTTGCTGAGGAGTCCCGAATGGAACTGAACATTGTGCAATCATCAGCGAACATTCCCACTTTGGACCTTCTGATGGATGGAAGTTCACAGATGAAGCAGCTGAAGATGGTTGGGCCTTGGACGCTGCCCTGAGGGAACTCCTGCACTAATGTCCTGGGCTTGGAGGATTGACCAACAACTGCAATCATCTTCCTTTGTGTGAGGTTTGTAGTCACTGGAGTGTTTTTCCTTTGATGCCCATTGGCATCTCTTTTACCAGGGCACTTAAATGCCACCCTTGGTCAGATGCAGCCTTGTAGAACATTCTAACTCCTTTTGACATATATGGGAACAAAAATTAACTTTTAACAACATGTCAATGTTTCCTCCTCCTCCCCCCCCCCATCCCCCAACCCTTGGCCCTGGCTTCCACTCACCTGCTCTAGTATTCAAGTTAACATATCATTTCTAGCCAAAATGTCATCAAAGTTAAAGTGGATACCACTTGGTCTCCCATCGATCTGCAGTTTAAAGTTGCAATCAGCCACATTGAAGTGGGGAAGGAGTGCCTCGGCTGGGGGAAGTTGAGGTGGGGGTGGTGATAGTGGGACATGGAGTTAAAAGCAATTTCACAGAACCTGCAAGCGTGACGCTATTTTTCTTGACGAATGTATTTTAGCTTGGAGGGCTGGGCTAGAAACATCACACTACCCATGGCGGCTGTTAATTATTCATTGTGAAGTAGCCCCAGTGGACAGACATGTGTTGTGTGCTTCACAATAAACTCACAATGGATTAGGTGACAAACCCAAGAGTGTTATTTGATCTTCAATGAAATGACGTTACGTAGAGTTCAGCAGGGATCTGTTAATTTTCTCTCAACGCATACTTTTTAGTTCAACTGGAGGTAATCCTCTCCACTCTATTGACCAGAATGGTGCAATCCAAAACATATGTTCTATACAGTTGAACCCTTTATATACAATACACTCTTCTTAAATTCTTCCAGCAAAAAAAACAGCAGAGAGACAGATTGTATAGTGTGAAGCCCCTGTACAATGTTTTCTCTCCTCAACCTTGTCTGCAAGAATCCTAAGTGTACAAATGCGTGCAAAAATGATTTCTTAGATAGTGCGAAAGCAGAAGGGAGGCTGGATGATTACAGGAGTTCCTCTCAATACTGATCCATTAATCCAGGGTCATTGTTCACTTGCCAATACATGACATGGAGAAATTTGTTTTTGGTCACCAGCATTATATATACACATAGCTGGTTGTACTCATCCTAAACATTCAGTTCCATTGACTTCAACAGAGAGAAGTTTGAGGAGGGAAATATGATCAGCAGTTCCAACACACAGTTAGCACCAATGACCAAAAAAGAATTTTTCTCCCAGCATTTGTAAATACTCATTTCATCCAAATACTTCTGCTTGGAGATCAATCCTATGGTCCTTAAAGACTGCCTCTTTGATTAAGCTTTTAGTCACCTGTTCTTAAATCACAAATGTTGAATTTTAATTGATAATTGCTTCTATGAACAGCCTTGGAAAACTTGACTACTTGACACACAATACTCCAAATGTGGCCAAACCAAAGTTTTATACAATTGCAACAAGACTTCCTGACACTTCTACTCTATGCCCCTCATGATGAAGGCAGGCATGCCCCATGCTTTCTTTACCACTCCATCTGCTTCTGTTGCCACTTTCAGGGAGGTATGGACTTGGACTCCAAGATCCCTCTGTACATCAGTGCTCCTAAGGGTCCTGTCAGTTACTGTATACATTCCCCCTACATTTGATCTCCCAAAGTGCAATACCTTCCACTTGATTAAACTCCACCTTCCATTTCTCCACCCATGACTGTGTGATTTACATCCTTCTGTATCCTTTGATGGCGTACTTCTCTGTCTGCAACTCCACAAATGTTTGTGTCATCTACAAACTTACCAACCAACCCATGTACATTTTCATCCACAAACAATAGAGGGACAGGATTTATTTGATTTTGGAAAGGCAAGGACTGATTAGAGATTACCAGCATGACTTTGTTTGTGCAAGATCATGTCTCACGAATTTGATGGAGTTTTTTGAGGAGGTGATCAAGAGGATTGATGAAGACAGAGTGGTAGATGTTGTTTACATGTACTTTAGCAAGGCCTTTAACAGGGTCCCACATGGTAGCCTGGTACAGAAAATACATGGTATGCAGGATGAGATAGCAAATTGGATACAAAATTGGCTTGCTGGTAGGAGGCAGAGGGTGGAAGGGAAGGGTTGCTTTTCAGATTGGAATAATGCATATAGTTCTGGTCACCATGCGAGAGGAAGGATGTGATTAAGCTAGAGGGGGTACAGAAAAGATTCACAGGCATGTTGCTTGGACTGGAGAGCTTGAGTTATAGGGAGCAATTGGATAGGTTGGGACAATTCCCTGGAGCAAAGGAGGCTGATGGAATGAGGGGTGATCTTATCAAGAACAATAAAGTGATGAAGGGCATAGAAAGTGTAAATAGTCACAGTCTTTTTCTCTGTGTAGGGAAGTCTGAAGCTAGAAGGCATAAGTGCAAGGGAAAAGATTTAAAAGGGATCTGAGGGGCAAGTTTTTCACATGGAGGGTGGTGGGTATATGGAACAAGCTGCTTGAGAGGAGGAGGTAGAGGCAAGTACAATTGCAATGTTTAAAACGCATTTGGACAGGTACATGGATAGGAAAGGTTTCAAGGGAAATGGACCAAATGGGATTAGTGCAGATATGCATCTTGATTGACATGGATGAGTTGGGCTGCAGGATTTGTTTCCATGGTGTATAACTCCAGGAATCTATGATTGCACAATATTCATCTGCAACTTCTCAGCAAATGAAGCAGCTCTTGCCTGCATGCTACAAGAGCTAGAAACATTTAGACCAGGGCTGACAAGTGCCAACTAACATTTGTGCCACAAGTGCCATATAATGACCAATACCAACTAGGGAGCATTCACCCACTTAATGTTGATTTTCACCGTCATCCAGCTGTCAACATTTTGAGGTCATCATTAACTAGAAGGTCAACTGAAGCAGCCACATAAATACATTGGCCACAAGTCAGAGGCTGAGTATCCTATGGTGTGTGTCTCACTTTCTGACACACTCAGACCTTTCCACCATCTATAAGCCACAAGCCAGGAGCATGATGGAAAACTATCCTTCAACTCTCAAGAAGCTTGATGCCATCCTGGACAAAGCAGGCCACTTGATTGACACCCCATCAACCATTCTAAACATTCATCCTCTCCACTGTCAATGCACAATGTCTGCATGTACCATTTGCAGAGTCCACTGCAGTCACTCACCCAAGGCTTCTTCAATAGGAGTTCCCAGACCTGTAACAAAAAAGGCACCACCTACGATTCCTTTCCAAAACACAGACCATCTTGGCTTGGAAACTTTTTGTTGGATTGTCCTGGAAGTCCCTCGTACTCCTGACACAAAGACATCAGAGGAACACATTCAGCAGGGCTTTAGTGGTTCCAGAAGATAGTCACTATCACCTTCTCAAGGGAAATTAGGAATGGGCAATAATGCTGGTCTTGCAAGGCTGCCAAGATTCTGGAACGAATGAAAAATATTTTGGAGAATAATGGAATATTCTCCACCTGCCTGGATAAGTGCAATTCCAACAGCTCTCAGGAGGTTTGACATCATCCTGGATGAAATAATCCTTTTGATTGACATCATATCCATCTGAAACCTTCATTCCCCCATATGTTGATGCAATGTGCTTTCATTGTATAGAGTATGTTGCATTTACACACCCAGGCTACTCCAGCAGTACCTCCCAAATCTGCAACCTCTATCACAAAAAGGGCCAAGGCAGCAAACACATGGAACCCTGTAGGTTCCCCTCCAAGTCACACACAATTCTGATGGGGAAATATATTGTAGTTCGTTCATTCTCATTGGGTGTAAGTCCTGCAACTTCCTACCTAACTGCACCAAGGGAGTTCCTTCCCCAGAAAAGCCGCAGTGGTTCAAAAAGGTGGCTCAAGGCAAATAGGTTTGGGAAATAAATACTGAACTTGCCAGTGATGCTGACATTTGAAAAGCTAATTTTTTTAAAATGTCTGGAGACAACAACAGTGGTATTGGGGGGGCTGGGGGGAGGAGTGCAAATGTAGGCCAGCAAAGGTGAAAGAGAAGGAAACATGATGGGTGTGTTGTACTGCCTGTGGAGATTTCAGGGAGTCAGTCTGCCCATCGGTGACAATAGTCGATGGGCTGGTGGGATCTGTTCTTTGCTCTGAACTGGGCCAAGCTTTAGATTTGTGTCTTCTTCTGCATCAGTATGAGAAGGAAAAAAGTAGTCCCATCCTTGTGAACATGCAATGTATCCACCCACCATGATCGTCACTCAAGAATGATGTCCCATGGCTGAGGAAGGTTTGCAATAGAAGCCACTGTACAATGCTATTATTAGCAGATCGGAAATGTTTATTAAAAAGTAAAAATATTATTCACTTAAGCTAAGTTGCATTTTTTCCTAAAATGAATATGCTCACGTCATATGCAAATTCCCTCAAGAATGGAACATTACTATATTGCAAGTTTGTCTATCATGCTGCCAGCGCAGATGCAAATTTGCTGATGCTCAACCCATAATTCACGCAGAACCTTAATTATGTGAGAGACTGATAGGCAACACAGCAGAGTTTCGATTTATGAAGGTGACCAAATCTGGGGGCCATCACTATGCAATAGTCACTAATATTTTCTGCAACCATTTCCAAAGACAATTACTTATCCAGAGAATGGTAAAACTATGGAACTCGCTACCCTAAGAAATGGAATAGATAATAGATAAACATATGAAATGAAAAGAAAGAATTGGTGATGTTGATATTGAAATAGAGAATTCTGAAAAAAATCAGCAAGTCAAGCTATATGTGTGGAAAGAAAAACAATTACATTTCAAGTCTGAAACTATTACTTTTACTGCCACATTAGCTCATTTGGTCACACCCTCTTGGAGATATTCCTCCTGTTCTACCCATCCCTCCCCCATCTTCTCTGCTAACTAACTTTTTATCTCTTATTCCCAGTTTTGGCAAAGAGTTTTGGACCTGAAATATTAACTGCTTCACTTTCCACAGGTGCTGTCTGACCTGCTCAGTGTTTCCAGTCCTTTCTGTTTTTGTTTCAGAGTTTTATCATCTGCAGATTTTTACTTTTATTCATGTTGATATATTTGTTGAAGAAAGGTGGTAGCAAACTTGAAGAGGGAATTTGGGTCATTCTGCCAGATTTGTGCTATGCATTCTATCTAATGTGGACTCGAGAGAAGTGAAATGATCTCAGCAAATGCTATTCTGAAATGCTCTGAAACCCTCATAAACACACAGACTGAGGTGAGTCTAACCTGAAAGGTTGAGTGAGCCAGGGCTTTTCTCTTTGGAGAGTAGGAGGTGACTTGATAGAGGTGTACAAGATGATAAGAGGCATAGATCAAGTGGGCAGTAGAGACTTTTTCCTGGGGTGACAATGGCTAACATGAGGGGACATAATTTTAAGGTGATCGGAGGAAGG
>JARFYF010000104.1:59463302-59473534 GCA_030265395.1 Rhina ancylostomus
AGTTTTTTAAAAAATCTCTGATATTCAGAGACATTTAAAACTACTGAAATTGATGTCAACATTTTTTTAAAAAAATAATTAAATAATAAAATTAAACCACATTAAAACCCTTACAAATTAATAAAATAGTAAACCCAAATAAAATAATCAAAAAATAAAACATTTGCCTTCTCCATTCTGCAGGCAAAGAAACACCTTTGAAATGAATTGGGTCTCTGGTCCAATGCCAGGTCTGAGCTGGTGGAGGATTGAAGAAGCAATTTCCCAGCGTAATGTAGGAAGATCCCAGTTAGACTGGGCCCTGTCACTGAACTCCATTTGGAGTCCCATGTGCGGCCAAGTGACAGATATGGCAATAGCTTTTGGTCAGAATACCCTGCTTTACCTGGAGTTCATGTAAATATGGAACTTGATTCCATGGGGATGATTGAATGTCATACCTTTTGGAACTGCCAGCCACAGCTTGGGAGATGTGGCTCAGTAGCGTCTGGATTCGAGTGTTGCATCAGAGACTCCAGCATAAAATGTTGGCTGAGAGTTCAGAGCAGAACTGCAGAATGGAGAAAGTCCTGCATTGTTAGGGGTGCTGGCTTTTGAAAACAATGTTAAACAAAGACACTTTCCTTTTGGATGGCTGAAAAATTTTGCAGCATTATTTTTTGCATGAGCAGGGCACATTTCATGATGTTATGGTTAACCATTATCATTCAACCAACTTCACTCAATAAATGAACCACTTGGTCATTACTTTATGGCTGAGTGTGGGAGCCTCCCAAATTCAAGTTGGCTGAATTGTGACAAAATGAGAATGGTAATACTCCAATAATACTTCCTTGGCTGTGCATCACTTTTGGAGAACCAGAGATCATGAAGTGTTGTAAAATTGCATGTTCCTTTTTTCTTTCCAATCCGCAAATGCTGGCCTTAGACATTTTTACTCCTGTTGTTTATTTACTACCTCCAAGCTCCTTTCTACCCATATTGTTACAATCCTCTTTAATACCGCATGCTCCAGCTATCTTCTTATCCTTTCAGTTAAATTCACTTTAATCCAGAGTGCTTTCATTTTTACATTGTCCTTTGTGTGGCACAGTATCAAACGGTTTCTGAAATTCCAAATACACATCTATTGCATTATCTACATTTTATCTATACATATATATTCTTGAAAAATTCAATTAAAATTGAATAGTTAAGCATTACTGGCTCTTTTTTAAATCCAAGCTGACTGTTGCTGATTAGCTCAAGCTTTCCTAAGTATTTATTCATTTCCTTCAACACTTAACCATTTATCCTTCTACATCCATTTGTGGATGGAGGTGGACAGTTGAGCAGCTACCAAGAAGAATTGCTATGAATGTCCCATTCACACTGGCTGAATGTATTGCCAAAGTGATTAGTGAACAATTTTTGGAGTTTGATTATTTAAATTTATTTTTGGAGGTGGAGTTCATGGCTTCATCAAAGTAAATGTTTTCTTTACCTGCAATTATGTGACAAGGGCTACTGGGGCCAGTGAACAACACCTTGTTTGCATTATGTTTAAATACTTATTAGGCCCATTGAATCTGTTGCCACAGTTCCAGGTCAGCTTATTGCACAATATTAAAATGTTATATTGGATAATCATCATTACCTGGAGCCCACTGTCTTAGCACTTCCTCTTATTCACTCATGAAGATACAGGAGGATAACTGATTCAATGAAATTAGGTGCTTTATTAAACAAAAGGACCTACAGAGACATGAGCAGCATTTCTACTGAGCTCCTAGTCCCTCACAGGCTGAGCAATTGCAGCAAGTTCTACACAGATAACGTAAAATTCAAGACAGAATGAGGCTAATTACATGCTCTGATTCCTAAAGTGGTATGAAACAGTATCACATATGCTACATCCCTCCATAAATAATGGAAAAAAAGAAGAAAAAAATTATATGCAAAATAATTGTCTAGTGTTCTTTCACACAAGATCTTGCAGATACTTGTGTTGATGGACTGTCCTTCCAAATTTTATCCTAACTGGTTGCAGTTCCCCTGGAGCCTGTGCTGATGGCTCACTCTGGAGTATTTGTGATGTGCCCTCTGGTATCTCCTTACCTGCTTCCCTCAGGCAAACCTCAGTGGTCTTCCTCAGGTGGCACCTGATCTTTTGATATGAGATGACCACTTCTGCCATGACTTTGTATGATTTGTGGTGTGACGTGTTGAGTCACTGCTGCTTTCTGCCAGTCTGGAATTGGCCGCTCTGGCTTCCCTCAGTGTATCTCAAACAGGTCTCTTATAACTCCATGTGGTATTATGCCCATCTTGGCTGACTCCATTTGTCTTCCTACAACTTTAAAACTGTTTTCCTGTTGCATGAATATAATTTGCATATATATCTCTGAGTTAGACAATGTAGTGAATGCTTGTGTTGAAGCAACTTTCATAGCCTTGTCATGTTGTACATTTATCAGATCTCTCTGCTTTGTTGTAATATTTCTAATTACAGGTGTGACATCTTTCCAGTGTAATAGAAGGAAATCCAAATCATAGTTAACCAGCTTCTTTGGGTTCACCGCCTTCTAAAGCATCTCTCAGAAATGTAGTCTTATACATTGATAGCGCATAACTTGTTGTTTTTAACTGCACTGACTTGTGATTGGTAGCTTTCTTCTCAGGGATATTAGGTGTTGCTCCTGAGTCAGGTGAAATGTTACAGGGTGGTCTTTAACATTTTGGTATAAATACATCTAGCTGGTTTTCTGACACTGTGTTCAACTGGTACCTTGAATCTAACCTGGCTCTGTCCCTGCACTCTTCATTTTGTTCACTCAGTGGAGCTTTGACAACTCCTCATTGTGCACTGTTTGTAAAAATGATTTCCCAATCCACATTGCTCACACTTTTATCCCCACATGCTGGCATTTCCTTTTCAGCTGCTCATGTTGCCATCCACAGTACTAGCAATATCAGAGCCCTGGGCTATTCCTATCCTTTCCTGCCTTTAGTTGCGTGCTTCATCCAAATCACCAAGCCTGGCTTGAGATAGCTCTACAGCTTTGTATGCCTCCATGTAGTTTTCTAGCATCAGCTCTGTCTTGGAGAGTAGCTGGTCCCTTAGGCTGGATTCTGTAAATAATTTGATCTCTGAAGTGTGAATCCTTCAAAGCTCCAAAACTGCAATTATCCACAAAAAATCTTAGTTCCATTAGGAAAGTATCAAACAATTCACCCTTCTCCTAGTTGCATGTAAAGGATGCATAACAGTCAACTCTTTCAGTTCTAGACACATTGCATTGTGCATCCAATGCTTTATCTGGGATCTCATTACTTTGGGATTGCATCTTAACTTTCGTCTGGTCCAGTTCTCCACCTTGGCAGCCCAATATAAATTCTTCTCCCATTACCTCCTGGAAATCCAGCAGCTTTATTTGTTCAGTCATTTACTATCTCTCAGGAATCACACTTTGCTCTGTATCTTGCGTTACCTCATTTTGAAAAGGACCACAAGCACCAGGTCTCAATATCTTGCACACATTTGCTCACTAAGGTGTTGGAAGATAGCTGATAATTTGAATTAACAAAGTGATGTTATTAAACAAGAGCACTTACAAAGAGACAAGCAGTATCACTACTCTTTGTTTACTCTCAGTTCCAGCAAGTTTTATACTAAAGCAATGTAACAAAATGCAAATGTAATTGGTTACAGGCTACAGTTCTTAAATTGATGCCAAGCAATGTTACATATCTCGTATTACCAGCCCCCACCCAACTCCTTGAATAGATTTTGCATCATACTACTCCTGCAGTACAGATCCAATCCAGTTTTGAAGGCAGTCCCAAAGCAGCCCAGTAATATCTGGGCAAAGAAAGTAAATTGTTGAGACTGGGGGTGGATTGGTGAAATGGAAGTATTTCTGCTGTATTGTCCCTCTGAGCATAAATAATATCTTATTTTTGGATCCTCTTCCATCTCCTGATAACATTTAGAGATCTGATGATGCCTTGGTACCTATTTTGTTACCCTGCTTCTGGGGACCATAAGCTGAATGTTAACTGGCCACGTCAACAACAGTGTTGTTCAACACTGGGATGCTGACATCTCATTCTCTGGACTGAAACTTCAGCCTGCTCATTTCAGTCCATAGCACCAATGTTTAGGTAGTGATCTTTCATCTCATGGCCACACGAATGCCTGATGGTGCTTAAAGAAGAAATATCCACTGCAACAAAGAGCTGGGCTGTCAATTGCTGAAGCGAGCTGTCAGCCTTATCCTATCCATGAGTGAAAGAAAACAAAGGCTTTGTGACCTGAAGTACAAGGCTAAGGATACTCAGAAAACAATTGTATTATTCTGCACTTGCCCTTTAGTTGATTCATGCCTGCAATTTCTTCACAGAACACGGTTCGCAAACTTTCAAGATTGTCCTGGAAACTAAAGGAATTAAAGATTTATCTTCTGTCACCACGGCAAAGTACCTAAGAGAAAAATTGTAGACTTTTCCTTTCCTTGAAATATCCTTGGTTATGTTATAAAGGAATAGAAATGACTATTAGACTGGGTGGCATGGTAGGCAGTGCAATGCCATTGAAGAAAAAGTAAAATGGACTTGTACAGCGCCATTTTTTTCCTTAAGATTCACCATTTTGCATTATGGAGCTGTGAAGTACTTCTGAGTTGTTGTCCCTTTTGTCATGAGGCATACATTCAAGTGCCTTCCCAATTTGCATGCAGTCAATTCCCACAAACAGCGAGATGAAGCTGGTCTAACAAAGTTGATTTAAAAATTTGCCAGGTAACCATACTTTGCTCTTCTCCTCTTTAATATATCATAGGATCTTTTACGCCCAAGTGAAAGAGCTGACAGTGTTTTGATTTTGTGCCTCAGCAAAATATCGTGCCTTTAACTGTATGGCACCCCCTCAATACAGTATTAGAGTGCTAGCCTTCAAATCTCTGAAGTACACCACAAATCCATAACCTTCAGAATTGCAATCTTACTTTGAGTAATCTGCTGCAAAACTTCCAACCACCCAACTGAATGGTAATTTCATGTGAATGATTCTCACACCATGCAATTTCCCTCACATCAAGAAGTGGAGTCATTTTGATTTCTGATGGGATACAGCAAGAATTATACTTTTTCAGCTTTTCCACTTAGTTTAACATGAAATCCAACATTCCACCACCATTAATTACAGTCAATTAAAGTCCTGCTTTTTCACTGAAGAAAATTGAAATATTTAGTGACACATCCACTATAAATGTCTAAATATATGTGGAAACCCTTGCACTGATGATAGTTGTCAGTAGCCTGAAGCACCAACTGTTCAGCTGTAAACATCTCCACAAACTGAAGTTTCATCTAAATATTTTACGAGTGTCAGATCAAATAGATTCTGTGAAAAATGTTATAATAAGCATTTTTAGTCATAATTTATGATAAGTAACTAATTATAACCAAACAGCATGCCTTGTACTGTAAATGTGTGACATTCTAGAGTAGTCAATTGATTTAAAGTTGCATTACTTATTTCTGAGTACTGCTGTAAATCAGTTAAGTAGTGCAGAACAGAGTTTTAATTGGTTGCTCACCTTTTGGGATTTGACTTTCAATCCAAAACTTTAAAGGACTTTGCATTTTATCATCCAGATAACTAAAAGTATCATGAGTTTTGCCATCTCTGCCCACACCTTATCACTGCTTTACTGAAAAGTCTAAGAGAGTCTTGAACAATTTCCTAACGTTTATGATGACTGAATCTCATGAGATTTCATTGCGGTACCCAACGTGAGCTGTTGCTCTGGTCCTGGTTATTGCACTTTCTCTATATAATGAAGAATATGTGAAGGTTTATGTTAAAAGATTTTGTCAAAGGATATCAAATGCATAAACAACAGGTACGGTTTGGATTTCACATTTTAGCTACCCAAGTATCAGAGGTATGGGTGTCTTGAATGCAGAATGCACCATAGAAAAATTCAAGAAGGCAAGTATGCTTTAATTACAAGCATAAGTATGTCTTAACTTATCAGCATTGTGTACATTGAACACAGAAAACACTGGAACTGTGCAGCGGACATCTGAATCATAGGTTAATGTTTTAGATGGAGCTCTTATATCATGGCTTATTGTCACCATGCTAAGTGAATCAACCAGCAAGCCATTATTCAATACTAACAGAATGCAGCAAAAAATTCTATTAAATCCATGGTTTACCTTGTATTTGTTGCCTTTTCTTGTGGCAAAGCACTTTTAGATAAAGTTGAAGTGCAGCCTCTGCTGCATTCTTTGCTGGCTGTACTGTGATGGTGGTTATATCATGGCAGCAGAGTGGAGTGTTTACAAGAATGCCTGGAAGCATTGTGCTGTCCCTTCTAGGATGACTTCCTGGATTTGTTGATGTTACGGGTTTTTGCACGATAGTGTTGATGTCAATTTGACTCGACTGTCTAAATTGATTTAAGAGAAGCGTGCAGCTTTCACACATGAGGTAGATTGAGGATACTTGCTGTTTGCCTTGAGGACTAGAAATAGGTCTGGACTTGAATGAGCTTTTATTTTAATGCACATAAAATTTGAACTGCAAATAACCACAAAGACCAGCATGATTGTACCTCCTATGAAAAGTTTCTTGGCTTGATTTTCTCAGCAGTAAAGGGCATCTGAAAATCCAATACTTTATCCAAATCCTTTCATAGGTCAGCCTGGGCTATGTCTGTTCTTTTGATGATTGCCCCAAATGGGCACAGTTTAAGAAATTTGTTGTCTGCCTTCCCTCTCATAGGGAATTGTAAACTTCACGTGGATTGACCCTGAAAGAAAGAAAATCACTAACATGACCAAAATATACCCAAGGATAGTCTGGTGATGTTTTTATGTAGCATAAGATATTTATTTTATGCTGCAGACCAAGTATAAATATCAGCATCTTTCTTATTGATTTATTTTATGTATTCCACAGGTGTGAATGAATTATTTAGATCTGTTTCTTAAGTTGAGTTAAAATCTATATAACACTTGTCATCATCTATCATTCTATTTATTATATGTTTGACATCTTGTTCAAAAGGCACTCCAATGAGTCTTGTGACGTCAAGTATACCAGTACTTTAATGTATCCCACTCAATATCATCATGAACTCAAAATCATTTTGGGGAAACTACTAATGCAATAAAGACCATCAATATAACATCAGGCACATCTTAACCTTAATGAAACTGTGAACTGCTCATTAAGCACGACCTTTAAATCTTCCAGATGCAACTTTTGAGCCACCAGATTACCATTTTAAAGTGAGCCATGTTAAACTGTATGATAAGATCATTATACATATGGTCAGAAGAGTAGCTTTTAGCCAATGGGTAAGATACAACTGACCGTTCTCTTTTGTACTTGCCCCCTGAATTTGTCAGTAGACCTAATAATAGCATTGATATTTCAACCTACTTCTAATCCAGGTACTGGCAAGGCATAAAGCACTCCAAATCGGATAGGGCACATACTGGGTAATTGATCTCTCATTCTGCAGTCCCCATAAAAATAAATAAATACATGGATTTAGTGTTACTCTCAAATAATGCAATTACGTCATTAACCTACTCAAAACGTTGTCATCTCAATACAAAAGACGATGTCGAGGATTAACCTCCTTGTGTTAAGGTTCTGGCAGCCAGGAATTTTGCCTTCCCTCTTAATCCACTCCAGAACTCAATTTACTTCAATAGATCAGAGTTCATAATCCATGCATAGCAGGGTAAAGCATGATTCTTCCTACCATGTGGAGGGAAAGGGGTAGACTGTTTAAAATGCTCGATTAGTATCCAGGAGACAATTGATCCAGAGACAGAAATTTGAATGCTATGCATAGTAAGTAACAAAGAAATTAGTAAATCTGGAATTAACAGCCAGTCTTTTTAGTAGATGGCAAGATAATTATTGCTACATCTTTAAATATCTATCCTGTTCATTAATGTGCCTTGGAAGGAAATTTGCTATCATTATACTGAGATGGGGGGTGCGGTAAAGAAAGATGGCTTGCTAAGTCATCAGGAATCACATCTTGTTGGTTTATCAATGACCTTTGGGATAGTCATGAGTATGCTCAAAGTTCAATTCATAGCATAGAGGGGCAGCTGTCACATTAAGATTATAATAATCTCTCAACCTCAAGTAAAGATATTTTACCACAAAATCCCTTTTTTTTGCCATTTACTCAAAAAATCCCTGATCAGGACTTCTGCACAGCTAGTGATAATTCAACACTGGCCCACTGGAAACATAGATAGACCTATAACACCAGTCCCACAACATTTACCTGCCACTTTACAAGAGGGTCTTTTGATCTCCTCCTGTAATGAGCATGGAATTCCCAGTGAAAAGGTGTCAACAGTCAAAAACAAGAGAACCATGGGAAATTCTTCCCCATGCAGTTGAGAGAAGAGGTGAAAACCTGACTTATATATATATATATATATATATATATATATATATATAAAATATATATACATACCCTTACTCAGCAGTGAGTGCAAATCAAACTAAGGGCCTTGGTGTGGTCAACTGAACCCAAGCAGCATATCCAGAGCCAACAGTTTGATCACTGTTTGCTTGAAAAGAGTTTCCTTCAAAATGGTGAAAGGATGTGTGGTTTGTTATATTATGGTGCAAAATGAGTTGGATGTTTCTTACTGTAAAGCTGGGTTGTCAAATCCCCAAAGTCCTGGTAATTTCTCCATACAGCACCCACATTCTCAAGGACTGAGGCAGTTCAAAAAGGCAGCTCACCACCACCTTCTCAAGGGCAACTAAAGATGGGCAATTAAATGGTAGCTTGGCCTACAAAGCCCACATTCCTTGAATGAATATAAAATAAAAGCAAATTGAATGAAACATCAGCAAATAATGTTCCATATGTTTCACCCCCCCCCCCCACCGATACAGCATAGCAACAGGCCCTTTGGCCCATGATGTCTGTGCCAAACATAATGTTATGTTTGAATCTCTTTGCTTGCACATGATTCATATCCCACCAATCCCACATATTCATGTTTCTATTTAAAATGCTCTTAAATGCCACTATTGTATCTGCTTCCACTCTTACCCCTAACACCCCATTCCTGACACCTACCACTCTCTGTGTAAAAAAAAGTGCCCTGCACATCTCCTTTAAACTTTCCCACCCCTCAGCTAAATGTCCATGCTCTTGCCCTTGAGACAGCAATGGCGGGTTGCCTTGAACTGCTGCAGTCCTTCTGCTGAAGGCACTCCCAAAAGGATTTTGGGAAGGAATTTTCAGAATGCATGTACATACACTCATTGGACCATCTATGCTCTTTTTCTCAGTTCTAGCAAAGACTCTTCCAAAGATGCTGAGTGTTTCCAGCATTTTCTGTTCTTATATATGTTCCCTACTTTGACTCATGATCTAGAAACAAACTGCACCCAACCTAGAATCTTGCCCAGAAGTAGAAGGGTACTGGTAATCGAATGAAACAATATAGGTATCCCAAGAAAACACGTGATTCAAGACCCAGACCCAGACCCAGACCCAGCACCTCAAGATGAGCATCTGAGTCTGACTTGGAAATGCATGATTGCATTGTCAGTGACAAATCATTGTCACTGGGTCTAAATCCTTGCAACCATAGGAAGTATAACACTTGTTCCCTCACCATCATCCAAGGACCTAAACAGCCCTTCCAGGCAGGCTAAGATTCACGTGCACCTTCTCCAATATTGTCTTCTGCATTCATTGCTCCCAACATGGCCTTCCCTACATTGACAAGACTAAGCATGGACGAGCGGCCATTTTGCAAGTGCATGTTCTCCGTCTGCAGTGGCCTTCCTGAGCTCTCAGATGCATGTCGTTTCAACCCCACTCCCATAGCAATCTGTCTGACCCCATCCTTCTCCACTGTTGGGGGAAGGACCTATGCAAACTGGAGGAACACGCCTCATATTCCTCCTGGATAGCCTACAACCCAATGGTATGAAAACTGAATTTTCCAATTTCAGGTTACCCACCCCTATGTTCTTTTCTCTCTCATTCCGATCCACCTGGGTTCTCTCACCCTCTTCTTCCAACCATCCCCCACCCACCCCACCTGATTCCATCAGTGCACCACCCCTCCCTTATTTGATTCTACTTGTACCTTCCTTAATTATCAGATTCTGGCACCTGCAGCCTCTTGTGTCTCCACTTATCACCTTCCAGCCTCCACCTCTACCTCCACCCTCCCCTCCC
>JARFYF010000104.1:59485138-59496503 GCA_030265395.1 Rhina ancylostomus
TCAAAGAAGGATTTAGGAATAAAAACAGGTAAAGCCTGAAATAGATATATAAATTTAGGTAAAATATTCATTTTAATGACATTAATTCGATCAATGATATAGAAAGGGGAGACCAACTTGATAAAACCCTTTTCACATAGTGTAGTGAGGTGAAAAAATTTTCTTTAAATAAATGCTTATAATTTTTAGTAATTGACACCCCCAGATAGGTAAAATGATTTCTTACAATTTTAAAAGGAATGTTAATATCAAATGGTACCAAGTTATTCAGAGGAAAAAGTTCACTTTTGTATAATAAACTTTTAAAAAGAGTTCTGATTTGTGCTCTCTGTCAGCCTTAACTGATCTTCCCCACTCAGATAGATTCAGGCTGAACTCCGAGAATAGCTGTAGGAGAAATTACCTGCAGAAGGAACATCTGCTAGGTGTCCCTTTACCAAGATATTAGTTCAAGGACTACTAGTGATATTTCAATTTGATTTTGGAGCAAACTGTAATGTCCTCCTGTAAAAAGTCAGAAATCCTAAGACAATGCAGTTGAAGCTGACAAATCTGTAGTGTTTATGTAGAGCAAGAGGAAGTGATGACCCCAAAGATTCTAGAGAGGTGATGTGGATGAGGTGATGTAGGTCAGAATAAATACTATACTAATTCCAAGTAAAGCATAGTGTATCAAATGGGACTGACAAGAGTGAACAATTATTGAAATGTAAATGGTGGTAATGAGAAAGATGTTTGCAAATGATACAAAAATGAGCCATGTATTTACAATGACAAGGAAGGGTGGAAAAAGATATAGATTGTCTGAGCAGATGGCAGAAAGATGGTAAATGGAATTTGATGTACAGAAGTGTGAGCTACTACAATTGGGAAGCTGTAACCACGGACTTGTTTCTGATTGTTTTATTTTTTGCACTAATTTTGTGTCGTTTTTTTTTCGCTATCTTGTACAATTTATTTGTTCTGTGTGTTTTCTGAATCTACAAGCATATGATGGTGCTGCAAACAAGTTTTTCATTGCACCTGCACACCACACCATTTGTATATCTGAAAATAAACTCGACTTGAAATTTGTAACTTAAAACATTATGTTGGCCTTGAAGGTCTCAGTCAATAAAGAACATAGCTGATGATATATTAGCCTTCAGGGAAGGGGAATAGTGGAAGATGTAGAGTTACACCATAAATGAAAGTTGAGATTCTTGATGAGCAGATGAAGTAACTGAAGTTGAATGAACAAAAGTTGAAGTCCCAAATGAAGGAAGTCTTCATAGGCCATTTGATCACCAGAGATGGTCTGGTCAGAGCCAGCAAAAGTCAAGGCAATAAAAGAGATGCCAAGCCCATCAGATTTTGCAAGAGTACAACATCTTCCAGAGTTCATCAACTATCTGTAAAAGTTTCTGTCCCATCTGGGTCAGATGTGCGAGTCACTCAGACAGTTGACCAAGAAAAATTTTGAATTGCGCTGATCTGACAAATGGTCAAACAGGTCAAGAAGACAATTAAACCAGAGCCTGTTTGAGTGCAATGGCTTCATGCTACAGGACTAACGACCTGAGTCCTGGATCATTTAATCCAGGGATATGAGATTGAAGTTGGGGAATGTACATTTAAGTGTTTTAAATGCATCTGAAATTTAAAATTGAAAAACCTTGCATCATTAATGGGAAGCCCAAAACTACCAGATTTTGATAAAATCACATCTGATTCACAGGGAAGAAAATCTTCCACCCTTAACTGGACTAACATATATACTAGTCCAATCCCAATCCCTGTGGTTGACTTTTAACAGCCCCTTTAGTTCAAGGGCAATTACGAATGGACAGAAAACACCAGCATAGTTCACATCCCACCAACACAACAAAAATTTCTCTGTGGTACAAGAGAGATAACATTGCAAGCTGACGCTTTAAAAAAGGCTCTTGGCATAACAATCTTGCAGGAAAGTTAGCTGATTAGATACATGAGCAGAGCTCTGATGGGCACAGAGATGCATAACAAGAGCTACTTGCTGTTATCTTTGTTCTGTCAAAGTTTCATCAATACACAAGCCGAGGAATAATATGTGTACACTATGATTGCAAGACCTTGCAAGATCATTGCTGTTATGTTCTTCCAATCAGAACTAGCAAGGCAACGGAGAATGCTTGTGAAGATGCAAGCATTTAACCTAGAGAGTTGATCATGTTCAGAAACGTGAGAAAACTATTCTTTTGTAATATTCTGCCTTAGTTGAAAGAACACAGAGAAATTTGAGTCATTGTACAACATGTATAGAATCATAGAGTTGTACAGCTTAAAAACAGGCCCTTGAGCTCACCCTATCTATGCCTATCTATACTAATCCCACTTGCCTTCATTAATTCCATTTCCCTCTATAACCTGCTCATTCAAGTACCTTTCCAGATGCCTCTTAAATATTGTTACTGTTCCTGCTTCTAACACCTCCTCTGGCAGCTCATTCCAAATACCAACTACTGTTTATGTGAAAAATTTACCACTCAGATCTCCTTTAAACCTCCTCCCATTCACATTAAATCTCTACCATCTAGTTTTCGACACCCCTACCATGAGAAACAGATACTGACTAAGTATGCCTCTCAAAATTTGTTTCATTTTAAAGTTGAACAGTGCCTTTGAAAAGATTTCTAGGCTCCTTACAACAACTTACTGTTTGTTAAAATGCATTGCAAAGTTGGAAAGTTTTAATATTCCTAAATGAAATTGATACATTAGAGAATTTCATTTTATAATAGTCTGTAGACTAATAAGGTGCTTCACAGCATAGCAGAGGGCAATATTATTTTTTGCTTTATTTTGATAATGTCCAAAATTGAAGGCACAAATTGGTTTCTGAGCATACTTGGAAACACAAGATCCAATTACCGCCAGACTTTTTATATTATTTATAATGTCCGCTTGTTCATATTTGTATCCAGCATTAGCAATTGTCTGAATTGTTTACAGGCCTGTATTAAGATTAGCATGCAGATTGTGGACTTGAACAAGTACACTGTGCTGGGAGAAAGGAAGTGTATCATTTTTTCCAAGTGACACAGGTGACAGGATAATACAGATTCGAGTTATGATGGAATATCCTATGGCTGTTGCTGCAATGAAAACAGGACTTTTGCTTTAACCAGAGAATTCACTATTTTCCAAAAACACATTATCAACTTAATGAAAATTCAAAACAAACGTAAAATCTTAATATGACATCTGCCTTTCTTTTTTGACTGATCAAGTATTGTGCATTGAAAATGGTTTGGGGTCAAAAAATACTAGTTTAGTGATCTCTTTAATGGTTCTGAATTAGCTGTCAGTAGAGACACAAGGACTCCCACTGCTGAGTTTAAGGCTCTCTACAAAACTCTCAGCACTCTCTGGGGTGATAAATTCATCTTCTCTGATTTCTACAGCCGCATTAGTTTTAGAAGATTCCTGGTGTGCAGAAACTGTGATTTTACGAAGTTGGCTGAACAGCCAATTGCGTTAAATCATTCATACACAGCATCAAATCAGGAAGGAAAAAGAACAATTTTTAATTAACTTTTAAAATATTTTACAGAATGCATATTAAGAATTGGAACATGGATATATATTTAAGGTAGAACTTGAAACTTTATAATCAAAAATTATTCAAAACTACACTCATCCAGACAGATTGGCTATAGTTAACAGACTCCACTCTCCTCCCCTGGACAGCCAAGGGAAACAATTGTATGATCTAAACAACGTTGGCTCCATCCTATCACAGGCTTCTTGTTCTTTTTGTCTCTTCCCTTCTCTGCAACGTGAGACAAATGTGCTTCTGTTCTAGTTCTGATGAGGGGTCATCCACTTGAAAGGTTAACTCTGTTTCTTTCTCCACAGATGCTGCCTGAAATGCTTCATATTTCTAACATATTTTGTTCTTATTTAAAACTAATTTTTCTTTTGTTTTGAAATCTATAACATTAGAAATATTTATTGCAGGGAACCACAATGCATAAATTTAATATTTTAAGCTGCGAGTTTGCGAAGCAGTAATTGTAGTTTAACTGTGTTACTTAAAAACTCAGAGCCCATGTAACAGAGTGAGGTAATTTATAACAAGACTAGGTCAGAAATTATATGCAAAGAATAATAACGTGAAATGCCAATAGATTCACTGCCATTAATCTTACAAATTCTCAGTCTTTCACATCAAATTGCACTGAATTCTTGTTTGACTTTTCTTGCTCACCTACTATAATTTCAATGGAAAAATTTCAGAACAACCCAGGTCAATATTTCCAGTGATGTAAACAACTTCCTGGAGTTTCTGCTCAATGGTGTCATTCTTTCTAAGAAGTTGTTGTAAATTAGCATGAAAGGATGAGGAATTTGAAGCTCAAATTATGGCCAGTACCAATCAAGTTTCTGTAATCTATGGCATGTGAACTGGTCCCACACAAAAGACTCACTGAACACTCAACTGGTTTGACGAGCGATGTGAGCTTCCACTAACTGTAGTCATTTCCCGTTGGCAGTCTGGTTTCCTCCCACATCTGAAAGATGTGCAGATTTTTAGAATCTGGAGGGGTGGGTGGGGGGAGGTGGGGTGGTATGTGGATTTGAAAGGAATGTGGGGAAAATAAAGCAAGATTGGTATAAGTTTAATATAAATAAGTGCTTGATGGTCAGCTCAGACTTGGTGGGTCAAAGGGCCTGTTTCCATGGTGTGACTCTAATCACTAAAAGCCAATTACCAGGTGCGGCAAGCAAGTAGGGTAGTAAATAGTTTGTTGGCATTTATTATAAGAGGATTAGAGTACAGGAGAAAAGATGAATTACTGTCATTATATAGGCCTTGGTGAGACTCCATGTACAATATTGTATACAGTTTTGGCCTCCTTCTGTTAAAAAAGAGGATATATTTGCCATACAGAGTTCAGGGAAGATTCGCTGTAATGATCCTATGGAAGGCGAGTTTGTTATGTAAGGAGAGATCAAGTAAACTGGACCTGTATTCTCTAGAATTGAGAAGAATGAGAGGAGATCTCATTGAAAATTACAATTCAATGGGTTGGATGCAGAAGGAAGTTTCCTTGGCAGAGAAAACTGGAATGAAGGGCTACAATGTCGGAATAAGAGGGATGTCATTGAAGACTTGGGTGAGGACCCACTTCTTCATGCAGATGGTGGTAAGTCTTTGGAATTCATCACCATCTTTGGAATTCTGTGGCTTAGTCACCTTCTGTTTGCAACAGACATCATGATATTTCTGGATATTAACAGAATAAATGGATATGCAGATAGTCTGGGAAAATAGCATTGAGGTAGTAGATCAGCTATAATAATTGGTTATTGGTTTATTATTGTCACATGTACTGAGATACAATGAAAAACTTTGTTTGCATGCCCTCCAAACAGATCATTTCATAAATACATTGAAGAAGTATGAAAGGAAAAGTTATAAAAGAATGCAGAACATGGTGTTACAGTTACAGAGAAAGTACAGTGTAGGTAGACAAGTAAGGTACAAAGACTATGATGAGGTAGGCTGAGAAATCAAGAGTTCATCTTTATCGTACAAGAGGTCCATTCAAGAGTGTTATAATGGGATAGAAGCTATCCTTGAGCCCAGTGATACATGTTCTCAAGCTTTGGTATCTTCTGCCTGATGGGAGGGGGGAGAAGAGAGAATGTCTGGGGTGGGAGTGGTCTTTGATTATGTTGGCTGCTTTCCCAAGGCAGTGGGAAGTGTAGACAGAGTCAATGGAGGGGATGCTGGTTTTCATGATAGACTGGGCTGTGTTCATGAATGAAGAAGCAGGCTGAAAGGCTACGTGATCCACTCTTTTTTTTCTTGCATTCTCAGATTTGCCTTGTAATAAGACTGCTGGGATTAAGAAATGACACTAAACTGAATGAAAAGGAGTCTTAAATACCAGCATATGGATATGTCTCCAAACAAGGGTAGGACATAAGAATTGGCCATTTGCCTTTTCAAGTCTGTCCCACCATTTAATATGATCATGGGCTTCACCACCTCTTCCCCATTGCCCTGAATTCACTGATATTTCAGCAATATATCTACTTTTGGATCTTCCCAGCACCTACTGACCTGTTTCATAAAAACATAAAACTATTGGAGTAAAGGCATTCAACCTCTTGTGCCTTCTGTGCCACTCAATAAAATCTTGGCTGATCTTTCATACGCTAACACCACACACATTGATTCTCTTAATGTTTAAAAATCTATTGATTTGTGCCTTGACCGTACAGAGTGACTAAGCCTCCGCTGCCCTCTTGCATGGAGAACTCCAAAGATTCACAGCATTCTGAGTGTGAAGAAATTTATTCACATTCTGTCCTGAGAGTGTGCCCCATGGTTCAAGACAACCCAACCAGGAGATACGTCACTCCCCCCTCTACCCTGGCAAGCCCCATAAGAATTTTGTACATTTGAATATGAGCACCCCATTAAGTTATTCTCAACTCATGAGAGTAAAGGCCCAATCCACTGAATCTCTCTTCATATAAGAAACTATCCATCCCAGAAATCAATCTGATGATCGCTAAAGCTGATGCGTTACCTGACAATCTATTAGTCAAACAAGAACGGATAGAAAATGGTACGAGGGACTGAGTGGCCTTGATGTATCCATGTGATAGTTTTGTCCACAGCAGGACCCTTGTATTAACATAATTTACTTACAAACAGCAGTATTGTCCTCAGCAGCAAACCCCAAAAGTAAATTAAATGTATGTCCATGGTATTGATCCAGATAGCAAAATCTAATGCTTTCTGTTTGATAGAGACTAGTGGCTACATTATGGACAACAGTAATCTACAAATAAGCTGGTTTGAGGGGTTTTATTGATTTTGTTGCAAAATGATTTCTTTCTGTTTTGACCAGCACACTGTTGCCACTGGATCAGAGCAGTTATCTGGATAATTACTGGATAAGTGGTTTGGCTTCAGCTATGGTTTTTCATGTGAATCAGTTATAAGCAGTTGCTGATTAAAAATTAATGAAAGAGCCACTGCTAACATAAATAAGTAAAATAAAATCAAAAGCACCTGCAGTTCTTAGTGGGATTCTTGATCCTATTCTTTGGGGGAATATCTAGCACCATAACATCACTGGCCTCAAAAATATTTAATGCCTCAAAAGGCACATATAACTAGTTTTGTTCAGGGTCCCATGTTAGGCTTGTACAAGGCTCCTTTCCCCAAGCACCAGTACTTTGTCAGCCATGAGGTCCGAAGCAATGTGTGTGATAGGCACCCCTTGCAATCACAGAGATTCAAAGGCTTTCCTTCTGTTAGCACTGCTGTAATAGAGCTAACAAAAGAAACCAGATGGGAATGCTCAAAAGGTGGGTCAAGTGGTTGAGAGAAGAGGCAGGCAAGGGGAGGAATGGCCAATACTATCATTGGGGTGGTACGCTGGAACTTCAGGATTGGGACATCAACTATTAGAGACACAACAGGAGATCCCACTCAGGAAATCTATTTTAGCATTGTAATTTTGGAGAGCTTTTAAGTGATGCAGTCACAGCAACACCTAGTCTCTAACCTGACAGCATCAGCATCGATTTCTCTAACTTGCAGCAACTCCTCCCCTCTGTTTTTCCTTTCTCCCTTCCTCTTTGTCTTCCCTCATTCCTGCAGCCCCTCTCCCCGTCTCTTTCCCCTCCCCTACCCTCACAACCTGATCATCACCTTCCTCTGGTTCCCCACTTCCTTCCCTTTATTCCATGATCTACTGTCTTCTATTAGATTCCTTCTTCTTCAGCCCTTTGCCTCTTCCACCAATCACCTCCCAGTTTCTCACACCATTTCCTTTCATCTTCCCTTCCCCACCACCTACCTTCCCCCCTCACCTGGACTCACATATCATATACTAACTTGTGCTCCTCCCCTTCCCCCTACCTTTTCACCTTTTTATTCTGGCTTCTGACCTCTACCTTTCCAGCCCTGATGATGGGTCTTGACCTGAAGTGTTGACTGTTTATCTCCCTCCATGGATGCTGCCTGACCTGTTAAGTATCTCCAGCATTTTGCTGTTGTGTTGATCTAGCTTCCCAGCATCTGCAGAATATCTTGTGTCACAGATTAGTGTGTAATTTAATAGTCAAAAGAATCCATTCAACAAATGTTAAGCACAAAAAGCTTTGTGATGGCAATTGAGATGGCAGCCAAAATGCTTAGGAACTCTGTCTTTTCTCAGCCATAAATGTAACATTAGTGTCCATTAAAGAGATAGCTCTCCAAAGTATTGCTCCAGAAAAAAAGAGAAAACGATGTGAGTGCAAATGGTACAAACCCCTGTTGTAGATGTACTATCAGTCATTCACCATGCAACTCTTCTTTCAAGCAGTCAAAATCAGAAGAAAGAACTCATAAAGGTAGCTTGCTTGAGAATACATATGACAACATGAAATCCAACAGCATAGAATGAATTTCTCATAAGAAGTCACAAAAAGTAATCTGCATAATATTAAAGCTGCTGCAAAGGACTAGGAACTTACTTTATATAGAACCTACTCTATAATGTTATGTGAATGTTAACTGTTAACCTACTCTAACTGCGATGTGAAACCACGGAGCTATTAGGTCACAATCCTGATTAATGTAAAGTCAATAGAGATGCAGATCAACACAGTGATAGACAGTTTCATTATGTGGAGGAATACTGTATATGCAAGTTGAGTTTTCAGTCATTTATCCTTAGAAAGATATAAGGTCAGTATTATATCTTACTCAAATCAAGATTTGAAAATTTTGAGACAAATGCAGATGGATACTCAAGTCATATTTCGAGATGTTGTTGTCCAAACTTTATGATATCTTCATAATTGCTTTACAGGAAGATATCTTTACAGATGAGGTCAGATGTCAAACTAGGGCCAGTTCCTTATTCACTGGACAGGCAAGTGAAAAAGTGTTTGAGAAATAATTTTAAAAATGGTGTTTTGGTCAAAATAGCCAATAGCAACTGGACACCTCCTTAGCTCTACCAAAAGTAGATAAAAGAGTAAGATTGTGTGGTGACTATAGCATAATATTACATCAGGCAATTGACACTGAACGATATCCCTCATCAACTTCCCAGGTTCTGTATGCTCAGCTGGCAGATCTAAATTTTTCACAAATTTGACCTGTCACATGCATATGCATACCCTGATGTGGATGAGGATGAGGATAATCAGAAGTACCTCACAATCAATACACGTAAAGGATTGGATTCTCACACTATGTTGGAGTGAGGAGTCAAATTCTCATCAAGTATCTTCCACTCCACTTTAACCAAAATTTTGCAGAACATCAACAATTTGTGGAATCAAGATGACCTTAAGACTACTGTTAACGAGAAGGTGATCTGTGTATTTTGAAAGAAGTACTGAAGCAACTTCACCTTCGCAATGTAAAATTGAAATGGTCAAAGTGCATCTTTGTACAGCCAGAGATGGTGCATCTTGAACTTAAGCTGATGATAATAGACTTCAGCCATCAATGAAAAAAATTAATGATGTTTTACAAACCAAGAGTCCCAAGATTGTCATAGAGTTTTGATTTTTTGGGGGGGGGGGAAATGTTGCAATGTTTTTCAGATTCTTGTCTTATTAGCCATGGTTTTAGCATTGCTGCACAAAATTCTCAAAAAGATAAGGAAAATGGAATTGGACTGATGTGCAACAGAAATCATGTGATCAATATAAATACAATTTGAGTAAGGTAATCACCAAAGTTTATGCATTTGATGAATATTGACAAAGGATTGGAGGAAGTTGTTGTCATGTATATAGCAACATTTTGAATGGATCACTTGATCATTTAAATGAGTACATGTCAACTTTCATCAAAAGGGGAGCAATCACTTTCTTGTGCTCCATAATGCACACATAAAATGTATTGAAGTTGAACTTGTGTAATTGTATGACTTTTGCTATGTTATTCCAGCTAAATTACTGTTGAACAATGGACCAATTTTCACTTTGCATTTATTTGAGAATTTTACATCGTGTAACAGCACCAAACATCTACCAATTCCTCCATATCATCTTGCAGCAGAGAGATATGTAAATAAGTTAAAATAAATCTTGAAGGAAATTTGTTTTTGTTCAAATCCCATATGATACATACTCTACTATTAGTTGTGCTCTGGCAGAGTTGTTTGGGCTATCTTTGCAAGTGATTCAGTTTGGTAGAGCCTAACTTGGAGGGGAAAGTAGAGAGGCAGCAACTGAAGCAAGAGGAGATGTTGCAAGCAAGAGGAAAGTAATTTCCATTTTAGGAAGTCTGTATCTGACCAGCGAGCAAATACAAGCCTTAGCAAAGGTGATGTGGTTTCAATCTATCATCTTACCTCATATTGGAAATCATGTTAGAAATGTCTGTGTAGACCAAATGATGACACCAAGAGAAATGTATGAAGACAATGGAATGTAAGATGGGTGTGTTCCTGTCATTGACAAAGAGTCAACTATAGTTTAAGAGTTAAAAAATAGTAATGAGTCAAGAGGTTGTGTGTTCTTCAGTATGATAGAGATGAGCACACAGGTGAGGAGGTCAAACCAATTAAAGAAGCCAACAGTGTACAGGTTGAATCAGTAATGACTGTGCATAACTATGCAAAGTATTTACATATGTTTTCTTCAAAGAGGAAGAACAATAAGGTGTATTTATATATAATTATGTAAATCAATCCGAGGATGTCATGACATCAGTACATGTATATATGATGTAAACATTGCAAGTGGAAAACTCCTTCAGTACGAATAAACAAACTTGTGTGAAGCTTCTGTGTCCTATAACTGAAATGGTAAGTATGAATTACTGGAGCTCCAGGCATCTTCAAGGTCCACTTTTGGATACATTACACTAAGTGATGGTTGGGGAAAGTTGTTCCCATCTTAACTCAAGCAGGAAAGGGCTTCAACTCTCTTGCTTCAATGTGAGAGGTGAATGCTGCTTGTGGTCCTCAGATACTAAAGTGAATTTTGTGTGAGCAAACATGTGTATTATATGCTATGTGATCTCACTCTAGATGTCTGGCAGCCTTGATACACAAAAGACCCAGTGTAAATTTTGGAGATTGTGTGACCAATCATATTACACAAATGAGTTTCACATTAATTTCCATGCACAGCATACAAGAACCCTGCCCCACTTGAAAGAATATCTAGCCCATTAGCAATAAGCACCTCTGCATAAATGGCAAACATTGCTGTTCCATATATCGGCAAGTCCATTTCTCTTCTACTGTGAATTGTCACTGATCTCCCTCAAACCAACTATCGGACTCACTTAATCAGTTCCAATTCTGCTCCTGACCCTTCACTTCCTTTGAAATCCCCTCTTATATGGGGTAGTTGCTAGCATGCAAGC
>JARFYF010000104.1:59520027-59531611 GCA_030265395.1 Rhina ancylostomus
ATTGTTGAAGGAGAAAGGTTATTTTTGATTTTAGGACCTCTTGGGATTCTTGGAATCTTCATTGCAGTTTTGATGTATAATTGGGAATCTGACTATCCTGGAAAATCCAGGCTTTTGCTCTCTGTCCAAAGTGGAAGAGATGAACTTGGCTCACGTTTTCTTCCTCAGGCTGTGGTGCACTGCAAATTGTGGCTATGATTGCATGGAAAGATCCTTAGGTATAGAAATTCAGTGCAATCTAATGCAAGGGCAGAACTGCCATTCATGTGGCAGTGAATGCCACTATTGCATTTTCTGGTGATACAGCCAGTAAATGTACGACTGGTCCAGGCTTGTGTTAAACCTTACCTTAAATTACAACGTTCTCCTTGCAACTCGAACTCCAATCAATGAAATCTGCACAACTAACCTTCCTGTCATTCAATTACAAACATCCTGTAAGCCCTTTGAGGAACTCAAAAATAGTGCAAGTGGAGAAGATCTTCCAGCTGTTAAACCATGCATGCTTAACAAATAGAATTAGCTTGATTATCATGGCCCAATTTGTCAGTACTGGCATTGCACCAGTGTAGAAGGTTCCTCAATGAGCTTTGTGCCTTCACTTTCACCTGCAAATGTCACTTTTGGAAGAGACTTGTGTGACAGGTCATTGCTAACTTCTGTTCACATTCCTTTCTCAGGCAGAATTATATTCAAAATGAAGAAATGCAGAATAACTCCATGCACTTCATTTCCTGAAAGGGATGTGGTTGAATGATGGAGAGGGAAGGTTTTTTTCTAAGGCCCATCTATTAGAGCTGTTTGCTATTAGAGGTGCAGAGGTTAGGATAGATGGATTATGTAACAGATAACATGGGGAGGACAATGTTGGCATATATGATTCAGTGAAATGCTCTCCATTGAGAGAATACATGTAGAATGATTTGCGGAGTTGATCCATCAACTGCACAAGGAAACAAACGTTGTTCTCCCTGTCAAGCCACAAGCTCCCTTTATATGTGACTGATGATCCTCCCTCTGCTGGGTATGGGGCAAAACACAAGACGTTACTCTTTTGTAATAAAAGCAGAGAATAGAGAACAACCAGCAGGTCTGAGGAAAAAGAAATGGTTAACATTTCAGGCTGGCATGCCTTCAACCTGAAGAATTAGCTACTTGGTTTCTCTTTCCACAGGTACTACTTAACCTTCTGAATGTTTCCAGTATTTTCTGTTTTGTTTCAGATTTCCAGCATCTGCTGCCTTTTTTTACTTTCACTACTTTTTTGGAATGGGAACTTAGCAACAAGCCTCACCATTTTACTTTCATCTGCACTCTTGGTTCACCCAAAACTGAACAGATTCCAGAAGGAAAATTTCCCTGATGATTCCCTCAATCAAATTTGTAAAATAAGACCTGCCGTTTACCATCTGCTGCTTACGGTCCCTGATTAGCCTGTGCCTTTCCAAGGATTTACTAAATTAATCTTATGTAATAAAGTCTTGAATGTGCCAAGATTCTGGCACAGTATGAACTCCTATTAGAAGAGTGACAGTGCTTAATGTACATTTAGAGCATGCAAATAACTTGCTGCATCCAAGAATTGAAAATTAACCCATTGCTGTTCAGTCACAGCTGAGGTAAGACTTGGTGTATTATCCTGATAGCCAGTTTCCCTTTTCATCTAACCAGGTTATAATTTTGGCCAGCCTTCAGCTTTTAGACACTGTTCCTATCTCAGATTATCTATGGAAAGCTTTGAGTCTTAGAGACTAAGACACCTGCGGTATGAGAGTCACAGAGCCATGCAGCATGGAAACAGGTCCTTCAGCCACCAAATCTGTGATGACCATCAGCCTTGTATCTATACTAAATGTACACAACTCTCATCTTATTCTCTCCCCAGTCCCACCCTCCCCAGGTTTTACCATTCACATGCATACATGGGCCAATTAATCCACCAATTCGCATATCTTTTGGATGTGAGAAGAAGCTGGAGTACCCGAGCGAAACCACATGGTCATGAAGAGAACATTCAATCTCCACACAGACAGCAATGGAGGTTAGGATTGAACCCGGGTCACTGGAGCTACGAAACAGCAGCTCTAATCGATGCGCCACTGGGCCACCTTGCCTTTGACTACTTCTCTTCAATCTTGTTTATTCAGGAATGGAGATCAATGATAGCTGATCATGTTTGCTGATTGCTTACTGTTGAGTTATTAATCCTGACGTATATGGGTTTCCTCTGGGTGTTCCGCTTTTCTCCCACGTTCCAAAGACCTACGAGTTAGGAAGTTGTGGGCATCCTTTGTTGGCGCCAGAAGGATGACAACACTTGCGGGCTGCCCCCAGAACACTCTACACAAAAGATGCATTTCACTGTGTTTCGATATACATGTGACTAATAAAGAAATCTTATCACCCCACTAATTGTATTGGTGATTGGATCCCAATGGCATCACTGGCTGTATTGTGTATATTTGAAGAAAGACCCCTCTTCTTCAAAGTATTCAGCTCTGCTCAAACAAATGGTTAACATGGTAGAAATCAGAACAAATTTGACTGCTTTCACCTGAATAAACCTTGTGTTGGTGGTGGGGAACAACAGGTCACAGCTTCTACCTCCTCTTCTTTTACACCATAGCACATAAGCTCAGACTCACTATTTGATTCAAATGCATTATGTGCCAGTGCTATTAAATAAACAGGGAACTGAAAACCTATCCCACAACAGTATTGTCCTGCTTCCACTGAGTTAACAGTTTAATTTAATTTTTGCTGCAAAAAATAAGCAAGCAACAAAAAAAAATCAATGAATCAGTTCCACCCACAGATTGCAGCTGCTTGGCAATCAACTGCTTTGTTGGCAGGGCGGCTAGCAACAGACAGATGAAGCACTAGAACATGCAATGGTAGTTATTCTAAATATTGCCTGGCCTCTCTGACTTTAGCATGCTGATTAAATGGCAAAATTCAGAAGGGTGCACTTTTCTCTGAAATTACCAATGCAGAGTGGGAAGCCGAGTTGATGTGAAATGACATTGCAGCTGTTTGGTCAAGTCCTTTGTGGCTCTCGCATGCAAACCACACAATTTGAGTCCAGTCTTTGCAGCATTTATAGGCCATTAGTGAGGTTGTATTCTTTGCTCATGTGATTTATATGTCCTATCCTCTTTTATCAAATTAATTTGACTGTTTTGTTAGTTAACAAATATTTAACGTTTTCTATGAAGCAATAACCTATCATCCATCACTATTGTAGAGTCTGTACAGCGTTAGCACTTTCTATAACAACTGATGCTCCACAGTCACAGTAATTTTAATTTACAATCAATTCTTTCATGCATTTTTTTTCATCTTCATATTGAAGATTTACACTGTGATGTATAGGCCTAAACTGGTTTAGTCCTTTATATTTGAAATGCAATGGAAAGAAAATGGAAAGAGCAGCATTTTCCTAAGAAAGGAATATGCTGATGAATGTCTCATGTACATTGTGCTATTGTTTATGTTTTCTATGTTGTGGTTTTCTTCATAATTCTCAGCAAATGAAGCAAATGACCTTGAATATAGAAGCCTTTCCTCATTCCTGCAGCTGATAAATAAGCGGAGTGATCACGTCAAATTTTACATGACTTCCTAATGTCTCAGGTTGCTATGGTTATATTTGGATAACTGTAGATGCTCTCTAAAGCTATTGGCATTGTCATCAATAGCAAATGAAATGAACCAATGTGACTTTTAGCTCATTGTTTAGCCTAACAAAGCTTTGGCCTTCAGTCTTCTTGTCCCTTCTTCAGGCATTTTATCTTGCCTCAAGAGAAGATGGAGAATATAGCTTTTATTGCTGACAGCCAACTAATTCAGCAGGATGAGGATGGTTAATTTCAGAAATGGCTGTCTTACTTTCTGAAACTTCCAAGTCAAAATTAAGATAACTTTATTAAAAAAAACTATTGGTTTCTAGTACCACAACAATAATTTCAATTCCCGAAATTAACAAGGGATGTAAATGGAATTTGATTTCATATGGACAACGGGTACCATGTTCAAGCATTTCTGGTGAATAATGTTCCCCTAATTTCTCCTTCCATGTTAGAAATCTGGTTAGTCTGATTATTTGAGACTTCTTGTCTTGGCTCAAGTATCAAACGAATTACTGTATACTTCATTGATGGCAAGTGTGTTACAACTTAACCCATAAAATCTCTAATCTCCTGTAAACCACTGGCATTTCTATGATTCTGCAAGGAAATTAAGACAGCAGTAGCTCAGAGACTCTGCCCTTCTTTCATGCCTTATGAAAGGTTTCATAGACTGACCTGCATTCCACCTGGCCATACTGAGATGCTGAGTTCTATAAAGTACCTAAAGACATTCGAACGCACATTCAGAGATGTCGAAGTGATGGTTTTGGTTGATCTGCATTAATAGTAGCTTTGGTAGAAAATTCATAAACTACCGATGTGCTGTTGTTGCTGGGGAGAATAGATCTTTGTATGAGTTAATCTTTATTAGCTAGGGTGTGAATACATATCAGACTCGAAACCAGTGATTGAACCATATATTATGCTGCAAAAATACTTGCCTGGGCAGAAAAATCGGAACCACCCACCCACCCTCTCACCATATGCAAAGTAATTGTAAAATCTTGTTAAACAAAAAGCATGGCTCACAGAACACCAAAAATGAAATGCCTCTTACACACATCCAATAAGACAAGCATATAAAATCTATAAACTCTTCATTTAAATAAAAACATTAATCTTTCCACGCATAAAAATTCAGTCCTTTTTCTTTCTGTTCCTGTTGGCACCCCCTTCAGATATTGCACCTTAACAATTTCAGGATATACACCTTAACATAAATGCTGTGTTTGTGAGCAGAGGGTGAAGTTGGCTTAATTTTGGATATTACTTTGGTTACCTTTCATAAGTCCATGAAGCCTAAGCGTATTGGTATTGGTTTATTATTGTCACTTGCTCCGAGATACAGTGAAAAACTTGTCTTGCATACCTTTCGTAGAGATCAATTCATTGCAGAGTGCATTGAGGTAGTACAGGGAAAAACAATAACAGAATACAGAGTAAAATGTCACAGCTACAGGGAAGTGCACTGCAGGTAGAAAATAAGGTGCAAGGTCAAACAAGATAGATTGTGAGGTCATGAGTCCAGCTCATTGTATAAGGGAACTGTTCAATAGTCTTATCACCGTGGGACAGAAGCTGTCCATGAGCCTGGTGGTATGTGCCCTCAGGCTCCTGTATCTTCTGCCTGATGGGAGAGGAGAGAAGACAGAATTACCTGGGTGGGTGGGGTCTTTGATTATGCTGGCTGCTTCACCAAGGCAGCGAGAGGTATAGACAGAGTCCATGGAGGGGAGGCTAGTTTCTGTGATGTTCTGGGCTGTGTCCACAACTCTCTGCAGTTTCTTGTAGTGCTGGGCAGAGCAGTTGCCATACAAAGCCATGATACATCCAGATAGGACGCTTTCTATACTGCATCAATAAAAGTTGGTGAGCGTCAAAGGGGACAAACTGAATTTCTTTAGCCTCCTGAGTAAGTAGAGGTGCTGGTGAGCTTTCTTGGCCATGGCATCTATATGGTTGGACCAGGAAAAGCTATTGGTGATGCTCAGTCCTTGGAACTTTAAGCTCTCAACCATCTTGACCCCAGCACCATTGATGTAGACAGGTGCATGTACACCGTCCCCTTCCCTGAAGTCATTGACCAGCTCTTTTGCTTTGCTGACATTGAGGGAAAGGTTGTTGTCATGACACCATGTCACTAAGGTCTCTATCTCCGTCCTGTACTCCAACTTATCATTATTTGAGATACAGCCCACTACGGTGGTATCAACTACAATCTTGTAGATGGAATTAGAGCAGAATCTGTCCACGCAGTCATGACTAAATTGGGAGTCGAGTAGGGGGCTGAGGACACAGCCTTGTGGGGCACCAGTGTTGAATCATGCTGGAGGTCAAAACACTTTCAATCATCTGGTATCATCTAAGCACAATCATGCAAAGTTCTTTTACAAAAAGATCTTATTCCTTTGCCAGAGGCAGAAGTGCTTGATTCCAAATCTTGTCTGAATGAGACTGCCAAACTGTGTTTAGAGTATTGGGTAACAATGTCTTCTCTATTCCACAGCTGTATAAAAATAAGGATTTAACTGGGAACTGATACAGGCTGAATTATTGCTTGATTCATTATTAATGATTTGCAGGTAACTGGTGTATCAGAATTGTTCAAAGCTGCAACATCTGTAGGAGATGATAGTTGACCTGAAGGTCACAAATGTCTGTAAAACATAAAATAAATTTACAGTTCACATGCAGTTACATTTGAGAGGGTCTGTCTTTACTCAGCACTTCTGGAGCTAGATCATTGAGAAAACAATACTAAGTATCCCTCCCTCAATCCCTCAAAAACTGTAAGGTTTGAAACTTAGCACATATGGGGCTGGGAGTATCCTCAAAAGCTTTATTCTTCATCTTTAACAGATGAAATTGGATTGTTACATTCCTGCTTTATGTCCATATATTTTAGAAACCCATATCTGGACCCCAAGTCTTTCCAAATGATCAATAAAGCCCCTTGTCAGGCACTCCTTACAACTGTCCAAAATGGGTTTGCATGGTTTTTAGAGATGGAGAGAGGTTGTGTTTTGGAAGTAGTGGCAATGGACTCACAGCAAGGAAGGGATCATGGTGGGGAGGTTCAAGAAGATGGGTTGTGGGGGTGGGAACTTGAGTGATAGGCATTGGAGATGTGGGAACAAGCAGAGAAACACAGTGCTGGCTTGACAGTAGAAGAATCACACCTACTCCTCTTGAACCTCTATGTCTGTCTTGTTTCCCCTCACAGAAACTGAATTGTGAGGAACAAGCTCCTGACACTCTAACCCAGGGATTTGTAAAAGCTTCCTGAAGCACCTGCAGGAGTTCCACAGTATTCCTGGCAACTGTTGCCAGCAGTGATCGGATTTGCTCAACAAGCACAAGAAGCAACATAAATTATTGAAACAAGACCCAAAGCCCAGTTTCACACTATCCTTCTGGTGGAGGAATATATCACCTGCTCAGCACCAATTCTGTCCCTGCAATGAATCCTCAATCCATTGTTGTCTTGCAGATATATCTTTCCTATGGACTGCTGGAAGGTGAGGCAGATGGTCCCAATAGGTTTGCTTGGGCTTTGTTTTCTATCTATCAAGAGGCCACAAACCTGACTCTTTTTTTACTTGCTGTTCCACCAGCCCCATCAACAGCAGGCTGACTGACAAGTAGAAGTCTGGTTGAACCATTTTGATTCCTTCAATGTTCAGAATCAGAATCCGAAACAGGTTTATTATCACTGACTTCCATGTCATGAAACGTGTTGCTTCACGGCAGCGATACAGTGCAAAGACATAAAATTACTATAAATTACAAAGTAAATAAATAGTACAGAAAAAAGGAATAATGAAGCAGTGTTCATGGATTCATGGGCTATTCAGAAATCTGATGGCAGAGGGGAAGAAGCTGTTCCAAAATTGTTGAGTGTGGGTCTTCAGGCTCCTGTACCTCCTCCCCATGGTCATAATGAGAAAAGGACATGTCCTGGATGGAGAGGGTCCTTTGCGAAGGATGCTGCCTTCTTGAGACACTACCTCCAGAAGAGGATTTTCTTATAATGAAGGAAGCAGGGATACCATGGATACTCAAAGAACTGGCACAGACCTGAGCAACTAAACAGTCACCACATGTGCTGTTAAGTCTAATTCTGATTATGTCCAGATACAATAATATTGTGATTAGCACTCCAGCAGTCTGGACTAATGATCTGGAGCAGTGAATTCCAATCCCATCATGGAGTATTTTAATTCAGTTGGTTAAACAAATCTGCAATTTAAAAAAGATAGTTAGTGTTAGTGGTAATGACCAAGAGACCATGGTTTTGTTGTTAAAAACTCATCTTCACTAATCTCCTGCACTCGTTTGGTTTAGCCCATGTTTGTGATTGAAATGGCCCGAAAAGCTATTCTGTTTGGGGCCACTTTGGGATGAGCAATAGATCTCCATGAAACACTGCGCTGTCAAACTCAACCTCATTGTGGTTTGTGCCAGTGCAGGGGTTAAGTATCTGTTTTGCTGTACTTAAAATGTAAAATTAAGTGACTTTAAACTTTTAAGATACAGCTTCAACAGCACAGTTGTCATCATCTTTGATTTATGTTTATTCACAATGTTAAGCATCATCTGATGACTCAGATAAGTAAGCAATGGTTATAAAAGTCCATTTTTATAATATTCATCCTCATGTGGCTGGTATGTAGAAGCTTCCCTCTGTCTTCCCACAAGAGGCATGCCAGTGTGTTGCTTATCAATCTTTCATTGTGGGATCTGTTTTTGTTGAGAACAATATGGATGTAAACTCAATGAGTGATAAAGTGCTGAATGTCACTGTTCACTGTTTTTTCCAATTTAAACTTGTCCATATAAGTCAGCTCTAATGCAACAAAGAGGAGCATAATAATAACATCACTATCTCACTAACTATACTTGTAAAGATTAAATGTTTTTTTGCATGTTTGTTTCAGGGTGAACGTCAAGTGTGTGTTACTTATGTATCTCTCCCCTGATTTTCTCTTTTCCATTTCAGGGCACTAGCTCATTTCCTCTGTTACAGTTTGATGACTGATATTTGGCCTCTGGTACCTTCCTGAAATGGTCATTGCCATGTTTGAGTCTTGAGAATAAATAGCAGCAGGCTGCTTGACTATAAGGGACATAGGAAGAGAATTTGATTTGGACACTTTCTAGCAGAGGTCACTATGTAGCAATCAGGAGAAGGAAGCCAAGCTGATCATTCTTTGAGAGAGAGAGAGAGAGAGAGAGAGAGAGAGAGAGAGAGAGATACTGGAAAAGGAATGGAAATAGAAATTGTTGAGTGTGGGTCTTCAGGCTCCTGTACCTCCTCCCCATGGTAGTAATGAGAAAAGGACATGTCCCAGATGGAGAGGGAGAACAGAAAGAAATGGAATGAAATGAGATGCCAATCAGTAGTGCTCATGGAGATAGCTAGATAATGATATCACCTTGGTAATGTCACCTCTAAATTGCACCTAAACTGAAACTTGATCAGGTGAACTTCCATTCTATTTTATTGCCAAAAAGACAGGAATAGCTTCAATGGCAAGAATTAGTCTTTTAACTTGAAGGAGATGGCCAAACTATCAAGGAAAATTTGTTGTAACAGTTCAAGATGTACATTAGGCTGAATCTTCTGCCCACTGATGAGCCATCTGAACTTAACAGATGCCTGCCTGAGCAAGCCCATTGGAAATGACTTCTGATGGGAAGTCAGCTCCCACCACAGCACAAGGCTCAGTGCAGAGCAGGTCCTTTTCCATCAAAACTGGCAAGCAGCACCTCCAAGAATGCTATGTGAGCCAGCTAAGCCTTTGCCCAAGGATCAGCAGCTGTAAAAAAAAGATCAAATGTATGTAGAAGTATGCAACATTGGCATTCAAAATCATTAAAAACACACCCAAAATTTAAGAACACTTCTGCCTTTCCCTGTGAGTTCCTTCTGCACAGTTACACAGACAAAAGCCAGCAGTTCCAGGTTATGGTGCTGGCTTTTTTGCAGAAGATCCAGTCCATTATATAAAAGCTCTGGTGGGCGTGTGAGAACTTGGTTACATGTCATTCCAGTGACCAGCGAGAGTCAATAGAAAATGATCTACCAGGTTTCTTCATTTAAAAAAAACAAAATAATTTACAGCTAAACTAATGGATTTCTGTTCTTTACTTTCAAACGCCTGTATCAGATAAGATGATTAGGTGAAGCTCCATGTGAGTCATTTCCTAATAACATCTGTGACACATTTAGTCTAAAATCTAATTTAAAAAAAGACAGAAAAATTGCTTGGTTACATTACCTAATTATTTATCAGCGTGGCAAACAAGATAGGTATGATAGAAAAAAAATAGAAAAAGTTTAATGTCTACATTAGGAAGCTGGGAAATATTTGATGGGCTAATCACATGTAAAAGGGTTGAAACCATCCACCTGGATGGACGCATCCATAAGTATTAAAGTAATTTGGGGAAGAGATAGCTAAAGCATCATCGCATACTGTATATATTAAGATTCATTAGAAACAAAGGACAGGCACAGTTGATGTAATTCCAAAGGTCGGTTGATGTAATTCCAAAGGTTAGAAAAGAACATACAAAGGAAGTGCAATGAAATATAGTTTGAATTTCAAAACCTGTGAAAGCTTGCCACATTGTAAATTCCTGAGTAAGGTTAGAAGGTGTGAAATCGGGACAAGTGGAAGAAACTTGCTACAAAACAGAGAGTAGAGGTCAATTACTCAACACCAGTGAAGGAAGGAAAGTGGTGTTCCATATGAATCTATACTGCAGCTACTGTTCACAACTGAAATTAACCATTTGGAGTTGGAATCAGTGTTACATTTCCAAGGTTTCCACAAAATAGATTCAATAACAAAGGAGCATCAAAATACAAAAAAGATATCAATACATCTGCAAAATATGCATGTAATTGCAAAATGCATTTCTCTGTAGATAAGCTTGAGGTGTTCTACTTTGATAGGAAGAATAAAGAGGTCACTTTCTGCTTGAGTTCAATGGGACAGAAGAATTGTGCTCTAAACATGCAGATAGATACACAGTAGATGTGGCAATGCTGGTTCATGTAGCTTTAAAAAAAGTAAAACAAGCACTGGGTTTCATATCAGTGGGGAAAAAATTGAACAGCAGCAAAACATGTATTGAAAAGAATAAAAGAAAAATAATAACTTTTTAAATTTAAGTTATCATCTTTATGCCTGCTGAGAGTTTGCATTGAAAACAGGCTTCTGAAGAGATCTCTTTGATACTTGGAATTTTAAGTTGTTGAGATTTTGATATGGTAAGTATATAAAGCATTTTGTCCACATTGGCTTATTCTCCATTGTATAAAATTGCTGTCTGTCTCGCCAGGCTTCACACTGTTTGTTCCAGCCTGGTCATCAATGTACTCCTCAAATGGAAGTCCATTTCCCCAGCACTGCAGCATGAAGTGTTGCATATATGCTGTCTCAGCATAGGCAACTGGCTGGACCTATTTGCTCAGACCAATGTTGGAAATAGATGTAGGGAGTTCTGCCATTATACTTGGGTGAGGGCTGGCATAAATGCTGGCAATGGGATGAAAAACCTGCCCCAATAATTTTTTAAAGCATTACTTGTAGAACAAGTTTAAATGAACATGTTAATAGCCTCATCTATTTCAATTCCTGTTTGCATTTATATTCCACCTTGGTGGTTTAAAGTTCCAATAAAAGATAGATTGTTGGAGGTTAGTTATTAGATTTTGTGAAATAAAGAATTTATTTTCAAGCATGTTAAGTTTGCATTCCCTTTGAACTTTTCATATCCCAAATAACTTCTTTCTTCTGTATTATGTTTGTCATTGTTTTACATTGAAGAACACTGATGGGTGAAGTGCACATTTGGTTTGGGAGTCTGACCTTAATGATACTTCACATGAATTAAGAAACCTGTCATGAAGACTTTTTTTTAATTATGTGGTTGTCAATTTTTTA
>JARFYF010000104.1:59601322-59619745 GCA_030265395.1 Rhina ancylostomus
TTTTCCTTGTACTACCTCAAATACTCTGTGTAATGAATTGATCTGTATGGATGGTATGCAAGACAAGTTTTTCACTGTACCTTGGTACAAGTGACAATAATAAACCAATTCCAATTCCAGAAAGTAGCACTGGATGGTCAAAACCAGCCAACAGCATGAAGCATGTAGCATTGAGAGAACAACTGAAAGGGGAGGGGATTCAAAGGAAGGTGGGGGGGGTGTTAAAGTGAAAGGGAGTGTCCAATGAGGACTGAAGTTAAAGGGAGTGGGGAGAGGATTAGGAGAAAGGGGACTAGGGGAGAAAAGGGACCAGGTGAGGGAGGGGGAATGAGGAAGAAGGCAAAGCAAGAATGTTTGCATCTGCTTTATGGAAGATTGCAGTCAGTGCACCTGAGCCCACTCAATGTTTTGGGCAAGTATCTGCCTTGTACATGTTTGATCTATGAAGCAGAGCCTGGTTTCCACTGTCTTGGAGCTCCTTGCATTCAGACCAAGATGTTTCTCTATTAAGCCTGTGTGCAACTCCACATTAAAAGTATTCCCTCATAGGCATCTTTCACTCATCAAAATGAAGCCTGGCATCTGGAAAGTCAGGACTCTTATGAAAAATTGCATCAGCAAAAGACCTGAACATTGCTCAACTCTAATAGCTCAAATGTTTCAGCACTAGAAACTCCACCAAGTGAGGCAAAATGGGCAGGACACAACCAGCTTAAGGAACCAGGTGGCTGATACATCCACAAAACCCGGAAGATGGCCGCTGTCTTCACTGAGTGGATTTTGCCACTAATAATGATATTTCCTGGCATCTCAGCAATTTCCATAGAGTCACAGAATCATACAGCATGAAAACAGGCTATTTGGCCTAACTCGCCCACACCGACCAGTGAGCACCCATCTATATTAATCCCATCGCTTGGTCCATTGTCCTCTATGCTTAAGCGATTCAAGTGCTCACCTAGACACTTCTTAAATGCTATCAGCGATCCAGCTTCAACTTCTCTTTCAGGCAGTACTTACCAAACATCGGATGAAGAAGGTCCCCCTCATAAGCCCTCTAAATCTCATCTGCCTGACCCTAAATCTATGTCCTCTAGTTTTATCTACCTCTGATATGGGGAAAAGCTTCTTCTGATGTACCTACCTGTACCCCTCATAATTTGATATACCTCAGCCATGTCCTTCTTAACCTCCTTCGTTCCAGGGAGAACAGACCAACCTTCTCCAGTCTGTCCTCATAAATGAACCACTCTACCCCAAGCAACATCCTGATGAACCTACTCTGCACCTTCTCCAGCACTATCACATTCTTCCCATGGCATGGTGGCGAGAACTGCACGCAGTACTCCAGCTGAGGTCTGACCAAGGTTTTATAATTGTTGAAGCTTAATCTCTCTACTTCTGTATTCAATGGCCCAACTAACGAAGGCTAGTATCCCATGCCTCCCAAGCCCTACCATTCATGGTGCATGCCCTAGCCTCATTACTACCTCGAATGCATCACCTCACATTTGTCTGGAGTAAACTCCATTGGCCATTTTTCAACCCATTTCACCAATACATCGATTTCTCTCTGCAGCCTAAGAGTACCTTCCAAATATACAACTCCACCAACCTTCACATCATCTGCAGACTTATCCAAATCATTCACATATATTACAAACAAATAAAAATATCATTCACATATATTACAAACATGGGATAAATGAATGTTTCATGACCTTCCAATCAATCAAGAGCAAAACCAGCATGCAACAGCCATCACATATATTGTAGGCCCCAAGCCTAAATTAATGGATGAGACCAAAGAGGAATTTGTGTTGATGTCCAACAGGAAACAAACTGATCCTTCATGGCAACTTCAATGGTAGAGTCAGAAATCTCCGGGAAGATGTAATTTTCAAGGATAGTGTAAAGAAAGCAAGCTCTTCCTCCTTACAAAATGCTGGAAATGAAGATTTGTCACAACTGGTGTCCTGTTTTGTTTGAGAAATAAAAGAAGACCTCATAACAACACTTTAGATCCAAGTGCTGGCCACTGCAATCACTGTCTGAGCCAAGAGGACCACAAGGACATCAAATTTACTTATGCCACTGCTGGACCAACCACCAATCTGCCATCTCCTTCAACCTTGTCCTGAGACAACCATGGCAACAGAATTACTACCACAGGAAAATGACGTGTCCTTGCCTGCATTCCACCTGTCACAATCTCTGCACTACCTCAGCCCAATAAATGATTGAAAAAACCATCTAAAAGCTGAAAAGCAACAAGTTCACTGGAGCAGACCAAATCTAATCCAAAATACTGAAAGACGAAGGAGAAGTAAAACTATTGTGATTTCATAATTTCATCTCCATCATTTAGGAAGAGCAGTGTGGCAGAGGATCTCAGAAATGTCATTACCATCTCGGAGAAAGGAGACAAGTCCCATTATGATATCATTGCACAGATCCTGCTCAACCAACTCCTCCCAGAGACCAAAGAGTTGTTCCAGAGTTAGAGCATGGATTCCACCAACTCAGGATCAATAGGCATGATCTTCACTGCACAAAATAACTAGACAAAAGTAAAGCAGTACCAACCACCTTACATGTTCCATTTCAATCTCACAAAAGCCTTTGACACTGTCAACCAAGAGGGACTCTGAAGAATCCTTCTTAATTGTGCTGTCCTCAAGTTCATAATCATTTCACGTTTGGTACACAATGACATGCAAACTATCATCTTCACCATCAGGTTCAGTTCAGACCCAATCCCTGTATAGACTGGACTCAAACAATACTGTATAAGGACACCGATCCTCTGCACAATCTTCCTCACTCAACACCAAGAAGATTCCCACCTGTGTGAGTTAATCTACAAGGTGAACAGAAAACTGTTCAGTGTTTCCATACTGGAACCAAAATTGTCCCAACTTTAGTCAGTGATCCACCATATACAGTGATGCTTGTGCATGTGAGTAGTCAGAAGCCAAGTTCTTATTGATTCCTTCATTAAAGTGTATGAGAGATTGGGCCTTGAACTGAGTAGTCAGGAGACAAGAACACAAAATAGGAGTAGGTCACTGGTCAATAGGAGCCTGCCCCACCATTCAATATAATCATGGCTGATCTATACTGGACTCAACACTTCTACTGTGCCAGTTCCCCATGGCTCTCAATTCTGCAATCTTTCAAACATTTATCTACCTCCACCTTAAATATTTCTAAATGATCTAGTCTCCACCATCCTCTGGGGCAGACAATTCCAGAGACTCACGACCCTCTAAAATTTCTATGCACCTCAGTTTTAAACAAAGAGCCTGTCTTAAAACTATGTCCCCTTCTTCATGACAAAGGCCCCACTAATGTGCACCCATCACACGATAATGTGTCCAATGATCAAAGCCCATGAAATGTGAATTACTTTGCATTTCTCTATGGTCACCTCACAACAAAGGTAGATGATGAAGAAATTCACTGGTCTCTAGTGTGTCATCACAACTTTCAGCCAAAAGAGGAAAGCAATGTTCCGAGACCAAGACTTCAAACCCAGCACCATGTTTGTCATCTTCCAAGCAGCAATTATCCCCTTCCTTCAGAGACATGGACAACCTACAGTGGGTGTCTCAGAAAAAATAATCACACAAATGCCACTGCTGTCACTTTGAGCAAGTATGTCAATTATTTCGCTGTCTCCTGGGTCTGACATGAAGTTAGCAAGATTACCAATATGGACTGTTGCACTTCCTGCACCCAGCAAACATCATATTAATTTGAAGATACCATTAATAAAACAATCACCTGAAGCAATAAGCAATGGTTTGCCAGAAAAACAAGACTTTGCAAAATCGATGTGTGCATGAGATTTGCTTGTTATATATGACATGATGATAACACATCAGACAGCAGAATTACCTCTTAGCTGAAGACTGTAAATGCACCTTTGAGCTGCCTTTGCCTTCTAATGATTGATTCTGTTCTGTTATACAGTTTGTGAATCTGTCACCACGAACGTATAGGTTTCTTTCATTACTTTTCTCAATTACTCCAACAGATAGAAATCTATAAAACATGAATCTCCTGCTCCTGTGGATTCTTCCTAGTTTGCATTGAGTTTAAATGCACGATCTATTTACATGCTAACTTATGTATTGCAAAAAAGTTCCAAGGCACTTTGCAATAGTGTTACGTGGCCTAGATGCAAAAAGAAATATTAGTGAATATGAGCAAGGCTTTGTTCAAAGGAGGAGAAGTAAAGAAGAGAAGCTTCATGAGTGACTCCAAGTTTGGTGCCTTGCCAGCTCATGACATGATTGCCTACATTGGAGCAATTAGTATTGAGGATGCACAGAAGCCAGTTTCAAATAAATATCCTGAAGCATATTAAAGACGGAAAAGATTACAGAAATAGGGAACGATGTAACCATGAACAGATTAGAAAATAAGGATGAGATTTCTTTTAAAGTATTACTTTATCAATGGCCAGAGCAGATCAGCAAGCAGGGGTAATAGGTTATTGGAACTTCTCTGTGATTTTTTTTATTTTTACAGCATGGCAACAGGCCCTTCCAGCCCAACGAGTCCACGCTGCCCATTTTAAACACCAAATTAACCTACCCATACGTCTTAAGAATGTGGGAGGAAACTGGAGCACCCAGAAGAAACCCACGTAGTCACGGGAGAACGCAGAAACTCCTTACAGACAGCGATGGGAATCAAACCCTGATTGCTGGCGCTGTAATAGCGTTGCTCTAACCACTACGCTACCATCATTTAAGGCATTAATAATAGAGTTTTGGATGACCTGACAGCCACGGAGAGTGGAACAAGAGAAGCTATCCAGGAATGAACTGGAATAACTAAGTTGAGAGTTAACAAGAAGATAGATAAGAGTTTTTCATTAATAATCAGTCTGAGGCAAAGCTGGAATCATGGAATGTTATGAAATTGGAAAGTGGCGGTCTCACCGAGGGAATCTAAGGTCCGCAGTTCGAAGAACAGTACAGCATAGGAACAGGCCCCTCGGTCCACAATGTTATGCCAAACTAATTAAGCTACTGATGCCTAATTAAACTGATCCTTTCTGCCTGAATATGGTCCACATCCCTCCATTTTCTGCATATTCATGCACCTATCTAAGAGCCTCTTAAACCCCTCTATCGTATCTGCCTCCACCACCACCCCTGGCAGTGCATTCCAGGCGCCCAGCACTCTCTGTGTAAAAAAAACTTGCCCCGCACATCTCCTTTGAACTTTCCCCCTCTCACCTTAAATGCATTCCCTCTAGGGTTAGACATTTCAACTCTGGTGGAAAAAGACACTGGCTGTCCACTATCTGTGCCTCTCAAAACTTTATGAACCTGCTTGGGGTTTTTCAATTATGGGTCAAAGCTTGCTGACAGTTTAGTTTCAGACAGTCGCCAGGGTGGGACATAGTTGGGTGAGAGAATGGAATTTGCAATGGAAACCTAATGACTTCAGAATCTTGCCAATACTGAACCAGAGAAAATGTCTGTTTATCCAGTAGTGGATATCAGGGAAACAGTGCGGCAGAGACATCCTCTTGTAATTACACTTAAACAACATTCAATGATTCCAATGGGTGTTGAAAAAGAAGCCATCTTATAACCTTACACAGTAGGCATCAAAATGGCATCAGTTCAAAAACAACATGACCAATTGATCTCTTGTACTGTATAATTCTGAGATATGCAACTATCATTGGCAGCAAAATAAAAATAAAAGAGAACAGGAATGGGTCATCTGGCTGAAGTGTACTCTGCTAATCCACAAAACCAGGGCTGACTTCTAACTCAACCCACCTTTAACCCTATTTTCTAGTCCTTGATTGTGTCACTATTCAAATATCTGTATAACCACTGTTGGATTTGACTGTTTAAAGTAGATTTTTAACATGCATAGTGTTTAATACACCTCAAGTGGCTGTACAAGGTATAACCGCTTTTTAGCTTATTGGTTCATCCATTCGGTGAATACATTTTTTCTCAGTCGTTAGTTTTGTCACAGGTATCTAATAAGTTTTCTAATTGGACTATTGTTAGCTAAGGAGTACCTCTTATCTCAGGTATAAAAGGTATCGCTTTTTGTTCTCTTGCTCTCTTCCCCCTGGTCCCAGCTCATTTTTAGTTCCTTCGTCTCAGCTCATCTCCTACTACTATAGCTAGTGCCATGTGCTCTGTTACTGTTTCTTTGTTTTAAGCTTTTCCGATAAAACTTTGTGAAGTGCCAAGTTGTTTTCAACTCATTCTTGGACTCCTGAGAGAACCTGTGGATTCGAAAATAACCGGATCCGACACCACAGATAGAGCACCTACACCCACCCTGGTGAAGAATTCTAAAAATTTACCACTCTGAGAAGTGAAATCTCTTGCCTTCTTCGCCCTCACTCTGAATTTGTCACCCCTTAATTATGAACTATACAGCTAGAGGAAGCATCTTCCAGTATCAGTCCTGTCAAACCTTCTAAGAATGCAGTACATTTCAATAAAATTGCCTCTCATTCTTTTAAACTCCAGGGAATGTAGCTCGAGTCTGCTCAATCTCAATTCAGTCAAATAGATCACAGATCGCAGGAATCAGTCCAGTGAACCTACACAGCATTTTTTCCAAGGCAATCTCTGTGTGTCAATCAGGTTTTTCCATCTGCCACGTGGAATTTTCAGTAGAAATGAAATTGCTTTTATTGGATTACACTGGACTTCAGTGCCTAGAAACTAGCGTTCACCTATTTTTTTGATGTGTTTAAACAGTCACTGTGTGTGGCACTCGCACACAGTTGAGTGACCCGCAAAACTAAAAGGGCTAAGGAGAAAAGCTCTAGTGAAAAAAATAATTACGATAGTTTTCATGCATTGAAACTTTACCTGAAGGTTCTCGGTAATAGTGGCCTGCAGGGATTACAGCATCACAAACTGCTGGGAAGAGAGTCAGGATTTGGAGAACCTTTTCCATGGCAGCCACAGAACAGCCATGTAAAAGACCGTCATGGAGGTAGAAAACACATGGTGGGTGGGGAATACATAGTACCATCCTGGGTGGCTCCCACATGATGGTCTCGTTCCCTTATATGGTGAGATGGACTCTGACCTCACAATCTACCTTGTTGTAACCTTGCACCTCATTGCACTCCACTTTCTCGGTAGTTGTGACACTTTACTCTGTACTGTTATTGTTTTTACCTGTACTACCTCAATGCACTCTATACTAACTCAATGTAACTGCACTGTGTAATGCATTGACCTGTATGATCAGTATGCAAGTTTTTCACTGTACCTTGTACAAGTGACAATAATAAACCAACACCAATACCAATGCTAAAGGTGTAGTATAATAACATTTGTATTTTGTAATCATATTCTGAAATTCACTTCCATTGATTTACATTTTCCACAAACAATAGAAATCCTTCATAATCTATAGCAGTAGTAGAACCATGCACAAATGTTATTTTATTTAGCATAACTATGCAGTTCAGTATGAAGCATTGTGGGCTGGATGTTGCTGGAACAATAACAGGGCTAGAAATTCAATGACATAAAGCTATTTCATGCAATGTTAAATGAAATGCGATAGCAAACTCTTCCAAATCATTTTGCATCACATTGGAAATTTGACCATCACGTCCCAGCGTACCAGATGCAAATTGCATACTGGATATGCTTGGAATGATACCACGCACCAAATAAATCATGTTTTTAACCATCATGGAGGAACTTAGTCAATATTAGCCTGGGATCAACCATCATTCGGCACTCTCAGGACAGTGATAATTTATTAATGTAATACTGGTTTGGAACCCCTATAACTAGAGGATCCTTTGTTTACAGTTGATTCTTTTGCACATTCACCCCATTCTTCACCTCATAATCTTACTCGTGGCCCCTGATCAATCCATCATTGTACTGACTCCCTGATTCGTGATCCCCTGGTTCTTGCTGATCCTGATCCTTTGATGCTCTGATCCCCTAAACTCACTGTTGCTTTGACACCATCTCACAAGACTAAGACCATCCCCTACTACTTGAATAACTGTACCCCTGCACTAGCAGTCAAATCAAAAGACCCATGATAATACAATTCCCTCAAGGCAGGTCCCCAATCTCCACCCAGTCAATCATCCACATACCACAGCCCCAATCCCAACTGAGATTCCCACACTCTCATGCTTCGGTCTTCAGGAAGGATCATCTTCCCAGTCTCAACCTAGGATCCAATTCTTGGTGAAGACTCTTGCCCCTCCTTAGCCACTTATGTTTCTCAGCAACATATACATATCAGGTTTTCTGCTGTTTCTCTCTTCCAAAACTTCTGGAACATACTTCATTCCAAAAAATTGAGGCAGACTTTCAGGAACATAAATCTGCAACTGAATTTTGCAGTGGGAGGGTATACCTCAGAGATGGTCATAAGCATTCTACTGTCTTGCCATCTATTTGTGTGGATGTGTAATTTCAGGCCCCATCATGTTAATAACACGTAGCTTTATTAACATACATCAGCGAGGAAGTTTAGGTTTATAAGGGTAGTGAATTTCCAGTGCTTGCTGGTTAATTTACTTAAAATGTATTTGCCTCTTGATCTCTCCTGTGATTTTTTAGGATTTGCTGAATTTGTGCGTTAATTGCCCAATAAATTCCTTGCAAGAAGTGAAGATTGAAATTTAGCAGCCCAAGTACTAGTTTAAGGATGCAATAGTTTTCTATAACTGCCAATCAATCTCTTTGGTTCAGAAAGGGAATATTTAAATAGTTCAGTCTGGTCCTTGCATGTAATAGCTTGTTGTAAGAGATACTAAAGATGTTAAATTTTAAATTTTCGTGCTTTTCTTCTGCCACTTTTATCTCTCTCTCTTTCTCTTTCTCTCTCTCTCTCTCTCTCTCTCTCTCTCTCTGTCGCTCTTTCTCTTCATTAATCCAATCTTTCTTTCTTTATTTCTCTTGACTTGATTCTAATTTACTCTCCTTTGTTTCAAAGTCGTTTAATCGTGCTGATTAATCCTGTTAGGCCTGTTATTGACGAAGGTCCAAGGTACACTGCTGTCTTCACCAGGCAATTATCTGCTTGTTTCTCCGGCTCTTCTTCCAAACTTTCTCACCAAAATTTTGCACCTCATCTCCCACAAACTTCTCATGCAAGTGGAGCTGGACATCAGAGCTAATGGTAAACTGTTCAATCTACTATGACTACACTTCAGAACAAAGGTCACCCAATCCTAGACAGACGTGCTGCAGTACACCAACACTTTCTGTTTATGTATGTGGACCTTGTGGGCTGAGGATCAAGTCACTGTTGACTCGTTTACTGGAGCGTATGAGAGGATGGGCCTTGCACTCAACATTCCTCAAGACAAGGTCCTCTGCTGACCTGCCTCTACTGCACAAAATTGGTGACCCATTAACAAAGGTCCAGATAAGGAAAGCATGGACTACTTCCCTTAGTTTTGGAGCCACCTCTCTATGAAAAAAAGATATCAATGATGAAATTCTCCTTCACCTTCAATGCAGTAGCACAGCCTTTGGTGATTAAATGAAAGGGAATTTGAAAATCAAAAGCCCATGGTCTACCAAATAGCAGTGATCCCCACCCTCCCAATGAGACCTGGATTACCTTCAACACGCATCATCTCAAGGCACTGGAAAAATACTGCCATCACTGTCCCCACAAAATCCTCCAAATTCACTGAGAGAATAAGAGAGCCACAGTCTACATCTTCTTTCCGGCCAATGTCTCCAGCATTGATGCCATAGTTACAGTCATCTGGTTACCTTGGACGGGCTACGTTGTTCAAATGCCCTACACCAGTCTCCAGAAAAAGACACTCTATTCTGAGTCTTGTCATAGGATGAGATTACTAGGCGACAGACAAAGATTCAAGGATGTGCTTAAAGATTTGTTGAGGAAGTGAAATCTTCCCATTGACTCCTGGGAACCTCTGATCCATGACTGCTCAAAGTGGAGAGGGAGCATTCAGGATGGTATTGAGAATCATCAGGAGCATGCTGAAGTCCTGCTTAAGCAATGGAAGGAGTGAACCATCATTGCCCTGCCCATCTGTGGAGGAATCTTCAGTTTACACATTGGCCACAAGTCATTTCGGTGCCCAGGACTGGAATGCTGTGTGCATTTCTGGTTGCCACATCATAAGAAGTATCTGATTGTATTAGAGTGGGTGCAGAGGAGATTCTCCAGCATGTTGTCTGGACTGTTGCATTTTAGCTGTGAGGAGAGACTAAATAAAATAGGTCTGATTTCCTTGGTGAAGACTGAGGGTGAGCCAAATTGAGGTATACAAAACTATGAGCGGTACAGATAAGGTAGGTAGTGAGAAACCTTTCTCTTAGAAGAGATGTCCAGAACCAGAGGGCAAAAAGCTTAAGGTGAAGGGTAGGAGATTTAGAGGGGACTGGAAGAAGTCTGTTTTTACCCAGAGGTTCACTGCAATCTGAGGCACACCGTCTGAAAAGGTGGTGGAGGCAGATAGTCTGATAAATTTAAGAAGTTTTGAGATGAGCACTTGAAAAGGCATGGCATTGAAGGTCTTCATGCAGAATCCTGGAAATTGGGATTAGTGTAGATAGCAACTTGAAGGCAACCATGGACAGAGAAAGCCAAATGTCCTGTTTCTGCACTGCGTGTCTCTATGACTAAAATGTAGTCATAGTAGGGGTGGTGGTGGTGGTAGTGGAGGTAGTAGAAGAATTATCACCAGAAATATTTTTTGAACCTAACAGTGAAGTAAAGCAAAGAAATAGGAGAAGACATTTATCCCTTTGAACCTTTTCTTCCAATAAATTAGAACAAGCAGGATCTGGCATTTATCTCCACTTGTCACTTGGTTCCCTTTGTTTGTCTTAAAAAAACAATAATTTCAGAAACAATACATGGAATTTACTCCAGTCATGATAGTTCATTAAAGAAGAAAGTGTCAAATTTCCACTACTCATTTTGTTCTGACATTGTCTTTAAAGGGTTTATTCTTAAGGTTACTGTCCTAATTCCGGATTCCTCCACTAAGAAAATAGTTTCTCTCCATCTATCCTGTCAACATCTTAATCATTTTAAAAGTTCTAGTTAGATCATTCCATTAACCTTCTTTTTGGCATGGGAATACAAGTTCAATCCATGCATTCTTTCTTCATAATTTATTTCTGTGAGGCTCAGGTTAACACTGGTTACTCTGTGCTGCATCATCTGCTTGTCCAATTATTCTTTGCGTCACAAGAATTAAGAACAATACTACAAATAGGATTTGACCGGTGAGTTATATAACTAACAAAACTTTAAATTCTAGTCTCCTTAAGATAATGGTTAACTACTGTGGGCCTTCCAAATTTTTCTGTCCACTAACACCCACACAGCAAGTTGCTGCTCTCCAGTAACATCTCATAATAAACCAGCGTGAATTGTTTATTTTTGTTTTGTTTTCCAACTCAATCTTTTTTTTTAAAAAAGCTAATTAAGATCTAGCAAGAGCCGAATTTAGAGTCATGAAGTCAGAGAGTCAAACAGCACAGAAGCAGGCGCTTTAGCCCAACATCTCCATGTTGACCACCCAGTGCCCTTTGATACCGATTCCATTTTCCAGCATTTGGCCTATTATTGCCACCATCTTGGAAAGTTAACCACTTGTCTGGAGATTTCTTAGATGTTGTGGGAGTCCCTGCCTCCACCACCTGCTCAGGCAGTGTGTTCCAGATTCCAACCACCCTCTGGGTGATAAAAGTTTTCTTGAGCTCTCCTCTAAACTTCTTACCCCTTACTATGAACCTATGATCTCTGATACCTCTGCTGTAGGGAAACGTTTCTCACAGTCTACCTCATCTATACTTCTCATTACGGTTTATATCTCAATCAAGTCTTTGGTATTCACAGGGTTTTAAAATGCAATGCTAAAATAACTTCTCTCCCAATCTACAGTATTCAGTTTGAATAAAGTATTAGTATGCTTTACACCCATCAAAAACACAACCATTTTGCCTTGCAACTTAGAGCACTCTGGTTTTTAGTTTTGCATCTGATATTTTACAAGATAATCAGCTTGACAAATCCCAGATGATTTTTTTTCAGCTTGCCCATCTCATGGGGCACAAGGATTTATTTCTGTGTACAGAACTAACATCTCAAGTTATGTGACTGTGCAGCTGTTGATAATGGAAAATTAGTCATCACATCCTTCCGAATGTATGAAAGTGTGGATGTTTATCACAATAAGGTGTGTGGATGTTCATTAAACAGCTTTATGATCAAAATGTACCATGAAATATCTCTATTCAGGCAAAATTAAGCAAAATACACATTCTAATTTTAGAACTTTCATTTATTCTTTGTTACCGACTTAAAATTCCAGATGATTAAAGCAATATATACTAAAGCAAATGTAGAAACTTAAAATACCTTCACATAGCTGTAATAAAATTACATTTATTATCATGTTCCTGCATCACTGTAAGTTTACTTTGATGAACAACATAAATAAGTGTTTTGTCAAGAATTTGATCACTGAGAGATCCACATATTTCAGGTTAGTGGCCTTATCCAAGCACATCTCATTATGGTCTTGCTTTTCAAGAAGCAATGTTCTGAGGTATGCTGGATCTTCACAAAGTTTTTGAGCCACAAGTTACTGGAAGTATGTAAATAATTAGGCATATTCCACTTTATACATCGAGGTATTGCATTCACTCCACATTGCCAATTTTTCAGCAGCTAACTCATCTGCTAACTCTCCAATAATGAAGCAATCTTTCTTTTCTTCCCCAATCAACATTTTCCCTGTTGTTTCCTTGTTTTTCTCTGTTGGCAATCTTCTTTGTCACCAGCCAGGGAAACCTCAGGAAAACTCAGCCCAAGGACTGTCTACCTCATATATGGGTCATTATTGTGTATAATATCAGACTAATGATGTCAGCGCTCCAGTGACCTGAGATCAATTCTGACCTCCACTGCTTGTGTAGAGTTTGTACATTCTCCCTGTGACTGTGTAGGTTTTTTCCAGGTGCTCCAATATCCTCCCATATCCCAAAGACATATGGATCGGTAGGTTTTTAGTCACTGTAGTGTATAGATGAGGAGTAGAAGCTGGGGGAGCTGATGAGAATAAAAAGGGATCAAGGTAGAACTGGTGTAAGCTGGTGATTAATGGAGTCGGCACAGATTTGGTGGATATGATTCAATGACTAAAGAGCTATTTCTTAACAGAAGTCTTAAGCTCAGCATAAAGAGATTGGATTTCATTGACTAAATGACACGGGCCATCTCACGGATGCTACTCATCCATACTTTAAAATAAATCAATGCCAGTATCAAAGCCATTTAGGATTGTGCCCTATCCTGAGATATCTTATTACAAACACCAAATATCTCAAGTATGCTAACTGGGCTATTTTGTATTGGGCTATGAAGATTTAAATTAAATGATTCAGAAAATAAATGTTTTGCCAAATAGAACATACCTTTTATCATGATTAAATTGAATTGTGAAATGCAGGATATAAAGTGAAGAGTAATCCAAGTGAAGAGTAATGCTTCCAAGTGTCACTGTCAATTACATAAAAAATTCCTACATTCTGCAAGAAAAGTTGGAATAGACTGAAGTACAAGCAAGTACTTTTTTTTGTTAATAACCTTGTAGGTCAGCCAACATGATGACTTCTATCTTTGTACACACAAAATATCCAGTTAGGGAATACTGCAGTTTATCATTGTGCTGGAGAGGGTTCTTTTGATTTTTCCCTATGGAGGATCAAAGGACAGGTCGAACAACAGTGATAAGGCAGAAGCAGAAGTGCATTGGTAAATCTGCACAAAGGACACAAAATTGTGTCACACCCAGAGTCAGCTGCAATTAAGTTCAAATGTTGATAGTCCAACAATCTGCTAGGCAACAAAAGCCAAAAAAAAATCAATACTTCAAAACAAACATCATCCTGATTCCAAACACTGCACTGAAACAGTTTTGGTTTGCTCTTTGAAGCTTAACATAAAACAGCAGGAATGAAAAAAAAATTGTCTTCTAATAATGTAGTAGAATGTATGACTTTAATCCCCAAATGCTGAGCATTTCCAATATTTTCTATTTTTATTTCCAATTTATTGTTGAGTAAATACTTTACACTGTGATATGTTTTATTTTAAAATTATTCAGACCTTAAATTTTTGAATGAAAATTAAATAAAATCCAGATGTTGTAAATCTGAAATAAAAGCAGAAAATGTTGGGAGCACTCAGCAGGTCAGACAGCATCTGTGGAAAGAGAAACTGTGTGAACTTCTCAGATCCCAGTTGCTTTGTCAGAACAGAGGGTAAAATGTTCAGTATTTCCATGATATTTTCAAAGTTATTCAGTTCCTGTCTGCAGCACAGCTTCCAATAAAGCAACATATTGCAGACCAATAGCCTATCATGGGATCTTTTATCTGTCAACTTATCCATGACCAGCCAATATTGCTCTGATATTGCTCTCTGAGGTACAATCACCTTTCACATCCTTCTTCCTCTTTGCTGCTTTATGCAGCTCACCCAGTGGAATGCAGCAATTGCAGTTGGCTGAAAATCTATTGAACTGTTGGATATTTATTACATGCATGTTCCACTCCTCCTCAACTGCTCCCATCACTGCTCATACCTGAATTTAAACCTGCCCTACAGTCTGTAGAAACATGGTAGGCGTTCTCTTTTTTATTACGTTTATTCTTGTGTACTATGGTTATTGGTAGGATTTTCCATTTGAACCTGCACAATGGGTGTAAGGGTAATGCAGCCAGAGGAACTTGCCTACTGTAACATTTTAGCCAAGCCTTTAAAGCACTGGTTCTTGTGAAACCATCAAGAGATTTTAGCTTTGAAAGGAAGCATGTAGGGTTTCCACTTTTGACCTTCCAAGTTGCATTTAGGATTGCTTTTAAGAATAATTTCTGTAATTAAATCAGAACAATATTGCACAATAAAGATTTTTGTCACTGCATAGCACAGGATAGTAAATGCTCCTGGGTCATGACCATAAAGATACATCTTTACATATTATATACATACCTAAATGTTCTGTTACAGTGATTCAATTTACAGAAAAAATAATACTCCATACCTGCAGAAATACATGAAACTAACCTCTCTCACTTGGAAAGGATGTGCTTCCATCACATCTATTGATTTCATAAAATCAATCAGCTGCTAAATGTATTGATGTAAATTTCACAACAAAAGTTAGTAGTCTCTCCTCATACGACATTGCTGACAGGATATTTTAGGAAAAGTCTTTGTCATCCATTGTGTGCATTAAATATGCAATATAGTAACTTGCATTGCATTGAGTGCAGCTTCAGAAATTCAAAGTTAATGAAACGGAATGTTTGAAGCAGAGTTCCACACATATGTTTCTCCCTTGTGGCCTTCATGCTGACAACATACGGCAAATCTCTCCTCGATGATTTTACTTTGGCATCATGCTCAGCACAGACATGGTGGGCCGAAGGGCCTGTTCCTGTGCTATACTGTTCACCCCCCTCTCTCATTACTCATTTGTCACTTTGCCAATTCCACACCTTTTATTGGAACTCCTCAGGTACAAATGGCCCTAAAACCTACCCCTTTTGACTGCTTTTGTCATCATAATTTTTGATAAATCTGTCGTGGATTGTTCCTTTCCCTCATCTCCCTCTTTCACTGGAGAATATTGGAATCACTCATACTATGACACTTTATCCATCCTGTGTTACCTATGAAAATGTATTTTCCCCATTTCTACACAATGGGACATAGTGGGAAGCTTACAGCAAGGTCCGACTCTTCGCAGAAATCCGTCTGATTGCTCCAATCTCGATTGCTTTCTTCACTCCCAAACTGCCCGAACATCTGGTCTACAATCTGCCCTGGTCTGTGATCTGTTCTGGAGTATGATCTGCCCTGGTCTATGATCTGCCCTGATCGATGGTCTGCCCTGGATTATGATCTTCCCTGGATTATAATCTGTCCTCTCCACTATTCCCCATCTGCAGCAACCTTTCTAATCCCCAGAGCATTTCTCCTCAACGGTTCCCATTTCTAGTGCCATCAATTTCCAGGAAACTTTCAATGCTGCACCTCTAATTCAGCAAAATCCTAGACTTCCAAGACTAGTTCAGTCTTCCTGTAAATACTACCTCAAACTATATACCTAGTATTTCTGTTACATCAAAATAGTGCTGGAGAGTTAGTAAAATAGGTAATGAAATATACATAAATTAATGGCCACTCATTTTTGGTTTTCCTAAAATAAAGGAAAACTGCAGAAATTGTACTGATGAAGTAAAACTCAGAAAATCATGTAATAAATATGTAAATCACTTGTCTTAATGTTGTGTTGTACCTAGAGTAACACCTATAGTCTCATAAGTAAGGTACCTTCAACTTCTTGCAAGCAAAGCTGTGGGATTTCTGTTGATATTATACATGATATTTTTTTTTAAATCTTGCACTATCTGTACTTTCTGTCAACAAACCTTCCATTACACTGTCAAAATTTCTGATTAATGCTTTTTGTCAATTTAGTGTTGGAAATCACTAGTTAAACATATATAATGAGAAATGTTTTGAAATTTCTGTTGACACTTTATTAAATATTAAAATCCTATCTTCTTGTTTTGGCTGGACTGAACACCGCCCACAACTGATAATGCTGTGGAATGTGTTCCCAGATCCAAGTGCCCCACAATTTTCCCAGAATTATCTTTACTGCAGTTTCTGCTTTTCAGTTCTATTTTTTCCCTGAAATTTTTGTACCTCAATGTCTTTTTTCCTGCCTGTTCTTCCCTATCACATCGCTACATTCACTTCTCTTGCATTTGGCCAGGCTCACTCTGCTCCTTTACAAGAGAACTGATTTTCACTCACCCTCTTCACCATAACGTTCATTCACCGCCTTCCTAAGAATCATTGCCTGAGAATTTTCACACACTACAATGGCCTGTCATTGAACAGGTAGCTTCTCCAAATGTTATTTTCTGAGTTTAACTTGATCTCATCCAGGTAGGGAAAATCAGTTGAGGCTGAGAGAGCAACGTAACTCAGAACTCTTTTAAAAAGTCTATAAAATCTTGATCAAACACCACAAATAAAGTAATATACATTCAAACATTACAAATAATGACATATGATGTTTCAGAAAATATGATGTAAATATTACAAACAGTCATACTCTGAAATTATGTCTATATTGTGTACCTTACACCACTTTAAGCTTTAACTTTATCTCCCGGTATCTATCTCTCTACACAGATAGTCAATCATGTTCCCAGTTCCCTTGCAAACTCTCATTTAAATATAACTTGTTCTTTAACTCAATTGTGATGAGTTCTAGACAGACTCTTTGCAAGTTGCCCCCTTTCTCTCTGAGCCTTCTATACTTATAATCCAGTGATATTTAATTGGCAAACCCTTCCATTTTGATTGCCTGATATAGTAAAGTTTCATGTCCAACCATTTGCACAATAAAGTCATAAAGATATGGAGTTGTACAGCACAGGAACTTTTAGCCCACAGCATTTGTACTGACCATCTCACCTGTCTATACTAATCCCAATTGCCGACATTAATTCCATATCCCATCATGCCACATTCATTCAGTACTTGTCCAGATTCCTCTTGAATGGGGTTACTGTTCCTGCCTCCACTATCTCCTCTGGCAGCTCGTTCCAGATACCAATTACTCCGTGTGAAAAATTTACCCCTCAGATCCCCTTTAAGCTTCTGCCCTCTTACCTGAAACCTCTGCTTTCCAGTTTTAGACACTCTGACCAAGGGAAACAGTCACTGGCTATCTACTCTCTCTATGGCTCTCATAATTTTATATACTCCAGCATATTAAAGTCAAAGTCAAAGTCAAAGTTGAGCTTATTATCATATTGGTATTGAGTTATTATTGTCACTTGTACCAGGGTACACTGAAAAACTTGTCTTGTATGCCGTTCATACAGATTAATTCATTATACAGTGCATTGAGGTAGTACAGGGTAAAAACAATAACAGAATACAGAGTAAAGTGTCACAGTTACAGGGAAGGGCATTGCAGGTAGACAACAAGGTGCAAGGTCATAACAAGGTGGATTGTGAGGTTAAGAGTCCATCTCATCGTATAAGGGAACCATTCAATACTCTTATTGGGATAGAAGCTGTCCTTGGGCCAGGTTGTATGTGCCCTCAGGCTCCTGTGTCTTCTGCCTGATGGAAGAGGGGAGAAGAGAAAATGACCCAGGTTGGTGGGGTCTTTGATTATGCTAGTTTCTTCACCAAGGCAGTGAGAGATATAGACAGAGTCAATGAAGGAGAAGCTGGTTTCTGGGATGTGCAGGGCTGTGTCAACAAATCTCTGCAGTTTCTTGTGGTCCAGGGCACATATGCAATGAAAAATTTACGTGCAACAGTATCCTAGGCAATAGCATCATA
>JARFYF010000104.1:59637517-59647526 GCA_030265395.1 Rhina ancylostomus
TGAATACTTCGCATTAGTTTCACCAAGGAGAAGGATGCAGATGGTGGTGAGATCAGGGAGGTGTATATTGATATTCTATGGCATGTTGCTATTAAGGAGGAGGAGATGGTGTTGGGTCTGCTGAAAAATGTTAAGATGGATAAATCCTCAGTTCCTGATGGAATCTATCCCAGGATACAGAGGGAGGCAAGGGAAGAGATTACAGGGCTTTGACAGAGATCCTTGTACCCTTTTTAGCCACAGGTGAGGTCCCAGAAGACTGAAGAATAGCCAATGGTGTTTCTTTGTTTAAGAACGGCAACAGGGACAAACCAGGAAATTATAGGCCAGTGAGCCCTACATTAGTGATAGGGAAATTACTGGAGAAGATTCTTCAGTAATTACTCGCCTTTGGAAAAGCATGAGCTTATCAGAGAAAGGCAGCATGGCTTTGAGTGAGGGAGTTCCTGTCTCACAAATTTGATTGAATTGAAGATGATTGATGAGGTAGAGCAGTGAATGTTGTCCATATGGACTTTAGTAAAGCATTTGACATGGTTCCACCATAGGCTGGTCCAGAAGATTAAGTCACTTGAGATCCACAGTCAAGTTGGTAAGCTGGATACAAAATTGGTTTGGTCATAGAAGACAGAGGGTAGTGGTGGAGGACTGTTTCTCTAATGAAGATCTGTGATCAGGGCTGTTCTGCAGGAATTAGGGCTGAGACCTCAGTTTTTGTGATATACATAAGTGGCCTGGATGAAAACATGGGTGGTCCGATTAGTAAGTTTGCAGATAACACAAAAGTTGGTGAAGTTGTGGATAGTGAGGAAGGTTGTCAAAGGATACAGCAGGATATAGATCAGTTGGAAACTTGGGCAGAGAAATGACACGTGGAGTTTAGTCCCAACAAGTGGGAGGTCAAATGAAAGAGAGAAATATACAGTAAATGGCAGGAGTCTCAGGAACATTGATGTACAGAGGGATCTCGGGGTGCAAGTCCATAGCTCCCTGAATGAGTCAATGCAAGTAGAAAGGGTCCTAAAGAAGGCATACGACATGCTTGGCTTCGTCAGTCAGGGAGCTGAGTATAACATTTGGCTAGTCATGTTGCAATTGTGTAAAACTTTAGTTCGACTGCATTTGGAGTATTGTGTGCAATTCTGGTCACCACGTTATGGGAAGGATGTGGAGGCTTTGGAGAGGGTGCAGAAGATGTTCGCCCGACTATTGCCTGGATTGGAGAGTATTAGCTATTAGTAGAGGTTGGACAAACTTAGATTGTTTTTGCTGGAGCCTCAGAGGTGACCTGATGGAGGTATATAAAAATATGAGAGGCATCGATAGGTTAGATAACCAGAGTCTTTCTCCCAGGGTGGAAATGTCAAATCCTCAAGGGCATAGGTTTAAGGTAAGAAAGAAGAAGTTTAAAGGAGACGTGCAAGGCAAGTTTTTTATGTGGATAGCGGTAGGTGCCTGGAAAGTGCTGTCAGGGAAAGCAGACACAATAGTAATGATTAAGAGGCATTTGGGCTGACACATGGTCAGGAAGGAAATAGAGAGATATGGACCATGTGCAGGCAGATGAGATTAGTTAAATTGGCATTATAGTCATCGTGGTCATGGTGGGCTGAAGGGCCTACTCCTGTGCTGTGCAGTTCTATATTCTATGTTCTATGTATCTTTTGATCAATACTACAAGTCTCTGGACATAAAGCCAATAACCTATCCATTATACTGCTTTACCCTTACATTGGTTTACATTGGTCTTGAGATGAATAGCTGTGGTCACCTCAGACTAAAGCCTGGGGAAGTCTGAGGAATGGGTTGGGAGGTGGGGTAGGATGTGGAGTGGGTTGAAATTGGTCAATTCCAGCAGGACAATTTCTTCCTGTTGCAATCTGGCAGCCCGTTTTCCAAAGTGCCTGACTTTATTTTGCCATTGAGGGTGGACTGTCACTTTACTATCAGCTCATTTCCCAATAATGGCATTGACTCATATCATGGCCATTTTAAAATAGAATCAAGCAGTGGCAGTGTTGGAGGCAACTTCTGTGACTGCAAGCAAAGAATGAGTCAGAAGTTCACACACTGCCTATTTGAACACTTCAATTCCTTTTGACTAATATTTCAACATTCTGTTTTCCATTGGTTATAATTTCTGGATATATTTGCTGTGCTGTTTTGAAAGCCTGAGAGGTGATTCTGTGTGCAGCCAACCTTGTAAAATGCCAGCTGAGCTTTTGCAAACCTGTCTAGTTGCCATGTCCTTGTTCAAGTAGAAAGCAAAAATTTTAAGAACCACACTACCTTACTAACGGGAAGTGATGGACAGAATGCTGTTACTTAAATTAAGGTATTTGCAGCTTATTTTGTTTTATGCATTTTTTTGATGTAAAATGTTGAATTATTTACCGTATTGAAACATACAGCTGTGCAACAGGGAACTTGGTTTGATATGTTATTGTTGCTAAAACCAGTAACTATCTAAATTAAGTAAATTTACCATTGTCAGTCCTGTCCATTTAGGTTCAGCTTCAGTAACAAACTGAACCAACTTAAATGTGATGGATGCTTGATTTTCTTGAAATTCATTTGGAAATTAAATGAGCAAATCAGGAATCCATTGCTTGCTGGAGACACAAGAGACTGCAGATGCTGGAATCTGGAGAAATAAATAAGATGCTGGAGGAACTCAGTAGGTCAAGCAGCATCTGTGGAGGGAAATGGACAGTTGTTATTTTGGGTTGAGGCTCTGAGATTTAGTGATTCCTGTACAATTCAAGAGAATGAATCAATAATTAACAATACTTTGAATTTGAATACAAAGAAAAAATATTTCTTTATAATCCACTGTAATTTAAAGAATTTGGCTTTAGACAAAAAGATTAATTGCTCCTAATGTGAAACTGACAGTAAAAGTCAGACTTCATGTTTAAATCACTCAAAAATAAACTTTTTGTTACACATTCTCTCAGGTGTATGACTCTCCTAATTGGTTTAAAATATATTTATGATTTGCAAATAAAGATTGGTTTTCCTCACAGATTAATGCTAGAATCAGAAATAACCTTGGAGTAATAATTTATTTCCCTTAGAATTTCAGAGTTAAACTCCAGAACTTGAACTCCCAGAGTTGTGACAAACTCAAGAAGAGCACAGTTCATGGAAAGTGCACTTGCTATCAGCTGAAGTGTGATCTATGGTCCTTTTGACAAAAGCGAAATATGAGGAATGTTGAGTTTATATAGCTTTTTGTGTTCATGACCATAAACCGCATGTGTGTTGGATAATAGAACTCCTTCCATGTCAAAATAACAAGCATCGGCACCAGCCACTCTTGGGTGAGGTGTGGCATGCTACATCCATTGTAATTTGGGGATAGTTGTATACAGTTGGCTTTTGTGCACTGTGAACTGGATTGAGATTTCTGCACTTACACCACATAGGACTCTCATTAGCAGTAGCTAGAAGAAACCTTCACCCCAAACTAGGATGTAAACATGATTATCAAAGATGGGAGGAAAAAGACCAGGAACTGATCCATTGCATCTTCAGTACCTCCAACCTTAAGCTGTCAATAATGTTTCTTCATGTTACAGTCAGCTCATATTTTTGCCATGAAGCAGTTTAATCACAAGCATTGGAGATTTGAAGATTAATGAATATTGAAGCTGGGACTAATGGTGACATTTGGACTCCATGAGTTGGTGATGGGTTGCAGTATCATGGAACACAAACATTAAAAAGTCAGGAACAAGATGGAAAGTAAGGCTTTTTTTCATGCTAAAATTTGAATATCTTTATCCAAAGAAAGGAAAATGAACTATATTCTTGATACTTAGAGTGACTTCGATAATTACCATTTCAAATCAATAATTTATTTTCTATGATAAGTTAGTTGGGCCTACACCTTGCACACAATCCTTTTGATTTGGTACATACCTTTCTGGTAATTTCGGGGGAGATTTTCCACCCTGAAGACATATGGATCTGCAGGGCATAATTGTGTAACCCAGGGGCTTAAGCACACTCCGTGCAAGTGCTGTATAGCTGGACTTACACTTTCCAGTATGCCATCTGGGCCTTGCAGTACTATGCTGAATTACTGCATGGTGCTGCAGTCTTCGTATTTCCAGCTTCCTGTGTCCTCATGCTGTTGCACCGTATAGTGTGCGACAAAAGTACAGCCTGTCCCTGGGATCTGCTGTGGATTGAATTAGCAAAGAGTATCTAAACAAACAATGAGATGCCTTAAACATTATTGCCTTAAACATTTTTTAATAGCCTAGCAGAAATGTTTTTTTCAAGAACCTCAGTAAATAATTTCGATTATAACCTTGTAAAGTAAACTGTAGTTTTACCACAAGAATAAAACATGCATTTTGCATTAAAGATAGTAATTTCTCTTCATTCATCTCTTGCAAGAGGAGAGTTTTACTGAATCCACTTTATCCAAGTATCAAGTGCTTCATTGCATTCTAGTCCCTGAAACAATAATCATTAGCTGATAAAACTGAGTTAAGGTAATCTGAAGCCGCTGATATTTAATGCTGTTTCTATTTAGGAATAACTGTTTAAATGAAGTTGTCCTCTCAATGAGAAGTGGCCATTGGAATTTATTTTAATTGCAATAAAACAGAAGCAGTGCTGTGTTAAGGTTATGGTTCAGTACATTGGATTGTTGTGTCACTGTTCTCTGTGTTGAGACTCTGTACCTTGTGTAGTTGTTCCTGCTACTGGAGGTCTACCTCAGACCCAACACCATGGCAACAGCCATTTCCTGTATACATGCTACAGACTGTATCAAAATAACATGCCAAAGCCACTCTGGCTCTTCCAGAAGTGAAAGATGAATGTACTCTTCCTATCCTGAGGTAAAGGTGTGTTTAAGAGGGCAGTAGATCGTATGGAATAGGGGAGTGACAGGGCTGAAGTCAATATCACTTGCAAGGACAAGCTCTTATTGCCCACCCTTAACTGAACTCGAATAAAATACCTTATCAACCCATTTCAGAAGGCAGTTAAGAGTTGACTGCAATGTGTTGAACTAACGTCACATATAAAGCAGAGTAGATACGGACAACATCTTTCTTTCTCTGAAGGACATAAGTGTGCCCTAGAATATTTGTTTTCTAGTGCTAGACATTAAACCATTGGCGTGATCTATAATGATATTTGGGTCACTTTTCTGATGAACTGTTGCACATAACTTTCCTACACAAGATCTGCATTTTAATTCTTGTGTCCATCTTATTACTCACAGGTGTGACTGCATCTACACAGTATTTTAAAAGAGTTACTTATAAGGTTCCAGAGTAAATTGTGCTGTCCTTCATTTAGTCTTTGCCTCAAACTTCTGGATTTAATTTTCTTTCATTTGATTCTGGAAAATCCAGTATTGCAGAATGTGAAATTATGAATGTCTTTGTCCAAATCTTATTAGCTACTTTTCATATTCTTTTTTTAAAAAAAGTCTAGTTGAATTTGTCAGTTTAATATTTTAGCAGCTCTAAGACTGACTCCATTGAATACATTTACATATTAAATTTAAATTTAAATTACTGAATGAGATAGGGCATGAAGATTCTTTAAAGAAAAGAACAAAAAACTTTGATATTGCAAATGCATTTAAACTTATTTCACTCTAAAGCACTCAATTGTGTCAACTGGAGACACAAGAGACTACAGATGCTGGAATCTGTAGCAAAGTACAAACTGCTGGAAGAATTCAGCTGGTCAAGCAGCATCTGTTAGGGGAAAGGAGTTGTCGATGTTTCGAGTCGAGACACTGTATCAGGACAGGTCTTCACCCAAAACATAAACAGTTCCTTTGCCCCGACAGATGCTGCTTAACCCATTGACAAGAATTCCTCTCCTCCCCCCCCCCCACAGATACTGCTGAGTTTCTCCAGCTGATTGTTTTTTTGCAACACTGTCAACTGTTTGCAAAAAAAATTATTGTGCAGATTATTCGTGATCCATTCTCAATGATAAATGAATATTAACTGGCTTGCTTTGAGTTGTATTGTATCTGGTTACACATGATTTTCATTAGAGTGAGCTTTAAGATTTTCACCCTGCAGTTGAATGTTCAGAAAAAAAGGTTAGAAAATTACAAGTATGACAGACAAATATAGCTGCAACCAACTTGTTAGTTTGTTTCTGAATGCACAGAGGATTTGTCACAAGTTACAAAAGTAGCACAAATAGAGATAAATGGATTTGACCTTATAGAAACTCCAATCATGTCTGCTTGATGACCAAGTTGAGAATTAAATGTTCCAGCTTACTTGATACATATAAAGGGGAATCAAACGGAACTGTGGCGGGGTGTTGGTGCTGGGTACTGTGTGGAGTAGCTCCATTATAAAAAGTATAACAACTAGTGCTGAAGAATACTCTTGGCTCCCACAAGAGGAAGTGGAAACCATTACATGGAGCTAAGAGATAAGAAGGGTCAATGAACTAGTTGAAATAATTTGTACTTTCTACTCTAGAGGACCGTGATTGCTCTGTCACTAGATATATTCAAAACTGACAACAACAGACTTTCGGGCACTAATGGAATCAAAGGACTTGATATTGTGTGGGAAATCAGATTTAACATATCGGATTAATCATGATCTTATTATATAGTGGAACCAGCTATTATATAGTGGAGCAGTGTGGCATACTTTTTATATTTATTGTGTTCCTATGTTAACTCTGTTTTTCTCTTCACAGGTGCTGTTGAGGTGGTGAATAGACCCATTTAAATGTTATGATCTATCATGACTTAATAAGCATTTTCATCATTTTCTGTTTTTAATGGAACAATGCTAAGTGTGTGAGGATGAGGTGAATCAGATGAAAATTAGGTCTGAATCCCAAACAATACCAGTTTTTGATAAGTGAGTCATGGAGAAATGGTAATTTGAACAGCAACTAATGGCAAAGTAGATTGGTTAGGGCACTTGAAGATGCATTCACTAATCTCAGCCACTCATCTAAGGTCACTAAACCTCTTTGAAAATTGCATTCAGCACCTCAGGGCTGCACTCCTGGTATTGTCCTCATGATTATCTTCTCCTGAGCAAGACCAGAGGCCTTGCAGACCCATGAAGATAAATTGAATCTCTCCTCTTTTCCACCTCCAGTACTGTGTCAGAAAAGTTGAGTGCAGAGATCAGATTTTCAAGGGTCAGATTTAGGTCAGCACCTGCTCCACTTCCCCTTTAAGGTATACAGGCCAGCTTTAAGTTCTGTAAATTACTGATAACATGCCATGCCCGTTGATGCACGCACTCTATCAGCAGTAAGGTTAGAAATGGCTTCATGCAGGGAACACTGCATGCCTCTGTTTCATCTGTCACAATATAATAATTGCAATTCCTCATCCTTGTGCTAATTTTTGTGTCTATTCAACTTCACATCCCTTATCTGTCTTGTATTAATCCCATATCAGTAAGCTTAACTCAGAATATTCTCATACCAAAGTTTTTATTTCAGATTCATGGAGAAAGAAAGAGTTAATGGGTCAAATCTCACAGGACACTGCCCAGCACCTTATAATCAACCCTTGCATTATCCTTAAGGCTGCATTTTCTGTTTGTAGCTGCCTCGTTCCAAATGTCCAACTAGCAACGCTGCTGCTGCCCTTCTGGTGTAGGAGAGACAGAAAATGAGGCTCACCTACAAAGCACCCTGATGGCCTGCTAACAGTTCATATTTTCAAAGTCCTTTACCGCTATTTCTACATCTCTCTGATAAATGGAGGCATTTTAGCAACAGTGAAAATATATATCATAATCCTTTGATAATAAAAATTATACATAAAACATAAAAATATAAATATGCAACCAAATAAAATTTAATGAAAAATTATATTAATTAAAATTAAAAACAAATCATTGACAGTGTAAAGCTGAGGGGCCAGATATAAAGCACATCCAGCCTCTCAACTCAGGACATTGTAGAAAATCCCTGAACTCACAGGTAAGTCCATGAGCAGAGAGAAAGTTCTGTTGCAGCCATATCTGAAGTCACAGATGTCCTGTACTGATGCACTGTAGTATGCAGCCAGCAAGGTCTGGAACACACTGACAGGGCCAGCTGCCCAGCTAGTGATTCTCCATGGAACTACCAGTGACTAATTAGCACATTCTTTTCCACCACTTCATCAGGATTCCATCAGTTTTGGTGGAAGGACATTGATCTGAAACATTAACTGTTTCTTTCTTCATAGATGCTGTCTGACCTGTTGAGTGTTCCCAACATTTCCTGTCTCATTTCAAATTTCTGCAGACTTGTTTTTGTTTAATATTTTAAAATATGAATAGACTTCTTGTTTTCAAAGTAAAACTAATTTAACTATCTGAAGTAATTAAATTAAAATCAAAGATCACTTTCAATCTTCAAATAGAATGTGCTGTCTTAGAGTTAAGCATTTGAAATCATATTTTTTTCTCCATGGGACTATAAACTACATAATGCTGCAGAGAACTAGATTTTGTCATTTTTGATTTTGTTTGAAAATGGGAATGATTCACAATCATTTAGTGCAAATTTGAACACAGAATATGAGAAGCAACACCATAAATAGCTGGACCCTCTATCTAGAGGAGCCTTGGGCAATGTCATATCTCTGTTCATGCAATCCTGACAAGATGTATTTGCTGTTTCTAAGATGCTGCATTCTTTTTTGGACAGACAGGGATCGCAGCTGCTTTATTTTGAAGACTAGAGGCAGATTTTGTATATTCTGTGGGAAAAATAGATGCATTGATGTTTGTGTTTTTTTTAAAAGTCACTGTGCTGTACCATAAACAACATTTTGCTTGACTTTTCTCTGTGGCCAATGTGGGATGCCTTTACCTGCCTGAAGAAGTTCAAATCCGTTTCAAACGTGAATGCATTGACAAGTTAGTTTCACAAGTGTATTCTTTAATTACCAGAATGGTCCAAATGAGACTACCGTTCCAAAATCTATAGCTAGAGCAAAATCAAAATTAAGAAAGTAGATTAATACTGTTATTTTTGAAATGATTTTTCCTTGCATTGGTAAAAATGCAGATATTCAAAGTACTGTAACTTGAACATTTTCCTCACTCCTGAACTTTAACTTCATTGGCTTCAATGGAACTGAATTTCAGAATCAAATTCAGAGTTCAATGGGTACATCATCAGTTTAGTGGAAACAATAGAGAGGGGACTTCCACCCCACAAGCTTGTTTATGTTTTTTTTCCCATTATGATTATACTTGCTGCTCTGGCCTGGAGGTTGCTCAGTAACTCCAGTCTCCTCCTCGGTAGCATAAGTTAGAAGATTTATCATGGAAATGCTGTTACTTCGAGGATGGCCATGTGATCCCTGGAAGGTATTCACCCACTCGATGGCCTGGCCTGATTGACACCATATACTCTGAGTGTCTCAAGTCACAACAAGGTGTGGGGTGATAAAGAGATCCATGATCATAGCACGCAACTAAGAACTGATTTTTACAAAGAGACTGCATTGTTGAAAGGCCCATCACTGATGCAGATTCCATTGCATTGACCATTGAAAACTGAGGCTGGTAGGTGCTGTGTGCATCACAGATTGCACCAAAAAGCTCTGATTCATTGCCAGTAGAGGAGGAAAAATGTAAAATACAACCTGCAATGTCATTGGGTACAGACTGTATTTCACAATCAACAGAGGTCTCAGTAAGGATCCCTGCGGAACACCACTAGTCATGGACCTCCAGCCAGAATAAGTCCCATCAACCACTATTCCTCTGGCTTCTATAGCCAAGCCAATTCTGAATCCAAACTGCCAAGTCACTGTGGATCCCTGCACCTTAATCTTCTGGATGAACCTACAAATCTTCTGGATGGGCCTACCAAATCTTCTGGATAAGCCTACCATTAGAAACGTGTACAAATGGATGCAATTTCAAGACTAATTTTTCACTGGATGAGAGCTCTCAGTTCTACAGGAGTGGCTGACTTCTCTTGGGTTGATTGGACATGTGTTGTTGTTAGGGCTCCAGATTACCAAACAGAAACA
>JARFYF010000104.1:59654752-59664991 GCA_030265395.1 Rhina ancylostomus
CTGATTATGTTGGCTGCTTTCCTGATGCAGCGCAAAATATAGACAAAGACCCATCCCACCCCGGACATTCTTTCTTCTCCCCTCTCCCATCAGGCAAAAGAAATAAAAGTCTGAAAACACAGCTTCTATCCCACCATTATGAGACGATTGAACAGTTCCCTAGTATGATAAGATGGACTCTTGACCTCACAATCAACCTTGTTATGACCTTGCACCTATTGTTTACTTGCACTGTGCTTTCTCTATAGCTGTGACACTTTACTCCGCATTCTGTATTGTTTTTACCTTGTATTACCTCAATGTGCTGTGTAATGAATTGATCTGCATGAATGGTATGCAAAACAAGTTTTTCACTATACCTTGGTACAAGTGACAATAATAAACCAATTCTAATTCCACCTAGTAGCTACAGCTAGAAATCATGTGATTGAGGTCCCTGTCAATTGAATTTTTAACAGTACATCTATCTCCTTGCTCTGGACTCATACTCTCTGCTGAGTGAAGCTCTGACCCAAATCCTCAATCAGTACCAACACAACAAAATCCACCATTAAAGTCTGGTTTAAAACTAAACTAAACCAAGAAATCACAGAGGTGCAGATAGATCGGTGTTTGAGGCACATTCAGATAATTCTAAACAAAGCACAACACCTACAATTCCAACAACTCACTTAGCTCAAGTCTCAATAATACACTTTCATGGAATAATAGAAATTACATAAAGGCAATAAGCTAATTAGACCCCTGTGCCTGTACTAGTGCATTCTCCTGTAACACCATTCTCCCAGATCTTTATAAATTTTTATTCTTTTTAAACTGAGATTGTGGTCTGTTTTTCCATGATTATTTGCTGTGAAGCATCCTGTGGTCTGACAGCTCTTAGTTGAAAGCCCATCCTTATTGTGTCTTCATCCATTCATAGATATTTGCCAACTAGTCAAAAAAAATTTTCCCCATATATCCAAATAAAGTTCTCTTAATCAGCAGCTCTACTTTCTGTCTAGCCCATGAAAATAATGAATCCCATACCGATTTCATTCTCCAACCTCTTCCAGTTCACAACCACAGTCTCCACACTTCCTCACTCTCTGATGCTCCCCTTTCTCCCATTCCCTTGTCTCCTTCAACTCCTGCTCTGCTGTCACTCAAGTACCCTGTTAGGAATTACTGTCCTTCTACTTCTCAGTCACATACATTTCACTCCAGCCCCTTTTCACTCTCTTCTAGCATACTGCTGCATCGTTGTTCCATGTACATCTCCCTTCTCCTCACCAATGCTCTGCTGAAACCCAGTCAAGTTTATGTTCACCTCTCTGAAAGCTCCAGCATTCTGCAGTAACAGAAGATAACATCACAGAGCCAGATGCTTCCCTTTATTGAACCTGTGACAGCAAGGAACAGTGTCACATTTGGGGCAGGAGAACTCTTGCAGCAAGAAAATTAAAGATCAAATTCTCCCCATTTGCTGGTCTCCATTTCCAAGAACCTTCCTTCTAGGAGACTTCCAAATAATTCAGGGGGTTAGCAATCTTCCACTGAATAGAGGCAACATGTGACATCCTTCATGACGATACAGTCTGCTAATGCCTGGTATTCTAATTTACACTGATTTCAGACCCTGAGCCTATGAGTGTGCATCCATCATAAGCTGTCAAGGAAGAAATATGGGAGAGGAAGTTATCGCATTGGAGTGCTTATTCACTTAATTCTTAAGGATCTAAGTAATTCCCAGATGCACTTCAACTGTATTGTCAATTTTTCTTTTGATTTCTTTCAGATTTGGATATATACAGATCCAGGAATGGTGTTCTTTTGACAATAATCAAAATAGGAGTTGTTGAACCAATCTTAGGATAAGTGGTGACAGAATTGAAAAACTGATTGTTAGCAGCCACCCATTTACTTTTAAGTGCCCAAATCATAAACCCAAATGTGGTCATTTTGAATGAGTCTATTTAATGTCATGAGTATAGCTAAAACATGCTTTGGGATGACACATCCTGACAGTACAGTTAAGCAGTAGATTGTCTGCAATTATTCTCCACTCTACACATTTTAAGGCATTGTTACAAGGTATGAATGAAACAATTACTAAAAGCATAGTACATAACTGGCCAGTGATTTCAAACTGTGATAATAGATATTGACAGCAAGGAGGTAAGATATTAGCCTTAAAAGCAAAAAAACATGTAGGTGCTGGAAATCCGAAACAAAAACATAAAATGCTGGCAATTTTCAGCAGATCAAACAGCTTTCACGGAGAGAGAAACAGAATCAATGTTTCACGTTCATGACCGTTTTATCACGTTTTTTCAGTAAGAACTGAAAAAAATGTCTTAATTGCAGAGAAGGAAAAAAATAATGTAAAAAAAAATGGGAATGTCTTGACAGCGTGGAGCCCAAAAGAGATTGTGGACACAGCTCAACACATCACATAAACCAGCCTCCCCTCTATGGAGTCTATCTACACTTCCTGCTGCCTCAGTAAATCAGCCAACATAATCAAAGACCCCACCCAACCCAGATGTTCTCTCTTCTCCCCCCCTCCCATCAGTCAGAAGATACAAAAGCCTGAAAGCACATGCCACCCGGCTCAAGAACAGCTTCTATCCCACTGTTATAAGACTATTGGATGTTTCCCTGGTACAATAAGATGGACCTCACAATCTACCTTGTTGTGACCTTGCACTTTACTGTCTGCCTGCACTTCACTTTCTCTGTAACTGTAACACGTTATTCTGCACTCTATTATTGTTTCACCTTGTACGACCTCAATGCACTGTGTAATGAATTGATCTGTATGGACAGTATGTAAGACAAGTTTTTCACTGTATCTCGGTACATGTGACAATAATAAACCAATTTACCAATTTAAATGTGATGATGGTTCTGGCTGAAAAAGGGCAGCTAAAATTTATTAATCACAGATGATCCATAAATTGAAGGAGAAAAATAAGAACAGAGAAAGGAAAAATAAGAAAAAAGTAAAATAATGAATGCTGGAATAAAAACAGAATACTACAGCTGGAAATTAAAACAGAGAGTTCTGGTAATACTCAGAGGATCATGTAGCATCTGAGGAGAGAGGGAAATGGAATTAACATTGCAGATTGATTATCTTGCATCAGAATTGTTCTGATACAAATATGAAAAACTGGTTATCTGAAATTGTTGAATTCAATATTGAACTTGCAAAGGCTGTTTAAAGCCTTGCTGGAAGATGAAATGTTGTTCCACAAACTTATGCTGGACTTCATTGGCACAGATTAAGAGGCCAAAGACAGAGATGTCAGAGAGAGAATGGAAGTGACAGAAAACTGGACCCTCGGGGTCACTGTTGTGACTGAATGGAGGTTCTCTGCAAAGAGATACCCACTACGCATTGGGTGTCTCCAGTGTTGAGTAGACCATATCGTGATAATTGAATGCAGCAGGCTCTGTGCTGTGGAGGAGTTCTGCACACTGCGTTCAGGTGTTTACACTTATCTAGGTTCATGGTCACCATCACCAGTGTTAGAGTTTACATTCTACATTTATTTAATTGATTAAATTTAAAATCCCCAGCTGCCATAATGGAATTCAGACACATGTTGCTGCATCATGAGTTCAGGCCTCTGAATTACTAATCAAGTAACAATCACCTTTCCACTGTATCCTATAAATATAAATAGGAATTCAAAAGAACCTCAACAGGGATTAGAGCAAGCCAGTAAACAGGGTGTAGAAAAAAACAGATCTATTTAACACTCTACACACCAAGCTGCAGGATATGTGAAGCTATTTTGGACACTTGGTTACACCATTGGAGCCATCAGGACAAAAGAGAATATTAAAACCATTGCCAAATCAACCATCCCCAGTAAATTAAAGCATGAAATCATCAAAGATCCATAACATTCACATTAATGGTTTAGAAATGAGGTACTGCGAGCATCAGTTCCGCAATACAGATTGTACAGCTAATTGGAAAATGATGCCCGAAGGAGGCAACTCCTAGAAGACAGATTAGACATTGAGCAGAAGATAGGCCTTTGATTGCAGGCGAATTTCTTGTAGTTACCCCAGGCGAGATAAAAATCTTTAAAAAATAATTGAGTTGATCTCCTCTGTTTGCTCACTGATAAGATCCCAGACGTATGTTTACTATATTAAATTTGTTGGTTATATTTCCTGCAGTTTCACTAGCCACCTGTTTGTACCTCATTGAATTCTATTTTTATAGGAACTGGAAGAAAATAATTGAATTTTGCATCTCAATTCACAATATGTCTTTTTGCAGAGCTTTTGTTGTGTATCGCAAAAAGTAATGCTCTGCATCTTGATGACCTGATCCCTACTTCTCTAATTATTGCTAATGGACTCTTCATCCCCACACTTACTTGATACAGAGGGAAATCTCATGTGCCCAATGTGACCTAGACTCCGGCTGTGTGCTCTGGAAGGCAACACAATGAGGGAAGTCCGCCTATGAAACTGTGCTGGAAATTTTGACAGTTGCAAAGGCCCCACCCCTAAGTTTAACATCCGTTAAAACTGTAATTTTTAACAGTTTGTAAATGTCACTGACCATCAGACTGCTCTGCCATCATCACCTCAACCATCGACTGACCATCAGCAGAACTACAAATGACCCAACCATCATCTGCATCCCCCCACTCATGACAGTTGCATCCCCCAAACATTATATCCTTTCCACAAGCACCAATGGCGTCCCAATCAATCATCAGATCTTTTAATCACCATTAGGGCCACGTGAGCAAAAGACATCATCTGCTTCAGCCCAAACTCTAACTTGCTCTGATCATCACTATATCCAACCTCAACCCACCCTCACCCCAAACAATTCAGAGGCCCTAAACATAATAGAACTATGGTCCAGAACTACCCCGAACTCTGTCAGCTCAGACTACAATCTTTATTCTTTCCCCAATACATCTACCTTCATTAACTGGGTTCTACTTTGTGAAGGAGACTTGCCATTCAACCACCTACCCCTCCTCCTCTGCCCCCCCCACCACTCTTTCAATGAGGCTGCCTGTGTAGGTTGAGCCCCACTGAAAAGTATCTCATCAAGTGCTGCATTTAAGACCTACAGGACATTCATGAAACATTGCCTGAAGTCTGACCTTGGGGAAACCAGATGAACAGGTTTCTTGAATGTCCTGTTGCTTTTCAGTTTGGATAACCAGAAACAATTGAACAATTCCAAATGTGGAATATTCTAAATGTGTAATACAAACTGGCTTCAATTTCTCTTATTATTGATCATTCACAATGTTTCAAAATTGGAATTGTTCAAATGCTTCTGGTTACCCAATCATTTATTGTTAATTAAATTGCTAAAAATGATGAAAAACAATTTGATATTTGAATAATTGAACTATGGAATTGCTCAAAAGAATACCCAACAATTACTAAACATATTAAAAAGATTATAAAACATATATAGGTTTATTATATTTTGTTTATGCAGTTATAGAAAACCCTGTGCAGAGTCCTCCCATTTGTTCATGAATGTTATTTCTTGTTGATCTTATTTATGGTAATACTTTTGTTTCAATCTCACCCATTATAAATTTCTTCAGATTTCCCATTCCTTGTGTGGTGTGACATTGCAGCCCCCATCCACTTATGGAATGAGTTTCTCTAATCTTTTGAACAGATCAGCAGAATGTTCCATTTCACTGTCTTTTGATATGGTAATCTGAATCTTATCTGCACCATTTAGACCCCAAAGGCCTACACTTGCTTACGGGAAAGTCTGCAGCAAGCTTGGGGAAAGGTCCTTTTAAGAAGGCTGTACATTAACATTAATGAGACAGCAAATCTACTGACTCCACTTCAGGGCTCTTATAGCCATTTCAAAGCTGATTTTGGCAAGTTAAAACCAACTGTGCGCTCCCAACTTGTTTTTCTTTGTATATTTGCTACATTCATCAACTGACCTTTGGCAATTTAATGGGTAATTAATTCGATTTAAATTAGCATTGCCAATAAATAATTTGGCATTTGGGTTATGGGTTTCAAACTGTAAAGCAGCAGATATTTTAGATGCAATATTAATTAGCTATTTTTTCCCTAAAAATTATACTCTTTCTGTTGTTTTTAATCCGATTATATTTTTTCCCTTCTCCCTTGATGGTTTCCAGTTTTGGCTGAAGTAATCATTAGAATAGCACTGCCAATGGACATTTTATCGACAGCCAAGTGAACAGTACTTCACCAGCTGCCTTTTCACCACTGTCCATGTCTACACCATTGGCTCACTGCAGCTGGAGTGTCTAACATCAACATCAAAAGTATGGTGCGACATTTTTCGTCTCACTGCGGATAGCAACATTCTTCAGACGCACTTACACAAATCTCATCTGAAACAGCGTTTTAAGTTTGGAATCGATTTACATATTAACAAGCTGAACGATTGAAGTAGACCTTAGGATCTGATTTCCTGATATTGTAAAACTGAAATTTCCATCACACATTCTTCCTCTGTTTTTTCACACCTCACCCCAGCCCACACTCCCAAAACCTTCCACTTCATCTTTTCCTTCCTCTCCCTGAATCTTTATTTCCTCCTTTGTGCAGATTAATGTTGACTGGCAATGATACAAAATGAATAATATTAAACCGGCAGTCCATGTTCATCTCTCCTGATATGTATTTCTATTCAAGTAGCTTGTTTCACACCAATACATAAAAATGTTAAGGAGGATCCAAAAAACAGAGCGGGGGGGGGGGGGGGGGGGGTGGACGATGAAGCAAATATGCAGGAAGGCAATTCTTCACAATCTTTAATACCAACTAGAAATGAGCAACAAATACCGACTCCCTGGCAAGACCCATCACTACAAGCAAATTAGAATTCCCGAAGTGACATAGTTCCCTGGTTGGCAATCCTCACTTTCCAATCACCAGAGTGTTTCCATTTGTATAAATCATGAAAGCTACAACCAAACTAATTGACATGTAACATCGATACACAGCAAAAATGAATACCGGAGAATGATTGAAGCTTTCTAAGTGTAACTTCTCCATGCTGTCACCCACCCAAATCCATCTAAACAGTGCTCTACCAGTGGATGATGCCAAGCTGATAAATGGATTTCCAATTGCAGTGGAAGAGGTTGCTAATTGAATGAAGAGTAACTTTGCGGAATTTAGCAACTAGGTGGCCAGACATCGGGCTGCAATGTCTTGCCTCGAGGGGCAGCAGAGTGTTAATTTCTTCTTAAGAGAAAATAGCAAATTTATATTCCGCACAAGCACTGCCACACTCAAGGGATGGTGCATCAGCTAATTTAGCAAACTGCTGGAGGATGTATTGCCATGACACACTCATAGTATCTGCCAACAGTAGGTTTCAGAGCTCTGATGGCAGGAGTCTGTTTCCCAGCCTCTGCTTGGATGGCTTGACCTTGCATGCAGAAGTCAAAGATTTAATGCAGCTCTTGTGCATCGGGTGGCTTCTACTTGTGCTGTAATATAGGTTGCAACAACGTTTGAGATAGAGCTGATTAATGTTTCCATGTTGGAAAAGACAGGCTCTGTGCTCCACACTTAAAGTTGTACAGAGTTGGAGCTGAATTCTGATGTCCTCCTGACACCTCACTCAGATTCCACGCAATTCCGTGCACACACTCACCAGCCTTTGTCAATGGAAATCTCCATCACAGTGCATCAGGGAACAGAAGAAATCGAACCAGGAATAGAATTTACAACTCCTTGTGACAGCTCCACTTTTCAATATGATTATGGCTTATCTAATATTGGCTGCAACTCACTTCTCTAGCCCTTCTTCATGAACCTTAACACATCCACATTCCAAAAATCTAACTCAACCATCAACACCTTCAACGACCCCACCTCCAAAGATCTTTGAGGTAGAGAATTCCAAAGATTCAGGGCTCTCTGAGAAAAGAAATACCCCCTCATCTCCATCCTAAAAGTATACCCACTAATTCTAGATTCCTGAACAAGGGGGTTCCCATTATCGCCCTTGTTACATCTGCTTAGAATTTTATATAACCATCCCTCATGTTACCAATTGGATGTCTTCCTGGAAAATGTTTCATAAAGCAAAATTTTGTAAATGAAAAGGACAAGTTTAAGCTGGAGAGGGTGCAGAAAAGATTCACAAGAATGTTGTTTGGAGTTATAAGGAGAGATTAGATAGGCTGGGACTATTTTCACTGGAGTGGAGGAGGCTGAGGAGGAGACTTCATAGAGGTTTATAAAATTATGAGAGGCATAGATAGGGTAGATAGTCATATAGGGGAATCCAAGACCAGAGGATATGGGTTTAAAGTGAGAGAGGAATAATTTAAAGGGGACCTGAGGGGTAAATTTTTCATACAGGGTGGTGGGTATATGGACAAGCTCTCGGGGGAGGTGGTAGAGGCAGGTACAATTGCAATGCTTAAAAAACAGGATAGGACAAGTTCAGAGGGATATTGTCTAAACACAGGCAAACAGATTAGTGTAGATAGACATCTTTTTTCAACATGGAAAAGTTGGTCTGAAGGGCCTGTTTCTGTGCTATACAACTCTATGCATCTATGAATTTATGATGAATGGACAAAAGGCATTTTGAGTTTTTTGGTACAATGTATTCAAATGGGTGGTGAATGGTTGTTCTATTCATGAAAGTGAAAAATAGAGATGTGAATGGAAGACATGGATCTCAAGGAATCAATGATGCTATAAGGAAAATTGATAAACTAACCATTTGTAAATGAAGAGACAATTGTGTGTTTTAAGAAAGCCACCAATCTCTCTTCTAAGTTCTATGAGTCTAGCCTGCCCAACCTTTCCTTACAGTTTAATCCCTTCATCCCAGCAATCAATCCAGTGAACTTTTGCTGAACTGCAACCAATGCAAAAATATCTCTCCTTTGTACATCATACTTCAAGTGTTGGCCTCACCAATCCCAATCCTGTCGTGGCAAGACTTCCCTATTTTTGTACTCAATTCCTGTTGCAATAAAGAAAAGTATTTGCTTTTCAAATTACTTTTCCTTGCATGCAATTCTTCCTGTGTGTCATGGCTCTGACTACTGGCCCTTGATTTGGCTCCTTTGATGCCTTGTTGTACAGCACATGGATTCCATGCTGGACTGATTGTATAATGACACACACCTGAGCCCTAGCATAAGTAACTGGGTTTCTCTAGCACCAGTTGCCAGAGTATTAGTCAACCTTCGGGTATACTTTGGCTCCTGGCTGCTCAGAGTTGTCAACTCTAGAGCAGTTCTGCATTCTCTATTCCTGTTTGAAGATTCAATTTGTGTTGGGATTCCTACTCAGATCTCTGAGGCATGATTCCTTCCACCTGCTGCTGGTGTTTGGTCCTGAGGAAGTATCCTGACTCCAGTTCTGTACCAGTGTGCTGCATTTGGGTTCTCTGCGAGCTTGCTCTTTGCTCAACATTGTGACACTGTTTCATTTACAAACAGTCCCTCTGTACAATAGCATTCAGTAGTCTCTCTCCATTTAAATAATTTTCATCTTTTCCTTTCTTCCTGCCAAAGTGCATACTTTCCCATCTTCTATCTGTTTCAACACTCACTTCATGTATAGCCATTTGCAGGCTCTTTGTATTCTCCCATCTATTTTTGTATCATCAGCAAATTTGGTTACAATACTCTTGGTCCCTTCATCTAAGTCACTAACATAGATTACAAGTTGATAAAGTTCCAGCATTGATCCCTATAGCACCCGTTAGAAACTGCTCACCACCCTGAAAATGACCAATTTATACTGAGTTCCTCTGCTTGTTAGCTAAGCCTCTATCAGTGCTAGTATTTAATTTGAATGCTATGACACATTATCTTGTGCAGTAACCATTTATGTGCACCTTAATGAATGCCTTTTGGAAATCCAATAGGTCTGGGTAGCTAAATACCTGATTCATAAAAATGCTAATATGCAGGTATAGCAAGTAAGTAGGGAAACCTGCAGAATGTTATTTATTGTGAGGAAAATTGAATACAAAAACTGGGTGGTTATGTTTCAGTTGTAAAGGACATTGGTGAGATTGCATCTTTGGTGTTAAGAGCACTTTTACTGTCCTCATTTAAGAAAAGATGTTAATGCATCGTAAGCAGAACATTACTACACTAGAAAATGGAATGACCACATTTCCTCATAAGACAATGTTGGATAGGCTAGGCCTGTATCTGCTGAAGTTTAAAAGAGTAAAAGGGGACTTGTCACAATGTTGATCCAGAGCAAACTCACAGA
>JARFYF010000104.1:59854777-59873699 GCA_030265395.1 Rhina ancylostomus
CATTCCTACACACAGAACTAGTTTGCTCTTCTCAGTTTCAGTAATTGCCCTTCGTTATCAGTTGTGTTTTTTATGTCATTCATTGCAATATTGTGGAGCTACATTACTATATCCAGTAACTTTTGTACATTTTGACATGGAAAACTACCAACAGCCTGTTCAAGGAATTTACAAAGTATAATCTCCAATTCAGATTACTCCCAGAGACATGAACTAGGGAAAAAAAGGCTCAAAAGTTGAAAGATGGTGTAGGGATAACTTTGCATTTTCGGAGACTGAAACCAATTCAAGATGAATGGTTCCTGTATTGCTACTGGAAGCTTAGCTGAAAAAGGCATGGCTCTGGGCATCATGATTACACATTAAAGATGCACTAGAGTAAGAAATAATTCAGAAAGTAGTAGGATTAAAGAAATGGCTAACTTGAGAGTCTAATATGGGCTTGGAGTGCTTATTGTAAATAAGGAGTATGGGGAAAATGTTATGAGCTGTAGATAGTTTGCTACATGAGATTGATTAGTAGCAAGAACAGAAATCTGGCTTGGAAAAAAAAAATCACATTTTTTTGTTTACAAAATGTTTAGGAAACAATTGAAAAAAAGGATGACACTACCAAATATATTAGAGCTCTAGAGAATCTTCCACTTAAAATTAGTGTTACAGTGTAAATATAACCAATTACCAAAGTGGGAGGGGCGGTGGGTGAAGAGGTTTTCCAGAAAGTCGACACTGAGGAGAGGCACAAAGATAACGGGGCTTCTCCAATTCCAGCTGACTGGGATCCAAGGTATAAAGCACAGAGTGGAAGAATTCCCCAAATATTTGTGGATTAGCTTCCAGGACAAGAAAATCAGCAGTGAATCTTGTAAAAGGGAAATTGTGGTTCAAGGAACACAATTCAGCAATTATCAGTTTAAGAATTTCAGTAAAGGCCAAAGAAAATTGAATGAAAATCTAACTTCAGTGAGCTGGAAAGGGCCAAGGTGGCTTGGAGCCAACTGTGGAAAAACTTGAGACAATTGTCCCAGTACTTCAAAAACCCACAAGGAAGGAATATCTAAATCTAGACTCCCAATAATGACCGAAGCCAACTGAACAAAAGGGCACACGTTGTACAATAGACTCAACTAAATACAGAAAGTACAGATTTGACAAAGGCAAAAAGTGTACTTGTACAGTCTGATGAATTTTCTGAAGAGCAGAACATTGTGGGGTTTGTGTATGAAGACCTTTTGATGAAGTATTTTATAAACTTAAAAGTTTAATCTATTTAAAAGATCAATGAATATAAAATTAACCAAGGGATGGAAATAGTAGACCTGACAGCAATTTTCCCATATTCAAGGACACAGGGTCATCATACAAACATTCCACATTTGTACCACTAATCCAACCAGGAAATTGGGAATATAGAGAATAAGTAGATGACATGAAACTCAAGTGCAGTAAACAAAGTTAACACATTGACAATTAGGCAAATAATATTTATCTGACTTTTTAAAAAAAAAATGCTGCAGCCCATCATGTTCTGAAGTGTACTATTGACATAGTGGGTAGAAACATACTTATTCACTAACAAAATGTGGATGTCATTGAATGCCAGCATTGGTTGTCCAGCCCTAGTTTCCTTTGAACTGAGGCAATTAAGGATCAACAGCAATGCCAAGTCCTGTGGTAAATCCCCTTCCCTGAGTGAACCAAAAAGTTAAAACAATCCAGTAGATTTTGTTCTTGCTATTATTAGGTTTGTTTAAAATTCCCCAGCTGCCACAAGGGAAAGTGATTTCAAATGTAATATTCTAAAAGGCGTTAGATAAATGCTTGCAGGAAAAAACTCAATATCAAGAGACAAATGTTATAACACAATCCAAAAGCCAGCAATGGGCTGAATCATGATATATCTATACACTTTTAAGGTAGTTGCTCAAGGTAAATGTGCGTTCCATTTTCTCTATGGGACTCAAAGGTAAACTGGACAAAACACAACCATGAAGGTTCTACTCCATTTGCTTTTGAAGGGATGCTAATATTATGCATTACCATAAATCTTTGGAAACAGAAGTACAACTATATGGCTGAAAGCCCGACAATATGGTAATTATCCCATTCTGGAGAAATCGATTCTCAACTACTGAATGAAGATTTATAGGTTTCATATTCAGCTAGAAAATTTACAGCAGGCAAATATTTGAAAGAGACATCCAAGGTAGTTTCATATACTTAAATTTCAAGGATTGACATCCTCAAAACAAGAAAAATCTACTGCCCATTTACCAGACTAGGTGCATTAGTCCCAGACCACCAAATCCCAATCACCTAGACTTTGACAATTCTACATGTAAACTTCAGGAATACAGATCTAGGCCAACATGCTTTGCAACTCAATTCATAAAGGTACTGCATACAGAGTGGGTCCATAATGTATCAACCAATAAACAATCTCAGGGTTGTGCTACCACTTATTACTTTGATCGCCTGGGTATTGGTGATTTCAGAGGATAGAGGATCCTCTGAAGGAGATTTTACTTTTCCCCAGACATTTTTAACATGGAGGTTATTTTATTGGTCCTACACCCATCAGAATTTCTTCCAAGGATAAATCAGTATTGAAAGAATCCATTCTTTGCATAGATAAAGCATAGGTGTGGAAGAAATGGAGGGATGGACTTTCCTTTCAGATGCAATTGGTTTTGCACTTTGTTTTCTCTGCACAGTTTTATAAATGTTTTTGATACATTCTTCATCAAGCTGCTAATTCACTGTGGCATATTTTCAATTTCTGAAATCTCCATGGCTGATTCCCTCCAATCTAGCAAAATAACTTACGATTCATCTATAAATAGAAACAGTTCAAATTGGAAACCTGTTCTGAGCATCCACTAGGTAAACAACCCTCATTCTTCAATTAAATTCTCAAACTGGCACTAAAAAGTGTCATTTCTGTACTGTTGATCCTCCCCCTACAAACCACTTTCCTTGATAGGACTGTCTGCCTACAAGAATCTTTCCCCAATCTCTAAAACTTAGACCCAATACAACAAACACTATTGGAACTCCCAACTAAGACCAGATGGATAGTTACAGGCCAAATTAACAAGATAGTAACAATCTTGCACCCAACAAGATTAAAGTTTTTGGGAAATCAAAAAGAATGCTTTGATTTTCTAAAGGACATATCCTTGTACACCAGAGACATTGAATGGCACCGCCTGCTCTTCACCATCAACATTGCTACAAATTAGTACTGGAGCATAGCGCTTTCAAGGCCGATAATAACACTACCCACGTGGGTCTTGATCTCCAGTCAAACTGGTTGTTGAAATTCACAAGAAAAACATCAGCAAAAAGGTTTCGGGACCTCCAAAAACATTGAAATTTGCACTCTACGGAACAAAGTGATGCATACTTCTACATACAGATCTCTCCATTTGGAGGAATCTATCTTAGGTTGTTCTTTTTAAATTAGGAGCCTGAAGCCTTAACAAGTCTGTAGCAAGCTTCAGCCCTTGAAATCAGATGAGGGAATTGCAAAATAAGTTTCCCTCTGGGGAAAACAGACTATTGATGGATTTGAATGAACCATGCTCTTGGTACTAACTGACCACAATTCATCAACAATGCAGTTAGGGAGAAACAGAAATGGCAACAGCACAAGTTGCCAATTTTCACCAGACTAGAAGTACTTGGCAGGATTTGCCATCTTAAATTTAGCACTGAATGTGGGTGATGTGGAAGCTGAGGAAAATGGCTTATATTCAGTATTTACAAGTTATTTCTCCCCCCCCCCCCAATTTGACCAAGTGAAAGGGTAGAGAAGCCTCATTTCCTTAATTCTTGTATTCAGAATTGTATAATTGTTAGAACATGACAACTTTAAATTCAAGAGAGGACCGGGGTGAGAGGTAGTGAATACTGTGCATATTCAGGGTGTTCAACATTTCTACCATGCTGCCCTCTGACAATAAAGGTTCACAAGATTCTGGAAAGTGACCAAGACATCAGACCTGGCCCAAAGCTCATGCTCTACAGGGCAGCAGTAATCCCTGCCCTCCTGTTTCCAAGACCTTATCTACCTGGAACAGATGTCAAGGCACTAGATAAATACCAAGCGTCATCTCTGCAAAATCCTCCATTCCTGAGGGAATAAGTGAACCTACGTCAGTGTCTTTGCTTGCCCAGCTACCAGATTCAAAAAATTGTTAAGCTGTTAAAGATTACCAGGTGAAGAAAAAGATTCAGTGCTGTGCTCACAGCTTCCTTGAATTGCAACATCCCCACTAAACACCTGGCAATCCCTGGCCCATGACTGCTTAAAGTGGGAGAAGTCTTGTGTACATGGTGGAAGCACAGCAACTAAAACTACCTACCCACCCCATCAGCCACTTCCTGCCCATCTTTGGATGGGTCTGTGTTTCCACACTGACCTCAACCTCCTCAGAACCAATAGAACCAGAATGGAAGTCATTCTCAGTTTTGATGGCCTGCCCAAGGAAGCTCTATAACTTTTGTCAAGTCTAAACCCAACTCCACTTATTTTCTGATTTTTTTTTTACAATATCCTCAGTTATAAATAACCTGCAAAAGTAAATGTAGAACAATTAACCCCATAAAGGTGACATTGCTAGCAAGGAGAACATGGTTAAATCAAAATATGCAGCATTTGATTTCCTGACATGCACATGCAATAAAGCACCGAATCACAGTTTTTGCTGTCCCATTTTCCTTGCCCTCTTTCCAAATTCACCATTAAAAAAAACATACTGGCACCTCAGCCCAAAAATTAAACACCAATTCCCCCCACCAAAAAAAAAATCACTGACAGCACCACCACTTGCTGTTCAGAATTCATTTCTGAACAGATATACTTTGCAGAAATACAGAAGCAATTTTGAAAATTGACCTCAAAACCATACATGTTTTCTTTGAGGCATTAGGTCACAAGAGGTGCACAAAGCAAGCAATAATGTACAAGCTAAACAAGACCTTCAACTCAAGGGAAATCTATTGCCTTTAATCAATTGATTCAGGTTAAACAAGGTACTAAAAAGGTCAAAAAAAGCAGAGCTCACTGCTGTCAGTTTCAGATGTAAACTAAATGTTCCTTCGAAGTATGCAAGCTATTCCAGAAATCCTTTGACCAAGTTGTTAGATCACAATTAGTCCAAAATGAAACAAGTAATTTCAATTGATAAGTAGGAATAGAGGTCAAACCAAACTACTAGCCTAATTCAAAAACTATGAACATAGTTAGAGTCCAACAAGCTCAGTGTGTGCCAACATATTGGAAACTACTTACATCATAAGATATTTATTGTGAACTGCAGACTAAAAAGGCAGCTATGATGCACTTTCGACTGGATAGGAAAAACCCACACATTAACAGCAGCAAAATATGGAAACTACACTGGTGGAATTATGTTTTATATGGATAAGCTGAACATAACAGGTAATGTGACTGTTTAAAATTACATTTTTCTATCTAAACTAGATCAAAGAAAATAGAACAGAAGGCAAATAATGCAGATTTTCAAACCAGCAAAATGGCATTGCTTAGAGCTTCAACATAAAAATTTCTGATCAATGCATCAAGATTCTGCAATGTTGAATACTCAGGTCAAATTTCAGCATGATGAAAAAAAATTAAGCTGCCATTTTTACTTAATTCAGCCTCAAGGTAAAAATCAATGAAGCATTTACTCCCAAGTGTTAGAATGTTCACATTAAGCTGCAACAGTGCCTGATGAGGGTATTAATTACATACCTTAACCTTTGTGCCTGATGATGGAGTGGCCCTGGATATCGTCTATTTGGAGATTGGTACAGCTGTGAGAGGATTGCCTGGTTGGTTTTCTGACTTGGATTATTGGCGAACTTAACAGTGATTGGTTCTGTGGCATTTGGAGGCTTCTGCCCATTTAAACCTTTGATTGCTTCCTCTGCTTCCACTCTTTTGTCAAACCGAATGAAGCCAACGCCCCTGGACACACCTTAAAAACAAAATTCGGGCTCAGTTATACAATTCACATTTAATTCATCTTTCTTGCTCTCAATTATAGCTCAATAAACCAAACGTTTAGAACAAGTTGCTGCAATTTTGTTTTTGAACTTATGCTGAACATGTATTGAAAGCCAGAGATCAAACAAACATCAAAAATGATAAATAGGAATGAGAGAAAGTATAAAGAGATAGATACTTATTTATTCAGCTACAGTTAGTTTGCTTGTTTAGGACAGAAGGGTATATTTTCGCAGAAGCTCCAATTCTAACCATTTAGCTTTCCCAGCTTCTAACCAGGCTGCTGCAGTTTTATTACAAGTTATTCACAAGTTGGCTTAATACATTGTGATCTGCTTAACAATCAGTTCTTAAAATCAGATCAACATCATCTCTACTAATAACATACTGCTGCAGGACATGGATTGCTTTAAAAAACCTCATCACGTCTCTCATCCCCCTGACTTGCCCTCACAGTCAAAGGGCTCACATCAATCAAAATGCATACACCATTTCAAAACCCTTGTGGCACCAGGTACCAGATAAACCAACCTTCAAATTCACAATCTGAGTGTGAGAAAAATCAAAATAATATTAACAAATGCTTGAATTATATCCATAAGGCAAGTACTGGACATCAATTTGCATAATCAATTCACTGTTCAACTCATTCAGCTAAGCCCTGAATGTTTTAGCACATTACAGAATTTTGTTGAGTAGTGCATTGGAAAATGAAGATTTTTAGTGACCTATGCAGATTGATCTGCATTTAAGAGAGTCTGCAATTCTTGAAGGTAATGAGGGTATGGTTGCCACATGTTTCTTTCTCAAAGCTAATTTAAAAATGAATGGAACAAATGGAAAAATCCATTGTTAAAAAGGTATAAACAATATTAGCCTCATTTCTTGCATGAATGCCCATAATACACCAACTCATATGCATTATAGTGTACAACAGTTGTCTTAAAATAGATTGTAAATATTCTTCTGTGTGAATTACCAATTGGCCTTGGACAATATAAATACTAGGAATACACAATTCATGGTTTAGGCTGAACATATGAATAATTGAGTGATTCACTGGAATAAAGTTAAGAAAGTTGGAGTTTAAAAATTATTCTGAAAAATAATCTGGATATTTGAAATACCAAGAGTTTATAGCAAAGCTTCTAATAATACAAACCCACATTAATGGCAGCTTGATATAAACAGCACTATGTACAAGCATGCTCACATGTATTAGCAATAGAGTGCATAATGTCAAGTTCCAAAACCATTTTTTTATGCACAGGTATTAAAAATTCTACAAGAGCCTTCACTGCAGACTTTGTTTCGAAGCTCATGCATCTTTACAGCATGTAATCTGAAGAGCAGGCTCATCTTCAGTTCTCTTTCCATACAGTTCTACATTCCAACATTATTCCTTAGCAATAGAGCATTAATGTACAATGCTCAAGAGATCAAAATACCCACAAACTATTCAAGTGTACAATGATTACCCAAAATTAAAGTTTAGCATGGAGAGATCAATGTTTGAGGAAAAATGCACTACAATTGAAGTGCTTAGTTTTTCCCTCAAACTTGAATATCAAATAGATGCTGAATATTGGACTTTCATTGAGTTTTATAGCACTTGTTTACCTGGGAAAATGTTAAACTCTTTGCTTAAGCCAAGGTAAACCTTTCGACATTGCACCATAACTCAATACAATCAGTGGTATTGAGTAGTAACACCACACAGCTACGTGCAGATTACTAGCAAGAAGCAATTTTCAAACTGTGCCTGGGCTGTGATTAGTTTGGGACTCAAGTCACTTTTTATTACTTATGAACACCAAAATATTTGAACATTACTGGCTAGTATTCCTCATTTGTCAGAGATCTTTTGCCTACTTTGAACCAACTCCCAAGTAAACTTGCATTTTAGAAAATTCATACTTGCTTTTCTTCAGTCTTACTCCTCTAATGTTCTAGTCCTCTAACACTCCAAAATATCTAATTCTGGCTCCTTGTTTATCTAAATTCAATCACTATTTCCCAACTCCTTACAAAAATACCCAAACTACAGGAAGAATAAAGCATTAAGCTTGGCTTGATAACCAACATTTATGTCAAAGTGTTAGAAAGGGACCGTCTCCAACTAGATAATCTAAAAACCTACCTTGGATACTCAGTGCCATCACCATGTCTCCCATGAACCCCACAGCTGGATTAGCCACAAATACAATGGTTACAAGAGCAGGTCAGAGGCCAGGCGTCCTGTGATAAGTAAATTGTGACAACTGAAAGTCTTTCCACCATCTACAATGTCAATAGTTTGGTGGAAGTCACTCATTTGGATAACGACAGCTTCAGCACAAAGCTGCACACCATCCAGCACAGTGCAACCTATTGAATGTTACATCAACCACCCCAGATACTCATTCCATTCACCATCAGCCCAGTGCCAGCGTACATCATCCACAAGGAATGTGGTTACTCACCTAGGCTACTTTGACATTACCAAGGAAAAGGACTTCAACTGCATGAAAACACTACTACCTGAATGCTCCCCTTAAACTTGGAAACATCACTGGTGCCATCCAAATCCTACCCAGCAGCACTGTGGGAGTTCTTCCAGAAAGACTGCAGTATCTCAAAGCTCACCACCACCTTCTCAAAAGGAAATTAGGAATGGGAATGAATATCAGCCTCATCCAATCCCCCACCACCCCCTCCAAAAAAAATAAAACACAACACTACTGGTATGTGCCTTCAGCTGCCAAGGCCCCATCATCTAGAATTCCCTCAAGCCCAATTTTCTTCTTTACAATACCAAAAAGTTAGGTTTTTAAAAAAAAAGTTTTGGTCACCTGGTCTAACCCCTCCTTGTAGTTTGGAATTAATTTGCATAATGAACATTTAAAATCAGCAAAACTCTCAAAATGTTTAATGATTGTAATGACATGTATCATAATAATACCAATGTAGCAATACAAAGTCTAGAGCTGCATGTTAAAATTTTGAAAAAAGTGTTAATCTGAAAAATTGTGCTCGAAGCACTCAGCAGGTCAAACAGTATTTGCGCAGAGAAACAAGTCAACACTTAAAATCAAAAGACCCACGGTCAGAACTGAAGTTAAAGTTGCAGAGGGTGGAGGAAGTCGGATAGAACAAAAAGGAACATCTGATACAGCGAGGCCAAGATTGCAGTGGGCTAAGTTGTCAAGATCATTGTGTCACTGGGTTAAATGGGGGCAGTTAGCAAGTCAGAGAGAAAGTGAACAAAAAGCTATGTAAATGAGGGAAGTTAAGAGTGAGCACACACAAGTGAAGATGCAATTTGTGAAAAGGTTGTGGGACATACCAGATCAGGCTAGGCTAATCCAGACATAAACCCAGTATTTGATGGATAATTAACAGTAGAATTGTCCCATTCTGATACAAATACAGAAAGCACATTACCCAACATTATAGAATTCAAATATAGAGTCAGAAAGGCTCAAGCTCATCGAAGGTCACCCAATTTTCCGTAACATTGTCGAAACCAAATGCAGATTAGGTGACATTTTTTGTGGAGCACCTGCATTCGGGCCACAGGGCGCAATTGGCAGCTGCCAGCCTCTAAATTATCCATCCCACTCTGACCTGGCGGAGGTCCCCTGCATGGTTTTATCAAGGCTCACTTCAACCAAAGTAACAGCATCTCTTGTTTAGGTACAGCTTTCTGGACTCCATGGAATAAATCTGAAATAAGAAACAGAAAATGCTGGAAAACTCCCTCTGCAACTGAATACTCAACTTCCTCATAGGCAGGCCTCGGTGAGAATTGCTAACATCTCCTCCTCGTTGACCATCAACACAGGTGCCTCTCAAGACTGCATGCTTAGCCCCCTGCTCTACTCTCTATACATACAGTACAATTGTGTGACTAATCACAGCTCCAATACCATATACAAATTCACCAACATCACAACTGTTGTTGGACAATTCACAGATGGTGACGAGTCAGCATACAGGAGAGAGATAGAACACCTGGTTGAGTCGTGCCACAAAAGCCTCTTGCTTAAAACCAGTAAAACTAAGGAGTTGACTGCTAACATCAGGAAGGGGAAAGAGGGCAAACATGCATCTCTCTACATTAGGGAAGAATCAGCAGTGGAGAGAATCATCAGCTGGGCATTAACCTTGGATGAACTGCCCTGGGCCCAGCAGAGATGCAAAGGACAAGGAAAGCATGCCAGCGTCTTTACTTTCTTAGGAAGTTGAGGTTCAGCTTGCCACTGAACACTAACAGCTTCCACAGATATACCATTGAAAGTATCCTTACTGGCTGCATCCTGGTCTGGCAATTTGAATGTGCAGGAACACAAGCTGCAGAGTAGTGGACTCTGCCCAATACATCACAAGCACATCCCTCCCCACCACTGGCAGTATCTACAAGAGGCACTGCCTCAAGGCAACATCCAGAAATTCCCACCATCTGGGTCATGCCACCTTTTTGCAGCTACCATTGCAGAGCGCCTGGAGTCCCACACCGCCAGGTTCAACGGCTACTACACTTCAACCATTCAGTTCTTGAGCCAACCTGCACAATCCTAAACATTGCAACACCATGAGCACTTTGTACTAAAATGGATTTTTGTTCAGTTTTGTAAAAAAAAAGATTTGTTTAATTTAGGTTTTGCTTATGAATGCTGCTTATATGATGTGTGCCTATGATGCTGCTGTAAGATTTTCATTGCACCTGTGCATTCACATATGACAGACTGATCTTGAACTCAGGTCAGGCAACATCCAAGGGGAGAGAAACAGTTAATATTTTAGCATAAAGGCCCTTTATCAAAACCAAGGTGAAAAGACAATGGGCAAGAAATAAAATTTAACATAGTACATTACGACACAAGAACATGTGTTCTTCAGTCCATGTTTGTGCTGACCATGTCGATCCAAACTAATCCCATCTACTTGCACACAGTCCATATCCTTCCATTCACTGCCCATTCGAATGCCTGTCTAAATGCCTCTTAAATGTTGCTAACATATCTGCTTCCATTAGGTTCCAGGCACCTACCACTAAACAAAAAAAAAGACTTGTCTTGCAAAGGTCTTAAAATTTCCTTTCATTTTAAAGGTACACCCTCTAGTATTTGAGATTTCCACCCTGGGGGAAAAAGATAATCTACCCCATCTATACCCCAGGGGTATAGAAAGGAGGGCGGCTAGATTTAAGGTGAAAGGAGGGGGTTTCAAAAAGGGGATCCAAGGTAAAAGTTCTCTTTTAAAAAAAAATGGATGCTTGATATCCAAGCACACTTCCAGAGGTAGTGGTGGAATCAAATGCAATCACTGCATTTAAGAACCATTTAGACTGGCATTTCATAGGCAAGGCACGGAAGCATACAGATCTAATATAGACAAATGGAATTGGTGTAAATGGGCAAGAGGTTGGCATGGAGATTGTTCCAATTTATTGCAAGAGTAATTCATCAGATAACTTCTAATTATGTTCTACCCATGATTCAATAACCACTCAAATCATTTCACATGCTCTCTTGTTTAATAAGACTGGTTAAATCTTGCCATTAGTCCCCTCTTCCCAATGCAACTTGATATCAATTTTGTGTGGTTTATACTCCTGTAAAGCTTGTACAAAGCCCCCATTACAAAACGATTGTTGAACTGATGAAGGGTCCCAGACCTGAAACATTAAACCATTTCTTTCCACAGACCTGCCTGACCAGCAGGATCTTCCCCCCCCAGCCTTTTCTGTTTTTATTCCAGATTTCCAGCATCTGCAGTTTCTTTTCCCCCAAATATGGAGTTTCCAGGGGATGAACAATAATCTACGAAGCTGAATTAGCTCTGGCATGGCTTTAAAATAGTAGGTGGGAAGTTCAAGGGAGATAGAGGAGGGTTTTGTTTTTACTCAGTGGTTGGGGCATGGAATGCCCTGCCTGGGGCAGGTGGTGGAGGCATGTACATTAGTAATCTCCTGAAATTGACCAGATATGCATATGGAGGAGTTTAAAATAGAGGGATATATGTTGGAGGAAGGGGTTAGTCAGTCTTTGGTGAGTTTAAAGGTCAGCACAACATTGTGGGCTGAAGGGCCTGTATTGTGCTGTTCTATATACCTTCAATATGGCTATTTTACAATTCAGTGGTCATCTCCTCTATGATGCACTTAAATCTAAGCCAGCTTTGGATAAAAAAAAGTTTCACAAAAGACAAATCATGCATCAGACTAACTTTTCCTCAACCTGGAGTTCTCTCCATCCCTGACCTCTATTCTCTACCTTCAATATGCACCAAGTGCTGAATGTTCTTAGAAGCTGGGTAAGGGCAATTCTGACAGCAAGTATCCAAAAGCATGAGTGAAGCTGGTGTAGATCAAGGAAGTAAACTATTAGTTACATTCCTGAGTACATTACTAAGTTGACAATTCTCTTCCTGAATAACCTCTTGCCTGTACAATTAAAAAATTACTTCTAAACTTTAATATCTCACTAAAATGTACTATTTTTCCTTATCCTTGGATGCACAGCATCATAGCCTGAAACTTGCCCTCAAAAATACCAACTCCTTTCCCTTGCAAGGCTCAGACTTCAAAATTCCAATCTTGGTTGAACTCCAAATCTCACCTACCCCAGACTCATAAATTGCGCAAAATACAAAAGTAATCAAAGAAATAACATGGAATCTGCATTTTGAGAAGCATTCTATATACACAGTGGGTTTTTTTTACTCTGAATGGGAAAGCCAGCTGTGGATTTGTTACAGTTTATTCCTCAAAGTGATCAATAAAAGATGTACTCTCGATGCAATTAAGTGCCACTATGGATGGCCACCTGGATGCAACGTTGATAATTGTGATTGGCCAGCAGCTGCAATCTGAACCTCCATCCATTTTATATCTGCTCTACTGCCACTGATGCCATTAAAACTTTATGTTTATCCAGAACATTTTGCACATTCCCTTTAGGGCCAATGCAGCAACTAACCAAACATCTGACAGCACTTTCCAACCTCATTAACAAAAGAAAATCAGCACTAACCTTGCATAGTATATGGAGCAGCAAACACTACCAATGGTTTGACCTATGGCTTGGGGCTCAAATTGGAAAAATGCTACCATAATGGTTCAGTCACAAGCACAAATAAATATGCCTAAGTTGTTCACTGGCAAAACAGCATAAAGAATTGTACACAACTACTTTAAAAAAGATTTTGTTCAAATGGTTTAAAAAAAGTGGGATAACTTGCACATTCAAGGTTCAGGTGTTCTTACAATGGTGCATAGGCCAACAGACAAGAAACTGATATCTACCCATCAAGAACAAAATAATTGCATATATTGCATACAAAGCAAATATACCAAATGAACAATCACAAGAACTAACTGGTGTCTAGTGACTAAGAGTTGGATCAAGTAATTCTTGAAAAATGCATGAGATTTCCAAGTTTCTTTACTGCAAATCCATTCTTGATTTATCAGTTACTTGTAATCACACATTTAACCCCTTGAATGCCTTTTAAGTGCCAATCCTTGCAGCTCCATTTTCTATTCATTGTGAAAACTATAATCCATTATTTTTTATGCCTAATACCTTGTTGAAAATAGAGTGTCCAAGAACCTTAATTGCATGCATGCTCCATCATTTCCCAGTCCATAAACAATTGCTATCCACAACCACACTTTAAAGAGCAGTACTTAAGAATCACTAATTACCTGATAACCAAGTTTGCAGTTAACATCCATTTTGATTTAAAAAAGGTGAAACATAGGCTTTAAAATGTTAAACTACAATATTAGTTTAAATATACACTGATCCACTTAAATGGCATAATACAATATTAGTGTAGCAGTTAGCACAACACTATTACAGCACCAGCAACTCTGGTTCAACTCCCCCCCCCTCACTGTAAGGAGTTAGTGCGTTCTCCCCATGTGTGGGGGTTTCCTCTGGGTGCTCTGGTTTCCTCCCACATTCCAAAGATGTACGGGTTAGGAAGTTGTGGGTGTGTTATGTTGGCGATGCAAGCATGGCAACACTTGTGGACTGCCCCAGAACACTATGCAAAAATGCATTTCACTGGGTTTTAACCTGCATGTGACTGAGATATGTTATCTTACTTCATTAGCATTAGATTTGTTCATTATCTTGCCTATTAATTTTTTCTAGTTTGGAGCACAAATCATCCTTCCACATTTACTAAGTACATATGGCATATATTAAGTCTCCCATTACACAATTTTTACCATCACCATATGAAAGGTCTTGTATACCAAAAGTGGGACATTATACTTTGGGAACCCATTTCATTATCCAAATTTATTAAGAGGGCTACTCTTGCTGCACTTATTCACGTAGCTAGTGCATTCATCTTTGTCTCCAATGAATCCTGTCGCTGAGCTTTCTTGGAAAATAGCAATTCAAACAGTTCAAAAAGCTTTAAACGTTATTCAAGATTTTCAATAACATCTAATTGAGGGTGAGGGGTGTCATCTTCCCAGGTCACTAAACAATGCAGTTGGCATTCAGAGAACAAAATAGAGATACAAGGTAAATGGCACAATTTTAGAAGGTTACTAGAACCTTGGGCCTTTGCAGATAATTTAAAAGGTGGCAGCAAAGGTTGGTTAAAAAAACCCATATACAAACCTACACAAAGCAAATATGTTTTTGTTATGTTATGTCACATGTACTGAGATAGTGAACTTGTCTTGCATACTGTTCATATGGATCAATTCATTACAACAATGCATTAAGGTAGTACAAAGTAAAACAATAAGAGTGCAGAATATAGTGTTACTACCCAAGTTACCACCTACATGTTCTAAGCAGACAGAATATTCCCCTGCAATAGAATGTGATGAATTATGCTGCAACAAATGTTTCATTAGGTGGTCTTCAGAAGTAGGAAAACTCACTGGACAGTCTTGTGAAATAGGTCAAAAACTTGTAAAATCTCAAACTTTGCTTGAGCTGTACCAATCTTCTGCCTCAGAAGGGAAACTGTAGCACAGTACAACTCAATCCATTACCAGACCATTTGGAAATGCCGATTGTTAGCATCTGCCTCAACACCTGATGTTCCCATACTCCCATGACTCAGCATTGCCTCAGTCCTTGTGTTCTCCTGAACCTTAAAGTTCACTGAAGAATTCATAATACTGTGTCACATCTTAAAAATGTAAGTGTATCAGAGAATTAATGTCCTAGAACATCCTTGTGTGCCAACATTACATTCAAGCATACTTGCTCAAATAATTGCAAAGATTTACCATCTTCTGCTTCAAAGTTTTTATTCCTCAATCCTAGTAAAAAATCCTTTTACAAGAAAATATTGCAGCTTTTGAAATTTTTCAGATGTACAATGTGATGTGAAATTCCTTTATTAAAACCCACCCCAATCCCAACTGTGGATTAGAGTTTTTAAAAATACTTCAGCCAACACACTACTTCACAATAACATACCAACTCTGTTCAAATTTTAAATCTCCATATCACTGGGCAATTATTGGCCCAGCAACTTAAAGCCAAAACAACCCTTCATTACCAACTTTCCTCATTATTATCCACTTAGACATTTCAAGTTGTTCAATTTCTCGGCTAATCCCACTCAAAGTACAACATCAAATACCAAAGTACCAAGTTTAAAATGCATTAAGATCTCAGCAAAATTTAAGAGCAGAGCCAAGCCAGATTAACGATTAGCAAACATTTTCAAGGTACATTTCTAATGGGGAAACAATGGAAGTGTGCCATTGACAAATTGAGTCATGGCTCTAACAAGTGAAAAACAAGGCCTCCACCACAGATGTTTGGATTCAAATATTCACCCAATTAACCAATTCTACCACCACCTAACTATCCTCCATGTCAGGTCAATAAATTGCTTTCTGAAATACTTCTTGCTGTCATTATGTAGAAATTTATTGGAATGATGTCTGCGTTTTCTTTGCATGAAAAATAAACCACCAATGAACATAAGAACCATTAACTATGGGTTGGGAAGAGTTACTGTTTTGGATTAGCAACAAAAAAAGGTACTGCTCAAGGATAGGGAAAATACAGTTACTATTATGAAGTCCCTGAAAATAGAAATTATACTTGCACACCAGGTCATGACCACATGAAAAGTAAATAATTTTTTTGGGTGGGGTGGGAGGTGTGGGTTAAGCAGAAGAAATTGTTCCATAGGAGGAGGAATTTAGTTTCAAAAATTAACTACTCATGACACATTAGTATAAAAGGGAATCCAGCTAGTATGAATGGAAATCCAACTGGTATAAATATATTCAATGATAAAATCCACACATCAAAGTAAAGCACAGTATTAACATACAGGATTTTTAACCTGGAACATCTATAGTTCAAACCATCTCCAGAAGATTTGAACACCTAAAATTCAGTTATACAATATTCTTTTCCATCTGCATTGCAGAGTGTAAAATAGTCTGCCAATTGTGTCCATGTTCTGAAGTCTCCACACAGTTACCTATCTGCTCTGTCCAGACTTACTACAACAGTTCTGTTTTCAAGGTAGCTTAAAGCAGTTTAAGTGCCAAATCCAAACGTTTTACATTTGCTTTACATTCCTGCTAAATTTAAAAGAAACACATTAGCAACACAATAAGGATTAGAACTCCATCCTCTACAGTAGGTTTGAAATAAAGATTATAACAGCTTTAAATTTATTACTTCACCATGCGTGAAAGATAGTTCAAACCTGCACCTCTGGGGTGGGAAATGACTCAAGTCAGTGAGAGCTCTTAAATCTATTTCTTCCCATGCATATTTATGAACAATTCCAGCAGAAAATTACATTTTCTGGCCCACATCTCTCAACCTTTGACAAGTTCTGGAGGCAAGTTATCAGCAATTGAAGAATTTCACAACATGGCAGGCTTAAAAGATGTACAGAAGTGGGTATGCACTTACCAGTAACCTGGTCCACAAGAATCCTTGAGGTAATTATACGTCCGTATTGAGTGAAAAGCTGCTCCAGTTCTTTTTGGGACATAGTTTTTGGGAGCCCACTGACATACAAATTTGCATCTCTGATGGAAGCAGAACTGGGGCGGGCATAAGAAACCTGAAGAAAATATATTTTTTAATTTTACATAAACCACCAGCATTTCAGCAAGCATCAACATGCATTTGACACATTATTTTGCACATCAAAAAGAAAATAAAGCACTAGAAATGCAGTGTGGTCAGCATCTTAAGGTAACCCCATGTAGCTTTTCTATTAAGAATAGTTTTTGAAATGCTGATCCAACCAATTGTTTCCAGCTTTTTGACTAACAGGTTTCACAGCTGGCAACCACACTAAAAATGTTTAGGTTGTATAAACTAAAATAGTATTATTGCTGAAAAAGACAGCAGGAAAAATCATGAAAGCAGGAACACTGCATTTAGAATCCATTAGTACAAGTAGAAACATTGCAAAAAAAGCCATTTAACTTTGAGGAAATTAAGACTTAACAATCACACAAATGATCTCAACCACCATTTAAAAGTGGATCAGCAATGTACAAAGAATGTATCTTTTGTATTTCAAGGCAAATGCCAATGTTGTCATTAAAAGGACAGCATCTTGTTGTGAAGCTATGCATACATGCCTCCAAAATTCATTGCGCCACAATCAGGCTCCAAGCTGCTACAACTTTGATCAGCAGCAGTTCTTCTGGTAATGTGTGAAGATCAACAGCATACCAATAATGGTGGCAGAGATTTTTGGAACAAGTAATATTTAAACATTTCTGCAACGCACCCACTATTGCAATATAAACAAAATACTGGAAATACTCAAGTCAGGCAGCAACTGTGGATAGGAAAATAAATGAAAATCTCTTTGGTTTTGAAAGATTACTGACCTAGAATATTATTTTGCTCCCGACAACTGCTGCCTGGTCTCTGCCCAGTATTTCCAGTATTCCAGTTTGATTTCAGATTTAATTTTGGTTTTCAAAATCCAATACCACATCAGGCTTGGGCATGCATTAAACTTTTGGCAGTTTAATAAGTGAAATTGAAGGCAGATCTTGGTCATGCTTACTGAGAGAGAATTCAGTGACACAAAATAAAGTCTCAAATATAGGAACGAAGCTTCAGTAGGTGAACCTGAATAAAATCTTGCACAAATCTTGCTTAATATCTTGGTCATAACTAGTTTCCCCTCCATCGCCCCCAAGATTTTAGACCAAAATCAACACCAATCCTTCAATTCTAATGGCCTTGCAAATTAATCTTGTATCAACATCACATCAGCTGATAACTAGGGCTCCAAAAAGTTCCTACAAGGATAATTAAGGATCCCCTCTAGGATCACAAAATAAGTGACAGTAAAAGCATCAATTTTTTTTTTTGCAGGGAACAGTTAAAACTTCATTACTGTTCAGGTAAGACTTTCTGTACAAATCCATCATACAAACCTTCAATGAATGGCAAAATGCAAAAGGCATTAATATTTTACTGCAAACAAAAATGCACAAAAAATATAGAACTTAACTGAAAGTATTGTAAGGTTAGTCAGGATTCCTGGTTTTGTTAACTCATGTACTGATCAGTCTGAAAATGCTTCAGTACAGTGAAAACTCTCTGCCACACCCCCTCCCCACTAAAGCTACTTGGACACAGCAGCTCTAAAATAATATGAATGACATTGTCTTAATATTAATCTTTAAACAATGGGATACAGTAAAATAGTTCATTTACTGGAATTGTAGCTGGAGTTCTGAACCATTGATCCAGAGATGGGAGTTAAGGAAATGCCCCATAAAATATTTGCATCTATTCAAGCATGAGACACTCATTTATAAATGCATTTAAAATACAAACTAAAAATACATAATACTTTCAATCCAAAGAACTCGACATGCAACTCACATTTTTGACCTGAATACAATATAGAATCAAATTGACATGCAAAAAATAT
>JARFYF010000104.1:59891425-59902003 GCA_030265395.1 Rhina ancylostomus
AAATGCTGAGATCACATATTTCAGAAATTCTGCTGACACCTACTTTTAGATTAATGCTGTCTTAATCAGATTTCAGTTGACCGATGTTCACCTTGGTGCAGATCCAAATGGCAAAACCCAAGTCTACTGAATTAATAGCCAACTGATAACTATAAATGCAAGCCCTGTATGTTCTTCCTGCAGTAATCAGATATTTCTACCAGGGTTTATGGTATTGTTAGGAAGTGTCCCCTTTCTGATGAGCTGGTTGAGTGGACACACATACTTCCAAGAGAACCTTCAAAAATAATGTTCTCGTCTTATTTGTTCTCAATCAAATTTGAGCAATGGATTCTTTGTTTTTGTTTTGGGGTGGGGGGGGGGGGGCTGTGAGTGGGAATCTTTGCTATGCAATTTAGCTTTTTAATTCAATTAATGACTGCAATTTCAGAAATCATTTAAATGTCTCAAGTGCCACAAGCAATATTCTGTAAAAAGGTGCTGTACAAATACAACTCATTTCTAACTGTCTACCATTTTTGTATACAATACTAATCTCATGTTCCAAAATATGATGCACGAAGTGCCAGTTATGAAAAAACCCATGGAAAACACTTCATTATGCAGTCACTTCCAGTAAAAAATGTAAATGATACAAAAATCATGCTGAAAAAGAGCAAATACCATGCCTCCTTCCAAAATGCTTCAAACCATTCAAGAGTCATGATCCATGTAGTCAACTTCAGTGCTCAGTGACTAGAGTTAAAAAAAACTACAGCTTTGCAAGTTTTTAAAAATGAACACTAATTTACTTTATGCTGAACAAAATGCAAGATTTAGAAAATGGTACACACGTACCAAAGACATGCCAAGACCCCAAAACTACACCATTTCCTATACCTCTTGTCTCTGTCATACATTAGTCATCTTAAAAATTGTGATTTATTCAATACCAAAAAATCAGGAACTATTCACAGTGCCTTGAATTTAATTACAGATCTCTAACAAACCTGAAAACAGACCAAGTTGCTAGTATATTGTTAAAAAATAGACATACACACACTTATATAAAAATTAGACTATGCCATATATGCCTCAAGACTGTTCTACCATTCAAGATAATGGCAACTCAAGTCCACTTCCCCACCCACAAACTCATCATCTAAAAGGAATATCAGCCCTGAGTATACTCAACTAAGCATGCATAGCCCTGGTTGGGATTCTTAAGATTTATAATTCTGTAGACTCTGACAACAGAATAAGTTGACAATAACTTGCTCTATTATGGAATGACTAAACTAGGTGATTGTTACATCATTTATAACTATTTCACGTGATGTTCAGTTAGGCATTATGCACCAGACACTATAGCAAATTTAGAAATTTGCCACTGTGCCAAAAATGGAAAATTCACAGCATGCTAATACAGCACAAACTAGAAGTTGCATAATTTCACTGCTTTAATTATATTCTAGTTCATGCAGCTTTGTACAGAAAAAACAATCTAACCCTTTTATAGCTTAACACAATAAAATAAGCTCATCCATCCCACACAATTTTTCAAGTCAACTGATGGGTGTTTGAGAAGTTTTGATATTTTGCACTGAGGATATACATGTTTCTTTTCACATGACCAGCTGTATTTAAAATTCAAGCAACCGCAACACTGTGCAGCTTAACCCTTTGCAAGATGAAACTAAAATCCTTAAGATTGTGGGAAGCTGTGCATTTTATGCATTGTCAATCATTTGTGCAACTCAAACTTCATTTCAGCTTGTGGGAATGAAGATCTGGGCATGCTTCTGATGCCTTCATTAGCATCATCTGGCCAAGCATCAGATACAAGATCAATTGGGTCAAATAGCTCCCTTGATCTTTTTGTGTTGTGCATTCTTGTTTCCTCAAACACATTCTGCTCTCCATGGCCTCTCCAGTTTCAGAGAAGCTTCTAATTGTGTTTTAATATTCCACAAAAATGCCAAAATCTCTCTCCAGAATTTCCCACCCCAGAAAAGGAAAATAAGTTGGAGGAAAGGGTGGGTTAACATCTCACTTGATATTTTAATCACATTTTTAAAACCTTCTGGAGCACATCCCTTGCAATATTTGTATACTACTGGGAACTTAACATCTGCTCAGTGACATTAGGATGAATAGGAAATCTCTGAGCTTGGTCTGCAGCAGTCACAGCCTATGCTAAAACCAGTATGAAGGTAAGCTTTAAAATTATAAAAAGGGACAACTAATGTTACTTTTAATGGCAGTTAAAGACTTGAGAATATTGGAATTATATTAGCAAAAGATGCAAAATATACAAGGCTAAATGGAGACTGCAGAGATGCTATAATCTGGAGCAAAAAGAAAAACTGCTGGAAGAATTTAGGTCGAGCAACATCTGTGGAGGTAAAGCAAATGACGTTTTGCGTTGAGTCCTGATGCAGGGTTTAGAATCAAAACATTGACAATTCCTTTCCCTCCATGGTTTCTGCTCAACTTGCTGAGTTCCTCCAGCAGTGCATTTTCTTTTAAATATATCAAGCTAAGTAGTCTTTTGTGTTCAACACTTCTGTGGTTCTATAAATCCCTCAAGTATGAGTGGCAATTCAAATTTAGTTATCAGCTGAACTACAATCAGGCTTGGAAAAAAGACAAAAGATTGATATTACAAATGTCAATAGATGGGGACCATTTTACTCTATGCAGATATTTATATTTAATTGGAACAGTTTTTGCAAGTTAATTGTAATTAACTTCTCTAGTAAGGGTTTTAAATAATGAAATGCAGAACCATGCTTGTGTGAAGCATGGAACAAAAACAGAAAATAAATGTAGTAAGTGCTCCAGCCTTTGAAGAATTACAAGGTAAAATTAATACAAAATTTCAGGAAGGGAGATTTTAGGCTTAAATATGACATGCATCAGGTTAGAGCTAAATCTGTCAGCAAGCAGCAAGTTTAAAAACTAGAAAATAATGAATTATAAAGACAGAGCTAGAAGGTGCTAAAACAAGGCATAACCAAGACATGAGTAAAATACAAAGATGACCTGGTTTTAGACTGATAAATGAATACGCTGAAGTTTAGAGAAGTCTACTGCCATACATTTAATAATCAAAGACTAAATTTATGGCCTTGTGATGTCTCAAAATGGTCTTAATTGCCATGAGCAATGCTTAATTTGATTGAGATCAAGTCCTATGAAGTAGAGCTGAGAAGAAGTTTCTTTCCATTTGTTATTTTCCTACAAATTAGAACTTGAAGTTCAAGTCAATACCATAACTTAAAAACCTTGACCTGGGAATGCATATACTGTTCATGATTTCAAAATTAACATGACTAAATGCAAATGAAGTAAATATTGAGGATTACAACATCTCAGGAATATCTAGATGGATTAAAATAGGCAAAGATGGCAAATAAAATTCAAACACACAAAGTGACATTCTTTGGGAAGAATAAGAGGCTACAAGTAAATGGTACAATTTTACACCAGGTACAGCAAAGGAGACAAGGTGCATGCACACAAACTTTTGAAGATGGCATGAAGTTGAGAAGGCAAATCATTGACTTTATTATTTATAACCAGGCAGCACAATCATGCAGCAGATAGTGCTGGTGCCTCAGATCCAGTAACCCAGGTTCAATCCTGACCTGTGATATGCTGTGAAGTTCTGAGATCATCTGGGTTTCCCCTTAGTGCAATTAGTTTCCTTCCACATCCACACTGGTCATATGTTAACTAGTTGCTGCAAACTACCTTTAGTGTGGCTGTAGGTAGGTGAAGCAGGGCAGTATGGATGGGTATGGGAGAGAAGAGGTTGCAGGGAAGTGATCCAAATGCCAATATAGTCTCAATAGATTGAAGGGCCTCCAATGTCATGGGACAAAATAGAATGAGTGCACAATAAGTAAGAGGATGATTACTGCTTATGCCTTAGCTGCAACAATTTGCCCAATTCTGGGTACCATACTTTTAGGAAAGGTATTAAGGTCTTAAGGGTAGAAAGGAGATTCACTAGAATTATACTATGGATGCAGGACCTTTTTCCTAGTATCTCTTCATAACAGAGGCCATTCTCTGCAAAGCAAGAGGTGAAGGACCATTTATTAGATGTTCTAAACAGAAGATTTTAAGAGCAATTTACAGGTAACTACTACAGAAAGGTTTAATACACAAGTGCAAGGTAATTGGCTAAAGAGTTAGAAGGGGGTGTTATTTGGAACAGTCAGAAAAGGTGGTGGAAGCAATTTAATGGCCTTAATAAGTGTTTGCCACCATTAAGAAGCTGCCACCTTCAAGATTCATTTCTGCATAGCTTTGAAGTAGAAGTCTTCAAGCTGTCATCACTAAATTGAGCATGCTTGAAGAATGCACTGCACGGACTGCTGCACCACAAATGGAAAAGTTAGCCGGAATTTAATAATAATAATAAACGGCAGTGAAAAATACCCTATTTTGTTGCACGAGTTATAAAATGGCACACTAAATCAAATAACATTGGATTAATACATTTATCTTTGCACAGCAAAAGCTACATATTAAATTCTAAATTCCTTGCTTAGTAGCCTTTCCAACAGTTTATAATCTTACCAATGGGGAAAAAAGTCACATTCTGCATGCAAATCAACCAAGCCCAATTACAAATCAAACTGACTTTAGAAATTATTTTCTATGAGTTGTATCAAAAGATTCAGATGACACTACATCTAAATACCTGGTGCTTCACCATTGAAGTGTTCACAATGGAGGTTCTACACATTTAGTGTCTACAACATTTCAAGCAAGCAAAACATACAATTTTGAAGTACCAAGATACCTGTTATTTTGTCCCGTACTAGTTTGCAGGATTCTATTTCACCAATGCTGCCAAACAGGCTTTTAAGCTCCTCTTGCGTCATGTTTTGAGGCAAGTAGTTGACTATTAAGTTGGTTTTGCTGTCCTCTGGCATGGTGTTACTGTCAACAGGTGATGAGCAGTTGTTTGTACCAGTGTTGGTGTTTGAAGGACCATTTGTTGTATTATTACAAGTTGGACCATTGGACAGTTGTGTTTCCATGGCAGCAATTACCTGCTAAAAATAGATAAGTCAACATTATCTTTATGAACTCATTTAAAATATCCAATTCAACAAAGCCCAAAGACCTTTCTGAAATGGCAATGCAGCAATTACTTCAGCAAGACCCAAAATACAAGCCTGCCCCTTGCTGTGACCAACAGGTGTTCATCATATTGCTTTGGCATTTTCTTATGCTGAAATCCCAAGACTCTGCTTCATTTTGATACATTTGAAAATTTGACCACCATATAAAAAGCCAATTGACAAATTCAGATCAAAATTTAAATTCTAAATTTCCTTACACTGTGTTTAGAGATTGGTTAGAAGTAGGAATGAAGTTCATTGTGATTGGCAGAATGTGATGGTAAGTATGACTGAATGACACACTAACTCTCATCTTTCTTGTATGCAAATTTGAATGCAGAACAGCAAATTAATTGAACAGGCGAAAGTAATAATGAGCTCATCCAGTCTGGAGTTGCCACACTTAAAAAAAAATGTGGACTGGTGCAAATGTACCAGTGTAAGCTTGGAGGAGAGGCAGTTATGCTTCAGTTTTATAGCTCATTCATTAGTTCAAGGCATCACTCAGGAAAGCGACACAGTAATTACAATGCAAGGTCAACATGATGCCACTAACAGGTCAAAATTAAGTCATGTGGTTTAAAGATAGCAAAAAGATTTCATTGACATTTAATGGCACAATTCTAAAGAAATTCTCTTGGTGGGAGAACCCTGTGGCACATACCTAAAACCTCCTCTCCACCACCTCTTTCCCCACCTTCTGAAACTATGAATGGAGGGACTGAAAATCAAAATGGAGATAATATGATTTTTTTTAAGGGTATAGGCCAATGGCTAGCAAGTTGAGGTACAGATCAGCCAACATTTAACAATTGCCTAAAATTGACAATTAGTTTGACCAAGCCCTGGTCTTCATATTTAATATAATCGTGAATATCTGGACACATTTTAGGCAAAGAATACAATTTATCTTCAAAACTGTGATCCAAGCAGCAATAACCTGGATACAAATCCATAAGCTCAAACTATTCCAAAAATAATTTAAATCCATAAATAGATGGTAAAATCAAAATGACAAATCTCAAGTTATAAAATATAAACCAAAAGCAGCAAAAGAGCAAGCTCTGTAATTTAAAGACAAATCTTTCAGAATGAGATTTAATTGCAATCAAGAACTCATTTTAGCCTATCACACCTTGCACGAGAATTCAATTTTTGTAACATGAAGCAGGCCTTTTTTTGTAAATAAAAAGTTACCAAATCCAGGTTATGTGAACAGCCACAACCTTCAAAAATCTTTTAGTCTTAAAGAGTTTTATACATTTCATAAATTTGGATTGATACCAGTTTGATATTCTGTACACACCAGCAATTCAGTCATGCTGCAAATACATTCCACAGGATTGCTGAATCCATGCATGGACAGTTATCATCCCCACAACTAAATCTATGCCATCTGGTGGTGAAACATTGCTACATGCTGTTCCACAAGAAAATACTGACGACATCTTCTGATGCCAAATCCTTGTATTTGAACTTATAACCAACTGGTATTCCATAGCTTGCAGCAAGTTGTTTATGCATGTTAAAACAAAATTTCCATTTGACTATATGTCACAGAAATGAAGCCAAAAGCTTCCCATGCAAGATCTGTTTAAAGGTTAACAGGTTACAAATTATTAAAATATCACCTTCACAAGTACAGTTGAATCTTAAGATTACCATCTTCAGCCAAAAGTTTCAACTGCCAGTTCTACTGCAACTACATGACTCATTAAAGCAACATAATTCTACACTAGCCAGTGAGGAAAACAGAAGGGCAGCACTTTCACCAATCTGTCACCAGAATTGCACTCTACCACCTCTCCTCCTGGCTCATCAAAAGGAGGACCTTTCAAAAATTGAACTCTGCTATCATAGTTCTTGCATGTTACAATTCAAACTGAATGACCCAAGCTGTGGCAACTTTCAAAACATCAACTATTACAACTGATAGTTCACATTTGACAAATTCACATTACACATAATAGGGAATTTAGACTCCCGCACCACCTTGGAGGAATGGTATGTTGGGGATGACATTCAATGATGCAAGATTCACAACAGTTTTTCTGCCCATTTCATCCAAAGTCATATGGCATGAAAAGGTTCTCATTTTCAGTTACAAGTTATTTGTGGGGGAAATTCTACACTGTCAGTGGCAGCAGCAGCAGCAATTGGTTTGCAATTACAGAGTTGTATAAACAAGGATCAACCTTGGCAAGGACGTTTCCCCTTTGTTGAATACAAGTTGCTAGATTCACAACTACTAAATGTGCCACCTTCAGCCATCCTCTACCCTAAAGAGGAATGCCTTTAGAAGAGCACAGGAGCCATTTAGAAATAAGCTTGTGTATATCAAGTAATAGGCATCTGATCCCCTATGCTTTCCATTCAAGATTCCACAAGGTATAGATAAAACTATTAGAAATTTTGAAGCTTAAGACGAAAATCAAAGCAGGGTTGGTAAAAACAAGTGCTCAACACTTCCATGAACAGAGGCCAGTAATGATGACATTTATTACAGTAATTCAGATTTTGCTTTACATGTACCAAAATAAAAAGATTAGAATTTCACTGAACAGCCGTGTTAACTATGCATGCTGCGGAAGCACTTTCTACCAAAAGAATTTTTTTGGATTTGATGAGAAAAAAAATCATTTACAAAATTTGCATTTGAATCACTACAACACTGAACCATAAAACAATGCCCACAGTTCTGAATGTGGGGTGAGCAGCAAACCATCTCAATTGGGTTTTAGTGAGAACTTCACTTAAAAGCCATTTGCAATTAGCAACTCAAGCTAGGAAATTAACAGCAGTTAAACATGTGCACTGCTACTACAGCACAAATTATAATACAACAAATCCACTTCAATATTATACAAGTTCTAATCAGACCATACCAAAATAGTTACATTGGCTTCACTTTATATACATATATAGCTATTTTGTAATTAAAGTCTATGGCTGTTCTAAAATGAACCATAAATGTTTCTGAACCAATTGTATTTTTGCAAGACCAAAGGACCTTTGACAACCATGTTTATTATACTTTTTGGTATGGCCTCAATAATAATATCTTAGTCACTACTGAATTTAAAGAAAAGTCCCACAGACCCCAGTCCAAGGCTCTGCAGCCCACGAACCACTTCTAAGCAGAGTAGCCACATCACACAGTCTGACTGCCATGTTAGTTTGGAGTTGCCGTCTGCAATATGGACACAAAAGAGTACCGTATGTTAGATTAACAAGATAATGCAACAATCAGTTTACAATGCCTTATGTATATTCAGAGCATGTCCATGCAGTTTGGGCTCAAGAAACTGAGGCAATTCCAATCTAATCCTCTTTAAAAAAAAATTACCCCATGCATAAATTGTAATGAATCAACTATAGGCAAAAGATATTGATAAAATTGCAGACAGGTTCTGCAATTTTCAAAATCAATACATTAGAACTAGTACAAATGAAAAGCACAATTGTGATTCAAACTACAACAGATCAATTTGGTGATGCAGAAATGGGCTTTTAGGAGTTTTGATTTCAGAAACCTACAAGATGTTAGCTCCTAAGATTATAGTTAAGCTTTTCTGGTCCTTTTCAATTTCTACAGATGTTTTCAGCATTTATCACATACAGGACTACATGAACATTCCAGTGAATATTCAGGGTTCAATCCAGCATCTTAAATAGTCAGTCACCCAAGGAGGAAAGCATATTAGTTACCACCAATAAAAGTTACTTTTGTACCAGACTAACAAACAGTAAACATTCCACATTTGGGCAAAATGGTTTAAACCCAAGGATCACAAACCAATAAAAGCAGCAAATGAGTCTGTTGTGTAGTAATCTATGCTTTTGAATCGTCACAGTGGAACATTTAGCATAATAATTAAAACTTCAGTTTCACTTTAGAACATTAGATTTAACCAAATGACATCCTGGTTTAAGCACAATTCTCAGTATTAACTATTATTCCCTTCATTAATAATTAAATCATTCACCATAAAAAGGGTGCAGTACGAGGCAGCTCAAGCTTCAGGGCAAGAATGGACAAATACAACTTTGCCAGTACATTCTACATTTGAACAAACTCAACAACAGGAATTTATAAAGACACCAGCTGAAATCAGAGGCTCTGTATTGATTGGTACACCATGAATGTTTACAGTACTACAAAAAGATACCAAATAAGCCAAATTCTAGTTTAATCACTTCAGGCTTTTCATACTCTCCTAGGAAAATAGAGACAACATTAAGAAACTTTGCACAAGGATTTTCACCATGTCATAGTCCAAAATGACTTTGGCCAAGGCAGTGAGCAAACCTTTCAGACTCAAGTCAGAGTAACAATGACAGACAACTTCACAACACAGGTTGATACAGAATAATATAGCAGCATAGCCGAACTGGTTGGAGCAGAGACAGACAGACAGACATCAGGCACACAGCCACAAGTACAACAGCCATGATTACAAGTAGAGACAAGAAATTCAGCAACACCATAATGTTTGAACTGAATCAGCAACCCAGTTGTTAAGGCTATATGGAAATCCTGAAATCAATATTCAGAAATATTTCACAAACCACAGTTGTGGAACAAGGGTATTTATTATGCAATTTTTTTAAAATGTCTAGATTGAATCTAGAAACACAGTCTCAAATCCCTTGTTCTTGGGGTCACATCAAAGTTTCCATTTATGAGAATTATTTCAGTTTTACTCAAAACAACTTTATGTGATTTATATTGAAACAACAGGACAGAGGGACCTCCAAACCCAAGAATAACACCAACTCATTTAAAACAAAGATTAATAAGTGCATCGGTCACATTTCACATGCAAATCAGCTTTAGTTCCAGTTGAAAGTGTTTAAAATTGGATACACTCTTGTGCAGCACCGAAGAGCTCCATATAATGGGAGGCAACGGGGCCTCAAAGACATTGGAAGCAGTTCACTTCTACCCTGCAGAATACCGGCAGCATCTTAGGCACAATCTTTAGCTGTTGCACCAATATCCTTTGCATAATTGTGAAAGAGTTACAAGTGGGAATAATTATGGATTTGTTACATTCAATTCCATTCATAACTCATGTATGCCTGTATGCAAAAAGACCTGGTCACCATTCAGCCATAATAAGCAGCACATAAGTTTTGTGCCACACGTTAGGTAATGACCACTTCCAGCAAGAGATTCCAAAAACCTCATGACGCTCACCACCACAAAATCCCTTCATCCACACCAAGTGCCATTATTGATTGAAAACAAAATAGTTGAGCCACTGACCACAATAAACCAACAAGAGTAGATCAGAGGCTGGGAATAATGTAGTAAACTACTGGTCTCCTGACTGCCCAAAGCCCTTTCAACATCTTCAAGTCAGGAGTTATGCTGGAATACTTCCCACTTGCCTGCAGTGTGCAACACTCAGTAGCAACTTGCTCGCCTGGCACCCAATCCACCACCTTAAACTTG
>JARFYF010000104.1:59954074-59964403 GCA_030265395.1 Rhina ancylostomus
TTGACTTAAATGGAGGTCTATTCCACCTGACCATCTCTTAAAAAAAATCTAATTCTGATTACTTAGTCCCTTTGTTCTGAATGTACTGAGATGTGATGATTTTTAGGGGATAATTAGGAACATCATGCTTTAGGACTTTCCCCTTGATATAAATATACTGAATTTCAGCCTCCTTGTACTTGGTGTTTTAACCCAGATTTGACTTTCTTTATCTAAATAAAAACAATATTAATCACTGCAGTTCCTTGGAACAGATACTTAAGATTGTGCAGACAAAAGGGGAATTTTGTTGGTTTAAGTCTGGACCAACACAAACATTCTTGTTTCTGCATTGTCACAAATAATTGAAAATCAGAAACTTAGGCCTGGAAACTAAGTTTCACCTATTTTTGGTGTGCCAATCTGAAATTATATTCAGCAGTAGCTCCAAAATGGGTCACCTGCAAAATGACATGAAATTGACCAAACAGATGTTTGAAACAGCACTATGATGGCTCATTGGGAGATGCTAAAGTAGGACCTGCATGTTTCCTGATGGGAACCACAGAGAATGAGAATGCTGAGTCAATTTGCTAAGCTGTGTACAGGGAAGCATGTCAGCTTTTAAAGGACTTGTCTCCATGGTAGAAATAGAACAGTCACAATTGGTTGCAATGGAGGTGAGGGAAAGGGTGTGCATGCAATACAATTTTCAATGTGTGAGGCCACCTCCCACTCAGTCCAAGGACTTACAAGGTGAGAATGATCAGTGAGAGAGAGAACAGCAAACAGAGTAAAAAGGTTTGCAAGCAAGGATGGAACAAGGAGAAATTATTGTAAAAATATTGTGGTCATTGGATATTGTGATCAAAGCCAGAATGTGGACCCTTTAATTCATTGAGGGGTTTTAGTGCACTGTGGTCCTTTTGCTTTCCTGATGTTGAAACACCAAAGTGCAGTGCTGATTGGTGGTATCAGTTCATGCACTTCTGATGTGAATAAAAGCAGGAATAGGCCACCTGACCCCTTTAGCTTCCGGGCCATTCAATATGATCATGGTTGATCTATGCTGGTCTCAACCCCTCCTCTGTGTCAGTTTCTCATAGCCTGTAATTCACCAATCTTTCAAATGTGTCTACTTCCACCTTTAATATTCTAATGACCTTGCCTTCACAGTCCTCTGGGGAAGAGAATTCCAGAGATTCATGACACTCTGAAAAAAGAAATTTCCATGCACCTTTTTAAAATGAACTTCCCCTTATTTTGTAACTATGCCCCCTTGTTCAAGACTTTTCAACTAGTGGAAATATATTAATATGAACAAACCCAAAGTGCCTGGTCCAGTTTCATGATAGGCATAGTTTCACCTGGAAATGATGATTGTTTTTCCAGGCTTGAATTTACTACATATTGAAATAAAAGGTTTAAAATAGGAGAAAAAAAATGAATGGTTTAGATGTTAGTTGTTACTCAGTTGATTTCCTGATGGCTGCAAGTATCACCAGCAAAATTTACATTTCACTAGGTATCATTTATACTCACCAGCCAATTTCCCACAGATCTAAGTTGATGGTAAGAGGTAGAAAATTGCACAATAAATACAAAAAATGTACACAAAATGCTGGAGGAAATCAGCAGGTTAGGCAGCATCTATGGAGGGCAATGAACAGTTTACGTTTTGGGCCGAGACCCTTCATCAGGATTTGCTCCAAATTTCCAGCATCTGCAGTCTCTCGTGTCTCCAAGTACAAAACAAAATGGCACAATTGAAAGTCAGGGACTCTTGGATGAGTTGGGTGTGGGGTTTGATGGGGTGTTTGATAAAGTTTCCTTGTGGGGCTCAGGGTATTGATACTGAATACCCTGGCACTGCAAAGGAAGTTGTCGTTTCTGAGAAGGCTACGGACCAAGTGATGGTAAATGGGATTAGTATAGATAGGTACTTCATGAATGGTATGAACATGGTGGGCTGAAGGGTTGGCCCTGTGCTGTATGACTCTGTGGCTCAATGACTCTATGGTGCTACCACCTCTAGACTATCCAGAGATGACAGCTTATGAATTTCAAATGCTTTGTGCAAAAGTCGATGGGAATCTGTCATCTCCCATTGATTCCAAGGCAGATAACTGGTACAAATGTAACTGCTCACCCGCTTGGTATCTTCCTAGTGTGTGGATTTAATGCCAACCATAATAGAGAAGGAAGATGACTTCTTTGGGTTAAATTCAAAATGCATATTGACCAAAGGAATGCATAAGGTGCAACCAAATTGATTGATCTTCTGCTGAGACTGAATACAGACATTTGCTTTAAGGTGATAAATTGTTTGTTTGAATAACAATTAGCTTGCAAATGTAGTCTCAGGATCTTTAGACTTTAAGAATGCATTAAGCTGCTCAGAAAAGTATGCAAGCATCCAATAAATAGAGCACACCGCAGCAGTAAATTGCCTGAGCCCTGGAGCTCTTTCTTTACAATCATCTGGCTCCCTCCTTTCCTTTAATGTGCTCCATAACACCTGCCTCAGTTGGACATCTGTCCAGGTACCTCCTCTGGTTTGGTGTCAAGCATTGTCAATTTTTTGGAAATCCTCAAGAAAACTGTTCTTGGATATCTTATTGTGTCAGCTGTGTTGCATAAATGCAAATTGTTGTTACACAGAGTAAAAGTCACTAAAACAGTTTTATTCTGGGATGAGTTAATCTCATATATTGTTTAGAAGACTCCAGGGAGAATTCAAGAACTGAACAAGACCTTTTTTCAATAAAAATGGATTATGAGAGAGGCCTTGTTAAAGAAGGAATAGCAAGAGTAATTGCAGACTGCCAAATGGTTATCTGTTTCCTGCTTTGCACTGCCAGAGCCATGATATAGAGGGGGTCAAGGTGAGTGACTCAGTGTAATGTTCAATGAAGACTCAGTCAAAAGCAACTATAAGTAAGTTAACCCAAATTATTTTAAGTTATGGAAAATTTTTTGCATGCTTTTTCTTCCTTATCTTGTCAACCCCTCACACTGTGATCATCTTTCTCTCCATGGAAACACTTTATCCAACATAATATTCTTTGCTGCAACACAATTCTCTCTTCCCTGACTATCCATTGCCCAGTTGTGCTGTGCTGTGAGTTCCACCTACTGCACAAAGTTCTATGTATGCATTTAAGCAGGCAGGCCCTCTTCTGTTGCATGTGATGTCTTGGGTCTTGTGCACAATGGAAGTTATGTTTGCCAGTGGTTTTCACTTTCCATGGAATGCTGTAATTATTGGCAAATGAGAATGCCAGAAACATCCTGAATGGTCTCCAGTGGGAGATATTACTTTTAACACATAACAGCTGGTTGAGGTAACCCAGTTCAAATCAATGCATGTAGTTTACATAACTCAATCTGCTTTGCAAAGTCACTTTTCTATTATGAATAGGTAACAACCAGAAGATTGTTTCAATCAATGGTAACTTACAAAATGCCAATAACTAATAACGCTATAAACATATACAAGACCAATTTGTACGGTAACTTAAATTATATTACAAATAGATTTTGGTATTAAATCCAGATTATTTTTGTGTACAATGTATCTTTCCAAACCTTACATTGCATATCATTTCTGCTTTTTAAAACTTTTTTCTTCCACTTGCATTACCTTGGTAGAAAAAACTGAGGTATGAAAATTATGAGAAAGACAAGTGTAGAAAGATCTTGTTTTGCTTTGTATTTTTCTGCACAATGCAATGAATTTTATTGAAAACCTGGCCAGTTACTAGGTGCACCAGTGGTGTACTTCAGATCCATCTTGCATTTGTTACTCGTTAACAAAGAGTGTTGGGCATGTGCTGCAAGATCAAACAGCATGCAAAGCTCATTTTGATCTCACTTGCACAAAATTGTACTGCACCGATGAGGACTATATGTGGTGCAACTCAGCAATTGCTGATGGTATCAGAGTTTAACCAAAGGTTAGAGTCTTGCATTAATGATAGTTCAAGGTGCTTGAAAATACCTGAACCACTGCCAGGGATTCTGAGGCAACCATTGCCTTCTAGTTCTTCAAACATCCCCTTAAAGACAGTTATCATTTGTGCCCACAACCCCACTCAGGTTCACCCTAATCTTCTCACTGTGCCTATCAACTTCCTTAATGATAACACATCCCTATCCCACTCCCTAAAAGTTCTCTATGTCCAGCATTAGCTGCCAAACTTAACATGCACCTCATAAGCCATGACCAACCACCATTCTAGAATTTTCTTTCCCTTCTGTGATCCTCTCTGCCAAAATCCACTCCATTTCACTCTGACTCTTTCTTCTGCCAATCCACCATCCAACTGATTTATTCTCCACTCTCCAAAGATAAAAGGCTTTTGTATCTATCATGCCCTTCCAGGTGCATTATAACTATTAGGGCCTGGGTTCTGGATTTGCATTTACAAGTCTATTCTCTGGATTATGGTTCTTTTAAAATTGGTATTACTTTGTACCCAAGAAAAATATGGTACAATAGTTTCCTCAGCATGGGAGGTTACTGTAAATGAGGAGCTGTTGAGATGAATCAAACACCAAATTTACTTGATTATTTTGTGGATTAAAAAAAATCATTTCCTTCACATTTTTTAATCAATGACACTTGCATTTCATTTTACCAGAGTGATTTCTTTGCTTGGTGAAACTATACATGACTGATGTTGGTGCCTGCCTTGATGACAAAACAATTCAGTATGAGGCTCTTGTTTCCTACCTCTTATAGGAGAACTGGGAGGTGTTAATCTTATACCAGCTTCCTCTTGACTGGGTCTGACATCCAACTGGAGTTAATACCAATCCTGTATTCTACAGACCTGTGGAGATTTTTTTCAATGAATATAATTGTAGCAGGAAACGTGTAGATGTTGTTTACTTGGATTTCCAGAAGGCATTCGATAAGGTGCCGCATGAAAGACTTATTCATTAAGATAAGGATGTATGGAGTTGGGGGTAATGTATTAGCAGGGATAGATTGGTTAACCAATAGAAGGCAGAGTTGGGATAAATGGGTGTTCCTCTGGTTAGCAGCCAGTGGTGAGCTGGGTGCCGCAGGGGCTGGTGTTGGGCCCGCAACTGTTCACGATATACATTAGCAATCTGGAAGAGGGGATTAAGTGTAGCATATCTAAGTTTGCCAATGACAGTAAATTGAGTGGAAAAGCAAATCGTGCCGAGATTGTGGAGGATCTGCAGAGAGAGATATAAATAGGTTAAGTGAGTGAGCAAGGGTCTGGCAGATGGAGTACAATGTTGGTAAATGCGAAGTCATCCACTTTGGAAGGAAAAATAGCAGATCAGATTATTATTTAAATGGTGAAAGATTGCAGCACGCTGTTGTGCAGAGGGACTTGGGAGTGCTGATGCATGAATCGCAAAAGTTTGGTCTGCAGGTGCAACAGGCTATTAAGAAGGCAAATGGAATGTTGGCCTTCATTGCTAGAGGACTAAATTTAAGAGCAGGGAGGTTCTGCTGCAACTGTACAGGGTACTGGTGAGGCGGCACTTGGAGTACCATGTTCACTTCTCGCCTCCTTACTTGAGAAAAGATATGCTGGCTTTGGAGGCGGTGCAGAGGAGGTTCACCAGGTTAATTCCATAGATGAGGGGGTTAGCCTATAAGGAGAGATTGAGTTGCCTGGGACTATATTCACTGGAAATCAGAAGAATGAGATGGGATCTTATGGAAGCATATAAAATTATGAAAGGGATACATAAGATAGAGGCAGGAAAGTTGCTCCCACTAGTAAGCGAGACTAGAACTAGGGGACATAGTCTTAAGATTTGGGGAAGGAGATTTAGGACAGATGAGGAGGCACTGCTTTTCCCAGAGAGCAGTGAATCTATGGAATTCTCGGTCCAAGGAAGCAGTAGAGGCCACGTCATTGTTTAAGACACAGTTAGAATGACTTTTGCATAGTAGGAGAATTAAGGGTTATGGGAAAAGCAGGTAGGTTGAGCCATAATCTTATTGAATGGCAGAGCAGGTTCAATGGCCAGGTGGCCTACTCCTTCTCCTATTTATTATATTCTTATTCTGGAGTATGTATTTCTATAAACATTAAGTCAAATCTTGGACCAAAATTTTCTCCAGTATCTCAGTTTCAACAGCAATGGATGTCTGTTCAGATATTTGAACAGATTTAAATCTTGGTCCACATACTAAAGGACAAATGGGAGGTTTTATGAAATGTCACATGACAGTCAAATCTGCTACTGTACTACTGAAAATAGGAACATTATTGTCATGCTTGACAGTGGGATATTGGGTAAATAATGGTCCATCAGTGCTTGTAATGAGTCTTCTTGGCTTATGGACAGTATAGATAGGAGCAAACTGTTTCCAGGTTAAGCAATCATGAATGCGAGATTAAATGTACAAAATTTCAAATGAAAGTAGAAGAGATTTCTTTCCTCTGAATGTTGTATATATGTGGACTTCCATCTCCAGGGCTGGCTGCTTGGACTGCTACTGCCCTCAGTGTTCAAAATTAGATTAATGGAGGAAAAAAATGAAGGTCAGGTAATTGTGATGAAACATGAAGGATAATCACCAGCCAAGAAACCTTGGATCAAATGGTCTTTTCATGTTGTTGTTCTTTATGTATAACATGGGATAAACTTTCACTTTTATTGTCTGCCTGGTGCAGCAAAAGGCAAATGAAGATTCCAGTAAAAGATGCCCCATCCTATTTTCATCCCTTCAAATGAATAAAAGGGAAATCCTACGGTTTTACTGAAGGATGTTCCATCCTCTGTTAGACTTTCATTTCATATGTCTACTGCCCAGATGATGCATAGCTTCTAGGCAATTAAAAATGAAAATCTAGCCAATATAATTCTTGGCAAAAGTAAGGTAGTGTTCATTATGCATTTTCCTTCAATTCATACTCACCAGGAAAGTTCTTTGAATTATTCCTCCAGCTTAGAAAGAAATCATTAGTTGGATTTTCTCTGCAATGTTTCTGCTGGTGTCAGATATTAACATTTGCTGAATTGCTTTGTAAATGATTACCATTCTTCTGTTAGTCCCACATCCTCTGATAGCTCCTTCTTCATTGAAACTATATGCTATTGCCCATTCCATCAATTGCTGCAAGAAGAGAACTTCAAGTCTTCCCCGAGTATTGAAACTTCTCTGTAAACTGTGCAAAGTCTTTGCCAGTTAATGAAACTACACAAAGCTTGTCTTTTTGTAGGGCAGGAGGTGGCATTGGGGTGGAAAATGTGTAGTGTCAGTTTCAGTACATAATGAACAAAATATTTTCCAGCACTCACCAGTATAAGATTTTTGTTATTAGATTTACTGCCCTACTAACTTTACCATTATTCCAAAACTGACAAACTAATGTGTATTGTGAATTGTATAATGTCAAGCCAATCTGCTCCTTCAGCAAAGGATCCATGCTGGCAGTATTTTGCAGCTGAAAACTGAAATCCCCATTGTTGGGGAGCCACCTTCTTGACTGCAAAGCTCTGTTTGCTGCAAAGGATAATTAGTTTGATAATCTTACTTGGTGCATGCAGTGTACCTTCTGTAAGATGCTTGCCAGACTCATACACCATCTAGAATGTGACTTGATTTAACTTTTACATTTACAAAGTCATTTCATCTTACCAGCAGGCAATTTTGAAACAAAGGCCAATAAAAAAAAACTCTTCAAGGTTTTGCTTCCAAATACTTCCCTGGAATGTGAATTGTTTTCTTATTATTTTCTCTTTTCCTTTCTCCATCTCTTAATTTCATTCTTTCACTTTCTTTTTCTTCAATCATTCAGCAACCATTTAGCTACCTCCCTTCAACCATTCAGTTCTTGATCCAACCAGCACAACCTTAATCATTCAGTGAATCAAGCAGAATCTGCGATAGGAAAGGAATGGTCGACATTTCAGATCATGACCCTGCATCAGTCCTGACCCGAAATGTTGACCATCCTTTTGCCTTCACAGATGCTCCTTGTTCTGCTGAGTTCCTCCAGCAGTTTGTTTAGCAAGACTATGACCACTTGGATCACTTTGCACTCAAATGGACTTTTATTTTTGTTATAATTGTGTTCTTTCTTGTAAAAATTGTGCATAATTTGTTTAATTTATGTTTTTCTTGTGAGTGCTGCTTGTATGGTTCTATGTGCCTGTGATGCTGCTCCAAGTAAACTTTTCTTTGCACCTGTGCATACATGTACTTGTGCACGTGACAATAAACTTGACTTTGACACTCCTTTCTTTTCTATCCTCTCATTCTTTTCTTCCTTTTTATTGCCTTTCTCAATTTTCCTTTTATCCTGCCTCTTGACTCTCTTTCTCCATTCTTCCTTATCTTTAGTCTCCTTCTCATAATGTTCCTCTTTCACTGTGCTTCCAATGCTCATTTTGCCCCCATCATTTGTCCTGCTCACAGAGACACAAGAGACTGTGTAGATGTTGGAATCCAGAGCAAAAAAAATACAAGTTGTTGGAGGAACTCAGCAGGTCAAGCAGCATCTTGACCCTGCACCAGTCCTGACCCAAAATGTTGACCATCCCTTTGCCTCCACAGATACTGCTTGACCTACTGAGTTCATTCAGCAGTCTGATTGTTGCTTTTATTCTTCTCACTTTCTTCTGCAGCTGCCTTTTTTTTTTGGTTGGAAAACAGTCTGTTTTATTGCTATGAATGGAAGTGCTTTATACTGCTTTGTATCTCTAACATGGAGATGAAATAAACTGATCGATGAAAATAGCTGCACTTCAACCACAAAAGAGTTGTACAACTTATTTAGGAGACATTGGTTGGTCATCTCTGCTATTGATTTTCAGCCCAAGTTATGTTTGGAATTAGAATCACTGGAGAGAAAAATTGTCTACCTTTTTTGATGGATCTAGAATTTCTGGTGTTTTGCCAGATGGTACCCAATCACAAGGGAGTAACTAGGAAATAAAGTTTGAGTGGCCATCATTACCAGTAAAATAGATTGCCAACCAGTGCTTTGATTGACAGCTCATCCAATGGGAGACTAGATAACTGCTCAGCACTGATGGAGATACAGTTGGCTGTAGGTAGCTTGGATTTCATTTACCTTGCAGAAATGATTGACAGAGGGGGTAGTGACAGACTGGCATCTGTTCCCAACTCCAATTTGGAAATGAAATAAAATTGTGAGTGAGGGTGGTGGGCAGGAAGAGAGAGGTATTGTGTCAAGTTGCTCAGCAATAAGGGGAAGATGTAACAAATAGAACTGGCAGCAATCCCACAAAGAGTTTAATGACTTGGATAAATATTTTAAAGTCTAAGTCCAAGCCAATGTCCCGCATTACCTACTACCTAATTCTGCCCTACAGCGATCCCAGTATTTACATCTTTCTTCTCCCAGTGACTAATTCTCTTTTTCAATCATTGCAAGACAACTGCATTTTGTTCTGAACTCCACATTATCTAACTATTACTCCCGATTATTATTGTCATTTGCTCTCTAAACCTCTTCCACACTTCATACACCAGAACCACTTGATGTGCATTTTACAAAGCATTTTGCAATTGCCAACTTTCGCCATTCCCTCTTGAGAGGGAAACAGACAAGGAATGATGGGGAACAGGCAACAATAAGAGGGATTGCTTCCACTGGGTTATGGTCACATGTTATGTAGATAACAGCACCAGCATCCAAAGCCCTAGACAAAAACTCTAGGGCCATGACTTTAAATTCTCTGTAGTGACCTGGCCAAATTACATTCACATAATTAAAGTCTGGAATAACAAGTTAATATCAATAATGGTGACCATGAAACTACAAGATTGCTGTAAACATTTGTTAGGTTCAGTAATGTCTTTCAAGAAAGGAAACTGTCTGGCCTTATCAGGTCCAGCTTTTATGTGGCTCCAGACCCACCAATGTGGTTGAGCCTCATCTGCCTCCTCAGCTCAGGGGGAGATCAAGAAGGACAAGAAATGCTGGCACTGGCAAACCATGGGTGATAGTGACTGGAAGAAGTTTTGGGTCAGGGTGTGGTTATTGAATGGCAGGACAGGAGGATGCATCTCATCGTGTTCTTGGCCACCTTAGTTTCTTTCCCTTCTCTCTAAGATCTCACCAATATACCAGCACAAAGCAACAATGAAGCAGCATCGAGCAACTTCCAACCACAACTTGATTGATAATTCTTTGTGATGCTACATGCCAACCACATCCTTTCATCACAATGTTGAGGAAATTCACAGAGAACCCAAATGCAGCACACCAATACAAGACTGGAGTCAGGATACTTCCTCAGGACAACACAGGCAGTAACTGGAAGAAATCTTGCCTTGGAGATCAGAAGAGGAATCCCAACACTAACTGGATCTTCATAAAGGAA
>JARFYF010000104.1:59991065-60001296 GCA_030265395.1 Rhina ancylostomus
TCCAGAGATTACTACCTTGGAGGCCCTGCTCTTCAGCCTCTTTCCTAACTCGCTGCGCAGGATATCTTCCCCCTTTCTACCTATGTCATTGGAGTCAAAGTTCATCACAACCTCTGGCTGCTCACCCTCCCCCTTGAGAATGTTCTGCAGCCGCTCTGAGACATCCTCAACCCTAGTACCTGGGAGGCAACACACCATCCTGGTGTCTCTTCTGTGGCCACAGAATCTCCTGTCCGTCCCCCTATCTATCCAGTCTCCTATCACTATTGCTCTGCTTGACTTTACCCTTCCCTGCTGAGCCTCAGAGCCGGCCACAGTGCCACTGACCTGGCTGCTGCTGCTGTGCCCTGATAGGTCATTGACCCCAGCAGTGTCCAAAGGTGTACATTGTTGTTGAGAGGAATGGCCACAGGGGAACCCTGCACTCCCTTTACTTCTCCTGCTGGTCAGCCATCTATCTGAAGCCTATACCCTGGGTGTGACCACCTCGGTAAAAGTCTCATCGATGAGGTTTTCAGCTTCCCAGATAGTCCTGAGTACATCCAACTCCAGCTCCATTTCCTCCAAAATGTGTGACCAACGTGTCATAGGGCAAACTAACGTAAGAGTAGAGATATCTTCATATCATTTTATTTAGGGAAAACCCACATTAACACATTTTCTTTCCCCTATGATGAAAGTTTGCACTTAGCACAAGCAAGGGCAAGAGACAAGAGTCAAGGGACAAGGAAGTAAGGCACCATCCTATTATGCGACACTGAAATTTCAGAGTTATAACCAGTTTTCCCTGGAAATTCCAGATTCCTCATGGTATCTTCAACAGAGAGGTGGCAAACTGAAGGATTTAAATGGTGGGTGGAATGATGTGGGGAGGGTAAAATCAACAGTTGTTTATTCTAATGGATTGCTTGCATTCATCAGAGAGTGAAATTACTTTTTAAATAAGTCAAATCCCTGTCCATTTAGAACTGTAAAAAATCATACGCAGTCTTTTTATTTTTGCCTCATTTCAATCATATTATTAATACATTTTGTTCTGATTTATTAGTAGGACTATCTTAGTCTTGAAATATACCCAAATGAAATCTAGACACCAAAGCACCTATAACAGCGCTCACTCTTATAACTTTAGACCTACTTCATGATGAGTAGGATTTGAGCAGCAATTGAAAGATGAAGGATGGAGATAACTTTGAAACTTTAGCTATTTTCTGCGGCACAGTTCAAATATTTTGTGCCTCAGATCGATGCATATTGCAGTGGTTGATAGATCCATACATCAATTCTACGTGAGACCAAGGTGGACAAGATATGAGATTGAAATGTTTACAATGGCAAATGAGGCAAAACAAAGGCAAGGGTATACTTCAGTGGGCATAGGTAGTCCTTCATTTTTTTAATGGGAGTAGCAGCCATTAAGGTAAACTGTTACTGAAAACAAATGACCAAAACATTGTGAACTCCCAAATTTGATGCATGTTCCAAAGTATCTTGAAAAGGTTATTTGTAGAATAGTAGCGGAAACCAAAGAGTTGAAAACAATCTCATTCCAGCAGCTGGAAGCTGATCAGGAGCAGTGAGTGAAGGGGCTTAACTGATGAAAGATTAGTAGGATCATCTTTTTTAGGCTCCAGGAGTGTTGCATGTTTGTGACCTTAATGATTTTTAATTTGTACCACGCACTGCAGGATTTCCACTCATTTTCTTATTCCAATCATCTTCCTCGAGGTAATAAGCTGTTTAGAGGAATAGAGCAACTGCTGTTCCATCATCACCCCTGCCACCAATACCCCTGATATCTCATTTCATCTTTTCTCACAGAAGAGTGCAAATTTCAATGGTTACAGGTGCTGGTCAATATTGCTCCTCCAGACATGCCTCACAGCAGTATAGAATAGTCAATCAAATAGAAAATAAAAAACATTCCATCCACAAAAACCCAGTGATTCCAACTAATAGCATGGTCTCTATGAAACCATTGTGGACAGGCAGCCCATCTAATGGATATAACAGTGCAAAGGTTTGGAGGAAAGAGAGAGATGAAACCAGTCTCCAGAATAAACATCTCCTTTCTGACACAGCAGTGAAGCTGCCTGGTTTTGGTCTGTTGCAGAAAACATGAAAGACTTATTTGGGTCTGATCATGACATGGTCTTTGTGACCATGTGATCCATAATAGCATGCAAGACATTCTACAGGTAGACCCTGGTAAACCTTCTCAAACTTTGTCGGATACAACAAAACCCTGCTATTCAAATGTGATAGCAACCTCAAATGGGACTTAATTCCATAGCTTGTGAAAGGAGAAGAATTCAGATTTGTATATTAAGATCTTCAGATAAAATTATTATTTTTAAAGACATACAGAATTTGTATATTTTGAAAAATCTGTTTATTTTCTTTGAATTTGTGCCCTTAAGGGCCACAAATTTAATTCACTGCCAAAATCCACCAACAATCTCAATAGCAGACAAAGGCACCAATAATTTATGAATTTCATTGGCAACATTTTTCAGATAAGATTTCACATCATTGATTTATCAATCAAACTGATGTAAACTTTTTCAGAAAGCAGGGTCACAGATAGTTTCATCCATTTATTTTTCACTATCTAATTGGCACTGGGAAAACCAGCATTTTATTGTCCATCCCTTCATAGCCCATGAACTGAAGGACTTGCTAGGCCATTTCAGAGTTGACCGTTTTGGTGGGTTTGGAATGACCCCAGTGTCTGTACTTAGCAAGGATATCAGATTTCCTCTCTTGAAGGGCATTACTGAAATAGTTACTTATTTTTTGTGTGTGATAATCAGGCAGTTTATGGCCATCATTACTCAGATCCAGGTCTTTGGATTAATTGCCCAGTAAACTAACTGCTGTGCCATCACTGTTCCTGGAGATCATTTAATGTCATGGTCAATGGCTCTTTTCAAGGAGTAACTGTTGACTTCATTCAGGCTGTTGGCCAGCCATGCAAGTGAAGTTATTAGTGTCCCATTTGCTGCTGTTGGTGCGGGAGCTGGACCATTCACAGAGTTGAGAATTAACTTGCATTGTGTCCATGAGCTCCTGAATTAGATTTCACTCCTCACACTATAACGCCTTCTTTTTTGCCAACACCATTATCCCAAAAATGGCTTTCACTCATTTAACATCCATTTAGCATGGAACTATAAATGTAGATTGGTTACATTAATAGTTGAAATGCAAAGACAAAAAGTCATTGATTATTTTTCAGCCCTGTGTCCCTCCCTGTTTGTGTATTGAAGGAAAAGATGCTGGTTAGTTATTAGGGACCAATTATTGGATTTTACTATGACTTTAACACTATTAAGTAGAGCCAAAAGTAGAGCAGAGCAGTGCATCGGGGTTCACACTCAAAATTGAAAAAGTTATTGGTGTGTTCAGGGGAAAATTCAGATACCTGTGTGGGTTCTGGGTTCTCTCTTGTAGGGATGCTGTATCCTTTTAAAATTTGCTCTTCAAAGGCCGTGGCATTAACTGAATTCAAAATGATAGAAGAATATAAACTTCAGAAAGCATTAAGGTCACGGGGACTGCATGGAAGGAGGTAAAAGAAATATTCATTAAAAAGTGTGTAATATCTGGTAATATTCCAACCTTACAACATTTGTGACAACCAGGATATTCCACATTATTCATATGAAGAAACCTTTGAACTATTGTTCTTCATTAAAAGCTGATCCCAAAATCCATAAACATATATATTTGTTCATTTCCAGTTGTATTTATGTTCTCAATTGAACATCATGTCACTATTTATGACAATTTTCCAATAATGGTTCTAACTGAAATGTGTTTTAAAGTCACCTTTTTCTTTTGTCACTCCTCCCTTGTCACTTTGTCTTCCTCTAATAAGTTGCTCTTCCCTCATAGAACTTCCTTGAAGTGCACCTGAGGGTCTGAAGCCTAAAATCTGGTGTGCAAGTACACATCTCATGAGACGACTGTAGCTCTTGTTCCACAGTTCCTGGGTCCGCAGATCAACCTGTGAGAGACTGTATCCTTGCATTTGGAATTTCCTCAGCTTTTGCCTGTGGTCTGTCCTCCACCCATGAAGACATCTGATCTGATTGAACAGAGGACTGTTTGGTGCTGCTTGTTCTGAAAGAAAGCAAACTCGATGATTCTTCCATTCACTGCAGGATTGGTTATTGGTATCTATTGCTCTGTGGAGTAATAACCATTATGGAGTTACAAATATTCCCTAACCACTGGTAGAGAATACTTTGCATGCCCGGCAAATCCTTCAAAGTGGCACCCTGAAAATCTTGAAGTTCATTGCCAATTGCATTCTCACTCTGTCTCTAAATATTTGACCAACACCATTCAAAGCCTACACTTCGTATGTGATAGATTTGTTTTCACCCAGTCTGAGTTCTCTGGGACATTAGTAAAAATTCCTAAAGCTACCATTTAAGGTCACTGTGCATTGTTCAGATGCTTCTTGCTACAAATGGGATTTGTCCCGATTCCACATGATTGCACATTTTCAGAGAAGTTACTTGATAGCTTCATACGAGTTGGATGTCAGTTCCAGGATGAAGCAAAGTAAAAATAATTTCCCTTTGTCTATTCAGGAAATCTCTGTCAAAGTTTTCTCTAAACTCCCAGAATCAATCCTTGTGGCCATCCCTGAAGTCATTCTTCTATCACGATTTTTTTTTTCACCAAAGCATTTAATGTTTTCCTGAAGGTTCACAAGGAGTCGGTGCACACCAACACCTTAAGGAAGGAACAAGGCACGGTAGTGTAGCAGTTAGCATAATGCTATTATAGCGCCAGCGCCCTGGGTTCATTTCCGGCTGCTGTCTGTAAGGAGTTTGTATGTTTCCCCATTATCTGCACGGGTTTCCTCAGGGTGCTACGGTTTCCTCCCACATTCCAAAGACATACAGGTTAGGAAGATGTGGTACCGGAAGCGTGGTGACACTTGCAGGCTGTCCCCAGAACATTCTATGCATAAGATATATTACACTGTGTGTTTCGATGTACATGTGACTAATAAAGAAATCTTATCTTACTTTCTGAAAAGTAAAATTTCCACAAGTTTAACCATCATCAATGATGTCTCAACTGTAACTGGGTGGGCCCTAGCCCTACATGTCCCACTCATATGTTATAAGTGGTAAGTATCTGAATCTAATCATTGCTTTTTGTACTTCTCTGACATTGATTCACAGAAAGCCACCCTGCAGAAGGAGAATTTTGGCCTGTTGCTCTTGTGATGGCTCTTAGAATTAATGGTCCTGGTTAATCATACTCCCACTTATTGCCCATAACTCTGTCTGCTCCTCATCATTAGAAGTCTATCCTACCTGTCTATTGAGTTGTATAATCTATTGTGTTTATCCTCCTGGGATTGCAGTAACGTTGGAGTACCATCAATTAGTCAGCCGGGAAAATCAGGAGGACAAAAATAAAAATGGTTGCACCTCAGATGGACAGTACATGTCTCTGTCTCACTTTCTATATTGTTATTACAAATGTTATAACATAATTCCCTTTAAAAGCTACTTGCATAAACATGTTATAGAACCTGTTCAGGTAGAGCATCCCAGATCTCAATAATTTTCAATGGAAAAGAAAATCTTTGTTCATCTTGATTTTTAATCTGTACTTCTTCAGTTACTGACCCTCTCATCAGAAGTAATAACTTTTTTCCTTTCTATTCTATCAAATTGTCCCCTACAGATTTATTGGAAAATCTGGTGAAAAGGATGGTGTAAATACATTAAGTTTAAAGCAGATATTTTATTGTTCTTAAAATAGTGGTGACAGGTAATTGGTGGGACTGTTTAGTGCATTCTTAAAGTAACCTGGTTTTGACTAATTTCAAATCCTGGCTACCAAATAACATTCAGTGAAATACAACTAGCCAAAAATGACATGGTCCAATAGTACCTTTAAACATACAATTTAATTTTGAGAGCCTTTATTCATTACTTTTACCATCATAACCTGTATTAGTATGTCCATGCACAAAGGACTAATTTATCTCCATAACTCAATGCAATATGGCAATGGATTATTTTCATTGCTATTCTTTACACCTCCCATTGGTTCAGTCTTCTTAATGAGGTTGGATGATTGAAATTGTGTGTAAATTCTGCAAAGCCTGACTAAAGCTGTTTATGTGCCTGTTATTGTGACCCTTCTTAGAAAGAGAGGTCTTAATGATAAATTCATGAACCCTTTGTGTTTTGACTGAAATTTCGTAATGCATTTGGATTATTCAATTATCATTTGTTTCTCTCTCTGTTTGCCTCCTTTAATCTGTATCTGCTCATGTTATACTGGTGGTGAGATTTTCCTTGGTCTATCACTTGGATGCAGTGAAAATTGGAAAATGTATGGGTCATTGTGTAAAGAAACCTTCCCAATTTCTCTCCACTTAAACTAATAAAAGGAAACCCTAGCATTTCCTTTGCAGGTTGCACTTCAACAAGCACAATTTTATAACATTTATTTCATTCACATGGACAAGTGCACGTAGAGTCAGACCCAGAAAAATTATTTATGAGTTCTGTGCATCTTTCTGCTTAACCACTTAGCTACACTAAAAGATATTTCTCAATTTCCAAGCCACTTTCTGAATCCACCTAAATCTAATTATGATCTGTTAACTTCTCTAATGATCTTCAATCTACTACAATCTATAAATTAATATCATCCAAAAATACAACAATTATATCATCGGTGGCTTGCTACAGATCACTCATATACACAGTATGAAAATGGGGATGTAGCACTGATCCCTGGGACACTTCAATTTCTGTGGCCCCTCAAAGGAGTCAACACCAATTTATAAAGAGTCTATAAATTGATTGATGCCTTTAAGGGTGTGCTTCATTTAGTTCATGCTAAACCAGTGATTATTTATTCAAGGGCTTGATACTGGGAAATTCACTAATGTTGAACATTCAATGTGTCATACATAGTGAACAGATCCTACACATTCAAAAGCCTTGACTTTACATCGAGGGGAAAGTCCAGGCCAGGTCTAGAATACTTGTGATAGAGAAAGACATGGGTATGGGGCAGATGATTGGCAGAGCCTAAGTAAGAGTTGGTAAGTGACACATGTAAGGTGTATTTCCATTGCAAGATCATGACCAGGTTAGGCATGTTCTGTGTAAGTAATGGTAAGGCACAACTCTCAGCACTGTGAAAGTTTGCTTTTATTTGAGTGGCTCATGGATAGTACAGCTCACATACGTGCAAAAGAAAATTATGGAAGTAACATTCATTGTGGCACGCATTGCATGCTATTGGACTCCACTGCACGTGACTGGGCACGACTGTGCCTAAGTCCATAAGATGTGGGGAAAGATTAGAAGGAGAATTGCAGAATTTGCAAGCTGAGGGGTAATTCATCAATTTTTCAACGGTTTTTGTTTTTCATTGAAATTGAATCACATAGCATACAAAAGATATGATGCTAGACGATCCAATGTCTACATAAAGGTCATTTGACTATTTTTTTGGTCGAACTTAACATTGCAGATTACATAGCATGGATGGTTACCAACTCTTTTCCTCGTGTGGCACTTTATCAAAAGCTTTGTTGGAAATCCAAATACTTGATAATTGCCTCAAAAGCTAACAGGCAATGTTAAACATAACATTGTCCTAGTTAGCCTCAAGAATATGATCCAACAAGATTTCACAACCAGATACATATTCCCCTCTTTTCTCCTTTCAGTACTCTGAATGGATCACAGTTTTGGCAACTCCCTGGTACTCTCTTCTAACTCTGTTCTGTGGCACTTTTCCATGCTCTCACAGCAGACACAACACATTTACTGTGCATTCACCTCTTCCCTTCCCACCATCCAGGGATCCAAACATTCTTTCCAGACGAAGCAGTGATTCACGTGGACTTCCAGTCTGGTGTACTGCATTCTGTGTTCACAACGTGACCTCCTCTGTAATGGAGAAACCAAATGCAGATTGGGTGATTGCTTGCAGGCATGACTGAGCTTGAGGCTATCTGCCACTTATTCACCATCCCACTCCCACTTTGACCTCTCTGTCTGTGGCCTCCTCTTGCAAGGAGTTCCAACTCAAGGATGAGAAACAACTCCTCACCTTCCATCTGGCCATCTCGCAGCTTGCAAGATTCAATATCAAATTCTCCAACTTTAGATAACTTGCTCTTTCTTTCTGTTTGTATGAGAACTGGTCATTTTTGTCAGCCATCCTTTTCTTCTTTTTCTCTTTCATTGTACACATTGACATGTCCTGCTGGGCATGTCAAGAGCTTAATCCAATTTTAATCGCCTCCTTAACAGCCACATTATTTCACCCCACCGGAGATATACCCTGTGTTCCACCCATCACACTTCACTATCCTCTCTGCTATAGATACTAACTTGTTTCTTTCTTTCCCAATTCTGCTGAAGGGTCCATTAACTGTTTCTCTTTCCACAGATGCTGCTTGACTTGTTCTTGTTTTTATTCGAAAGTATGATGCACAGTTTGGGCCTCACAACACAAAACAGATATAAAAACTATGGAAAAGATGCAGCGAAGATTCAGTCTCTATTAGCTGGTATTGAGTCAGACTTTATTTCATTGGCACAGTGAACAAGATTACAAGAACAAATAAAATATAATTTATATCAATCAATAATACATTAACTTTAATATTACAATGAAAACAATGATCTTTGAAAATTGATCCTTCAGCAGAGAGTGATGGAATATGATTTTTTGGTTGCTGTGGCTCCATGGTTCCATGTGTAAATGGAGCACCCAATTTCTTGAAGCTGCATAGGAACAAGTTAGAATGGGGAAAAACTGTACTTTATTTGCCAGGATCAGCTGACACCAGCAGAAGTAATGAGCTTTATAATTGGATTAATGCTTGAAGTCTGAATACTGATAAATACAGCTTTTCAGCAGGTTGCTTTGCTTTGAGCTTTGACAGTGCTAAACTTATTCCTAACTGCCTATAGAACTGAGATCAAAGGGATACAGCCAGAGCTTCACAGTTTGGAATGGAATTCCTAATGGGAAAATATGTGATGGTTATTACCATGGAGGAGAGGGAGCAGAAGATGATGGTTGAAAGGCGGAAAGGGTAGCATTTAAGAAGGATGCACTGCACAAGAAATTATTCCTCCCAAAAGAATATACAAATAAGGTAGATCCCTAATGAGGAGCGGCACTGTAATAGATTGTGCTTCTCCAAAGTGGCAATAAGGCAGTAATGCCAGATATTTAATGAGAATATGCTGTCACATTCATCTGTCCATACTGTTCCATTTATCCCTGTGGAAGTCATGACTGTACTTAACCATTATGGTACTGGTTCATTTCAAACAGCCACGGGGGACCTGTGCTGTATCACAGGTCATCAGGTGCATTCATCAGATGACTGATGCATTTTCCTGTGACCTGGAGAATTTAATCAGTTTGTTCTGACAGCAAGCTAGCTCCAAAACAAAATCATTCAGCTTTATGGTGCTGCTGATTTTCAGAAGTTGCAAGTCCCTCAAATTCAGTGATTCATTATATACTCATCTAAGTTCCTCTAAGCTACGCTCTGCAGTATGTTAAATGGCTGAAGGAATGAAGGTGCTGATGTTTTTTCATCTTTGCTCTCTTCTCACAAGTGCCAAATCCTGGAAGAATTAAATGGGGGCTCTCATTCCTGCTACACACTCCACTCTGAGCCTCCAGCTGAATAGACACACAGGCCATGGGAATGTATGTTTATCTTGCACATCCCTCAAAATGGACCATTTGTGAGAAATCTAAAATGCCAATAATACTATCTGTCTGAGGTTCTTCTTAGCCTTGAAATTTAACTGGGTTGATGGTAATGAATTTAAATTCATAGTTCTCTTTAACATCTTCTTGTGTCCGTACTTCCTCAGCGTAAGCTGCACCATTACCTTCATTTGTCTGAAGACCACTATCAGTAGAACTTTCTGATTTTGGGCTCCTGGCTTTTTTAAGATTCCAAGAACTGCAAGTTGATCACTGCAAATGGAGTGCACCATCCCCTTCTGATTTGTGCTCCCAATGGGTAAAACTTCTTATAAAGCAATACAGTATAATGCATCACAACTTGGTATGGTGACTGCTCTGCTCAGGATTGCAAGAAACTGCTGAGAGTTGTGGACACAGCCTAATGTGTCACAGAAACCGCCTCCCCTCCTTGGACTCTGTCTTTACCTCTCGCTGCCTTGGCGAAGCAGCC
>JARFYF010000104.1:60296715-60307663 GCA_030265395.1 Rhina ancylostomus
CAGGAGGAAACCCACGCAGACATGGGGAGAACATACAAACTCCTTACAGACGGCATCTGGAATTGAACCCGGGTCACTGGCGCTGTAATAGCGTTACGCTAACCGCTACACTACTGTGCCTGCCAAATAATGTGAACATCTTTGGGATGTTCATTGTCATTTTTGTGTTAAAGGAAAGAGGCTACAGGAAAATAAGTGGAGCAAAGGGATTGACGGGATTACTCTGAGTGGAGGCATAGACTCAATGGGCTGGATGGTTTTCTTCTATATTGTAAGAAAATATGGTAAATATATGCAATATGATCAAAGGCTTCAATACAAGTATGATACAAGTTCTTCCAGCAACATGTACTCATGATTACTATGTTGGTGCCGGAAACGTGGCGATACTTGAGGGCTGCCCCCAGAATATCCTACACAAGGATCAATTTCGCTGTGAATTTTGATGGACATGTGATTAATAAAGAAATCTTATCTTAATGATTTTCTAAAGGTTAATGGAATTCAGACTTGAGAAACTGTGATTGAAGGCAAAAACAAAATATTATCTTTTACACTATTTCTTGCTGATTGTGTTTCAAAACCATCTAACATAATATTTATATAAGCCTTAGACTTCTTGTCAAATCCAATTTGAATATTGAATTATATTCATTCAATGTAGTATACTATGGCACTACAGAAAAGAACATGCAGACAGATGCAGTATTTATAAATTATGTTGTTATATTAATTCCCATAAAACTCTCTCAATGCATTTGTTCCAGTCTGCATCATTTGAAATAAAAACATTATATCCAAGACACATTGGAAGTGAATGAAGATATTTAACTCCCAGAGGATTTTTATTTCTGAAATTCATATTAATTTAATGCTTCTGATTAAGTTTTATGCTACTTGGTCTAATTTTCCTTTTTTCTGTTATTTTTACTATTTTCATTATGGAATAAATAATTTATTAGCAGTGTGACATGTAAAAACATCCACATCCCTGGTCTTTTTTGTCTGATCACCAAAATGCATAATTGGATCATTTAGAAGCCAGACTAAGCCTATGAATTAGCATTTTATAAAACCTTCAACGGATGTTTCGTTGATGTAACTTAGGCATTCCTGGAGGTATGTGATTTTGGCTAAGATATATTACCATTGGCAGAAATCCAATTTTTAATAAGTTGAAACTTTGCTGGGCTAAATCAGCTTGGATTAAGGATCCTCACCAGACTCATCACCTGCAGCCCCCGTCTACCTACACTTACCTGGGCCAGATGAGGAAGGCTGAGAATTGTGCACCAGGGTAGGTCATGCCCTGGATGATAACTAGGCCTCAGGCAGTAGAAGGCTGAGGCCCTGCCTCTGCAGTGGTCTAACAGTCTTTGATAGGCAGCGGGGCTACTCAGAACCTCATCCCCTGGGAGGTCTATGTTTGTTTTTTAATGTCTCTGTTAGACATTTAAAATTATTTAAATTGTTATAAATGTAATACAAAAATGTTTTAAAATGAAACAAAAATGAAGGCACTTGGAAATGCTTAATAACATTAAAAGAAATTAAGTAAAACAAATCAACACACTTTTACCCTCCCTGCCTGCAGGCCGGGAATGCCCACACAAATGAAAGGGGATGCTGATCAGACACCGGGACTGCTGGCCGTCATCCATCACTCAGTTCATTGTGGGCTCTGACAGCGCTGCATAAATTCGGGATTTACTTAATGGGACTTGCTGCATATCAGCAGTTCATCCCACACAGGAACCTGGGGGAGGTTTTGCTAGCTCGAATCTCTGCCCGTGAAAAGATTGACCAGTAGAGTTCGGGATGCCAAGGGTTAAGCTACCAGGTTACACAGGTGGTTCATAACGTTTAAGGGATAAATAATTGAAGTATATAAAATGGTTCAAGGGTGAGTGAGAACAGCTAGAGAAAAGCACGGTAGCGTAGCGGTTAGCATAACTCTATTACAGCGCCAGCAACCCAGGTTCAATTCTGGCTGCTGTCCGTAAGGAGTTTGTATGTTCTCCCTGTGTCTGCGTGGGTTTCTTCTGGGTGATCCTGTTTCCTCCCACATTTCAAAGATGTACTGGTTAGGAAGTTGTGGGCACTGTCTGTTGGTGCCAGAAGCATGGAGACACTAGCAGGCTGCCCCCCAGAACACTCTATGCAAAAGATGTATTTCCCTGTGTGTTTTAATGTATATGTGACTAGTAAAATATATCTTATCTTATCTGATCTTATAGTCCTTGCAGGCAGGGCTAGCAAGCCACCTTAATAAGCCAGAGGAGTTGCAGTCAATCTCTGTCCTCCATAGAATGGAGGTTCACAGCACATTTTGGAGGTTGAGCATTGTGAGCACATCTTAAGCAAAATAAAGGCCACCAGTGGTGATATTAAAAAGTGTTCTTAAAATTAAAGATTAATAAAGATTGATGCATGGTAAATGTAATGTAACTATTTTACAAATGGAGAGAAAGAAAAAAAACAAGGAACCGCAGACCCGTTGACCTGACATCTGCAGTAGGGAAAATACTGGAGTCCATTATTAAAGATGTGATAACAGGATACTTAGAAAATATGAGTGGGATTAGATAAGATCAACATGCAAGTGAATTAGCTTTTTCTTTGGTTTTCACACTCGTGAAAAGTTATATTCATTTACCAAGCTGCCAGAATATTCGAGGCGAATATGAGTCAGATTCTGGTGAGGATCCAGCACTTTTGTGCAATCAGGAGACACTCTACTTGCAACTACCATGGAGGAGGAAAAACATTTAGGCACTGGAGGAAATGTTCAGAAGACTTGGTGCAGAAAGAAGTGATTTCTTTAGGTCTGCATGTAAATGAAAACAGGTTGTTGCCAGATAAAGAGAAGACCGAGGGAGTCACACCACCAGAGCCAAAAGGCTGAAACTGCGCTCCAATCATTTCTAGGGATGATTTACATAATCTTTGGAACCCGCTACCCATGAGAGTTGTAGGGGCTCAGTAACTGAATATTATCCAGAGAATTTTAGACATTGAGGGAGTCAGGGACGATGAGGTTAACATGCTGAGGTAAAAGATCAACCAAGATCTTATTCAATTGCAAAACAGGCACAAGGGGGCAAATGGCTTATTCTTTCTTCTACTGCTAACATCCAAATGCTCAGTGTTACACTTGGCTCCTATTCAAAATTGCTCAGCGTTGACTCTACTTCTTCAATTAAAGAAAGATGAACTATCAGCAAAAGGCAAATGATTGATGCAGGAAAAGCCTCAGCAGTGGGTGCATTAGGACATCAAACAAGCAGTGAAGCTTGTTTGTGATGCTTCCAACTATGGAAATGGGGCAGCACTTAGCCATAAGCAGAACATCTCAGAAGTACTCAGCAGGTAAGGCAGCATCCATAGAAAGTGAAACAAAACAAGTATTTCAGGTTGATGAATTTTTATCAGGACCAGTAAAAGCCTGAAGTGAAATAGGTTTTTGGTTCAGGTGAAAAGGGAAGGGTCAGAGATAACAAAAGGGAAGATGAAAGACACTGCAGGTGCTGGAACCTGAAGTGCTGGAAGATCTCAGGTCTAACAGCATCTGTGGAGCAAAATGTGTAAGTCGACATTTCAGGTGATGCAGGGTCTCAACCCAAATCCTCAACTTACACCTTCTGCCCTCACAAGTGCTGCTTGACCTGTTGAGTTCTTCAGCACTCTGTTTTTGGAACAAAAGGGAAAGTCTATGATAGAATGGAGACCAGGAGAGATCAAATGACACAAGTGTTGATGCTGGCTGAAAGAGGTTGGAAAAGATAAGTTTAGAAGAGGTTCAAAAAGAAGACAAAGGAATTTTGAAATACCAGAAAATGATGTGCTAACCATGTTGAATGAAATGGGGACACTGGATTGTGAACCAATAAAAATGGCAAAGAAATAAAATGAAAGAAATCTATGCAGGGTACTTTGGGGATAGTAAATATGAAGGTATTGGCTTTGGGATTTGTTTGTAAACCAGGGGAAGATAAAGTTGTCGAAGACCTAGACGGTACATTATGTCAATATTGTAGAAACAACTCCTTAAGCATCACTGCAGATGCGGAAGGGGCCTGCCTATAGGATCAGGTCCATATGGATTATTGTGAAAAAGATGCAGGCAACATTTTAATATCAACCCACAGCCATTCAAAGTGGCTAGTAGTATGTGACACCATAATACCACAGAAAGAGCAAGAGAGGAATTGATATCCTCTCTTGAGATCTGTCTCTGCTGTTCATGATTATCCAGAAATTGTATCAGACAATGGTCCACAGTTTAGCCGTTTTCTCTTTGAACAGATTATAATGACCAGTGGTATAGAGCACCATTTTACTATTTTTTATCCAGCCAACTTTAGATAAACAGAAGGGTTAAATTTCATGATAAATAAGGCATCGGAGAAACGGGTCATGGAAGGTCAATTGAACATCACCATGTAACTTACAGCATTTCTTCTAAATTATAGAACAACACCACACCCCTTAACAGGAAACACTCCGGCAGAAATTAAAATACACAGAAGACTTAGAACTTGATAGAGTCTTGTTCACCCCAGTTTGGAAACAAAAATGAATGAAAAGTAGTTCAGAAAAAAGAAGCACCATAACACAGGCTGCAGGTAGAGGAAATTCAGTCTGCATGAAAGAATTGTACACTGAGATCAGTCAGGTGGGTGACCAATGACAAGATGGGACATTGGGGAAATAGCAAAAGTAGACAGTTCTACTCCTCATTATAAAAATGTTAAATATTATTATTTCACTATGGTAATAATTTGCAAAAACATGTGATTTAACAAATGAATATATGTGTATTTGAAATAAAGCTATCCTCTAAATGGAAAGTGAGTCTGGGTTACAAAATAATAGTTAAACATGTAACATTCCCACTCTGCCATTGATTCTTGCACAAGAATTGTGACAGAAATGTAGTTTTGACTATGATTCTGTTTCAGATACTGTAGTTGGCTTTAGGGTATGAGACTGACTCAGACAGCTAACTCCATTTGTACTCTTGCTTCTGTCACAGCAGCAAGCTTCAATTTGCACGAAATAGTGTTGTGCTGTCATTACATTTTGGGTGACAGCATATAAATGAGATATTTAAAATCAGATACAGTTTTAAAGCACCATTAAATGTATGTATTCTATAGTCAGATAGAGAGGTAGGTAATGGATAAATAGTGAAGCTGGTTTATGCCTTATTTCTGTCTTTTATGTCCTGCAGGAATTCAGGATATTGTGATTTACTACCTTGAATCTTTCTCTGCCCTCTGCTGGGTTTGAATGAAACTGTTTGACTTCAGCAGGCTGTTTAATAATTTTCAACACCACACCAGTATTCTTCCAAGCCATGAAGCTCATTTTTGATGCATAAGCCAAAAGCACATTGCATTTCCCTCAAATGAAATGCTGAAATACTGACAGAGATTCTGAGAGAGAATGCTGTTGGTTTTATTTCTAAAGCTTTTGGCGATTGTGCCCTGCTTTATGCATGGATACACAGCACTGGATTCAGAGAATCTGAATCAGTGATTTGAAACAAGTCTCCATTTGCCCAAAGAGATAACACATTTTGAATTGAAATCAGGACAGCAACCAAGAGATGATTAGTTTAGATAGTTAGAGTTTCACTTTCACAGCTGCAATTCCCATAAAGACATGTTGAAATGTTTCTATTAGTGAGGGTAACGTTTGGATATGGTTATAAACAATAAATCTCCACATAAGATGAAGGCACATAAGAGCTATTCCAATATTCAGACATTCTGGCAGTTGCTTAAAGAATGATTCCAGGATCTGAGTTAAAAAAGGTTGAGCTGTCTTCATTAGATAAAGCAAGATTGAAGAGGGAAGGTGCCCAATCTCTAAAATGCCAAAAAGCATAAACAGTGCTTGTATAAGCAGAAACATGGAGTCACACAGTTATGGCACAGAAACAAGTACTTCAGTCCACTGAGTCCATGCTGACCATCAACCAATCCTACACTAATCCCATTTTCTTAATTCTCCCCACATTCCACAAGAGATGGACTCTTGACCTCACAATCTACCTCATCATGCCCTTGCACCCTTTCGTCTGTCTGCACTGCACTCTGTCTATAACTGTAACACTATGTTCTGCATTCTGTTTTTGCTTTTTGCTTGTACTACCTCGATGTACCGATGTGATGAAATGATCTGTATGGATGGCATGCAAAACCAAGTTTTTCACTGTATCTCAGTACATGTGACAATAATAAACCAATTTATCAAGTTACCAATTCTGATCAATTCTCCTCAGGTTATACCACTCACCTACACACATCTTGGACTCACCACACTATATCTTGGGCTGAAGGAGGTGACAAGGTGGCACAGTAGTTAGTGCTGCTGCCTCACAACTCTAGGGAGCTGCATTCATTCCTGAGTTCAGGTGCTGTCTTTGTGGAGCTTGCATGTTCTCTCTGTGACTGTATGAGTTTCTTCCCAGTCTTATGTTTGCCTCCCATGTCTCAAAGACATGCTGGTAAGTTAATTGTCTGCTACAAATTAACCTTTATTCTAGGTTAATGATGAAAAGAATCAAACCAATGAACATATAGAGAAAATAAGTTGCAGGAATCCAGGGAAATAAGTGGAGGGGGAATAGGACTACTGGGAGGTGATGTGAACCCAATGGGCCAAATAACAACCTTCTAAATCATTATAAGTAAATATGGGTATGATTTGATAGTCTAACTCTTAATGCAGGAGTTAATGTATTGTCAGTTAATTCCATGAGATGGAAACATATTCAGACTAGAATAAACTGAAGTATATAGAAAAAATATTTAAATAAAAATGGTCCTTGCGCATTGTTTTGGCATAATATTCAATGTGTAGCAGCCATTCAATGGAAGGATGTGTAGTATTCAATGGAAATAGCCATTCAATGTGTAACAATCTAAATGACCATTCAAGCTACTTGCCAAACCAAACATTCATTTACCTATGTGTACACACACACACACACACACACACACACACACACACACACACTCACACATATGCTGGCTGCATTGAAAGCTGTTTATGCAGTGTACTCTCTTTTTATTGCTTGTGTGAAAAGATTTGCAACAGTATGCAGTAGAAACAGGCAGAGGGATTCACTATAGCCATGATTTTTGAGTGGTTATGAGCTCCTTGTTGTCCATTCTGGATAAGGAGAAATAGAGATTCTGAGGGAGAATAGAGTTGGTTATACTTCTGAAGCTCTTGACAAATGTACTCTGCTTTTCATTCTTTATCTTCCTATTCAGTCATTTTCATGCACGCAGGAAGGCATGTACACTGCAGTGCTAAAGTCTAAGATGCCACAATAATGTTAGAAGTTAAACAAATTCAGGTGGTGTATTATCACATATGCTCCTCTTCTAATTCACCAAGTGCCCTGGAGGAAGAGCTATCAGAAAACCATGAACAGCCCCAACCAACCATCATGCACTGCCCACTCCTACAGTGCCGAACTCCACCACAGTTTTATCAGCTGTACGGAGGAAGGGGAGTCAGTCAGAGTTAGAGGAGTGAGCAAATAATAAAGTGCAGAGTGCTTATGAGAGGGAATTACAATGAATGCAGCTTGTTGACTGCAGAACGTGTTTGAGAGCCATGTTAAGAGCCAAAGCTACCAATATGGATCTCAAAATACAACATCAGTGTTTCCTGCATTCATTTCAGATCTTAGTAATCTGTGCAACTTGGAGGTAAAGTAGCAAAACCACCTGACCATGCTGTAACTTATGTGAAGAACATATCCACATGGGACCCAGCCACAGCACAGTCTTATTGACCAAGCTCAGAACTTTAGGCAAAGGTACCAACTTGAATGTGACTGAGGCTCCATTTACCTTTAATCTACAGAATCCCTTTTGTTCCTATTCACCATATCCAGATATTAAAGTGAGGTAAATACAGCAGAATGCATCAACAACCATATTGCTTCTCAGTGGTTTGCTTCATTGCCCAGCTTGGTGAATTAGAAGAGGAGCATATGTGATAGTACACCGCCTGAATTTGTTTAACTTCTTACATTATTGTGGCATCTTAGACTTCAGCACTGCAGTGTACATTGCCCAGCCTTAGTGAGGGAATTCCCAACAGGGTAGGGACAGCAAGAATGAGCTCGAATCAAACTGTCACATCCAGAACACCTTTCCATTGCAATCTGACCAACAAAGTATCACATGGAATTTAAGCTCAATATGTCACCAGTTGCAGGATGTTTAACATTTTATGTAAAATCTTTGGTGAATCAGTGCTGGTGCTGTCTTATAGGAATTTTACAGGAATGAGGCTGAATTGTCACATTACGAATTATATTAGAATACAAACCAGGAATAAAGCAATAGGGTATTTATGTGATCGGGGTCAGTTCAATTACTTCAGTTACGGCTCGTATATTTGAAGGAAAGTTATTGTCATCATGATAAAAAATGTAATCAATCTGATCATAGCAAGTGAGATAATAACAAAATAAACTATTATTTTGGTGTCGACTAGAAGATAAATGTTGGCTAGAATTGCACTTCACTGCTTCAATGATGCCTGGATATCTTTTAAGTTTCATTTCAGCATCTCCAAGAGTGAATCATTCTCTCGACATGGCAATATAGTTTCTGGTCCAAATTATGTGTTCATGTTTCTGCAAGAGGAACTGAACATGGATCCTTCTGATTTAGACAGAACTATTATTGTATGGAGACAAAAGAGACTGCAGATATCTGAATCCAGAAGATAAAATGAACACTGGCTTGACCCACTGAGTTCTTCCAACGTTCCGTTTTTGAGCTACTACTCCTGTGCCTGAGACAAAGTGAAGGACAGTTGACTCAATAAAAGATCCAACTTCTCGCCTTCCCACAGAGATGGTGATTTTTAATCCTGTGCAAATTTATAGCATTTCTCATGTCAGATTTTTTCTTAAGACATAGAAGGCCATTCAGTCTATTGAATCCAAAGCAGTGTTCAGAGAATTCTCATCAGTCCCACGCCCCCACTTATTTCCCTGTAACTTGCCCACACCTCCCTCACATGCCCATCGACACCCCCCTAATTCTTCAGCCACCCACATACACCAGGGGTAACACAGAGTGGCAAATTAATCTGCAAGTACATTTTAGGAATATGGGAGGAGATCTGAGCACCTGGGATAAACCAGCATAGTCACAAACACTTGCAAACAGCATAACGACAGCACTGGAGGTTGGGACTGAACAAGGGTCACTGAAGCTTTGGGACATCAGCATTACCCACTGTGCCATTTTATGGATCCATCTCTACCTTCAAACTTTCATTTCAACCTAACTCATTTCCAAATCTGTTCCAAGAAAAAAAAGTCAAAATCCTCCAAAGCAGTTCTGGCTTATCAAATCCTGAAAGGTCAGGATAGAATGGATGTGGAGAGAATATTTCCAATAGAAAGAGAGACAAGGATCTGAGGGTACAACCTCAGAATTAAGGGGCATCCCTTTAGAACTGAGATGAAGAGAGATTTCTTCAACCAGAGAATGGTGAATCTGTGGAATTCGTTGCCATGGAGGGTTGTGGAGGTCAAGTTATTGGGTGTATTTAAGGCAGAGATTGGTAAGTTCTTGATTGGTAAGGGGGTTAAGGGTTATAGGTGGAAGGCAGGAGAATGGGGTCAAAAAAAAAATCAGCCATGATTGACTGGCATAGCAGACTTGCTGGGCCAAATGGCCTAATTCTGCTCCTTCATCTTATAGTCTTGTGGAATATACTTAGCAAGCATTGGCTTCTTAGGTAGAGAATTCCAAAGATTTACTATCCTCTGGGTGAAGAAATTACTTCTCATCTCCATCCTGAATAGCCAACCCCTGGTTCTGGAAACCCCAAAATGAGGGGAACATCATCCATGCATTTGCTCCATCAATTCAAGTAAGACTTTTTAAATGTTTTAATGCAATCTCCTCTCATTCTTCTAAAATCAAGACTGTATAGGGCGAGTTGTTTAACCTCTCCGCTTGTGACAAACCTACCCCAAAAATTAATCTGTGAACCGTGTCTGCACTCCCTCGTGAATGAATCCTTCCTTTGATGGGGAGACCAAACCTGTATACAATATTCCAAATGTGGTGTCACCAGGGTTTTATCTAATTGGAGAAAGATATTTTTACTCTTGTACTCAAATTCGGTTGCAATAAAGCCCAACCTATTATTTGCCTTCACTGCTTGCTACACTTGCTTGTTAACTTTCAGTAATTTGTACACAAAGCCTGAGCAACAACCCTTTAAATCTCTCACCATTTTAAAAAAATACCCTACCTTTCTATTCTTTTTAGGAAAGAATAATTTTTCACATCATATTCCATTTCCCATGTCCTTGCCAGTTCAATTTGTGTGTCTTTATCTTTGCATCCTCCTCACTCAGCTTTGAATCATCAGTAAATTTGGATGTATGACTCACAATACTTCATCCAAGTTATTGATTTGGATTGTGAACAGCAGGGTTCCCAGCACCAATCTCCAGGGCACTCAACTCATCCCAGCCTCACAATCCATCTAAAGTTAGTGGTAGGAGAATTAATGGAAAAAAATCTGAGGGACAGAATTAATCTGCACTTGGAAGGCAGGAGTTATCCAAGGTATTCTGCATGGTTTTGTTGGGGGGTGGTGGTGTTGGATATCCTCTCTGACCAACTTGATTGAATTTTTCAAAAAGGTAACAAAATGTATTCTTGAGGGTTGTGTGTTTGATGTAGTCTATATGGACTTCACCAAGGACTTTGACCTGGTCCCACATGGGTACAAAAGATGAGAATTCATGAGATCCGGAGCAATTTGCTAAATCGGATCCAAATTAGGAAGCAGAGTGTGATGGTGGAGATTGTTTCTGTGGTTGCAAACTTGTGACCTGTGGTTTACCTCAAGGATTAGTGCTGGGACTCTTACTGCTTGTTATATA
>JARFYF010000104.1:60397253-60407903 GCA_030265395.1 Rhina ancylostomus
GGGTGGGGGGTGGGGCGGGTTGGTCTTTGGTTACGTTGGCTGCTTTCCCACGGCAATGGGAAGTGTTGATTCAAATGGAGAGGCTGGTTTTCCTGATAGCCTGGGCTGTGTTCACAACTCTCTGCAATTTCTTGCATACAGTTAGGAATCTATCGCACATCTCTAAAAATTAATGTGATTCATCAGTGAGATGCCAAATTTCCTTGGCTTTCTGTGGAAGTAGAGGTGCTGGTGTGCTTTCTTGGCCATAGTATCTACATGGTTGGACCAGTACAACCTATTAGTGATATTTACACCTAGGAACTTGTAGCTCTCAACCATCTCCTCCTCAGCCTCATTGATACAAACAGGGGCATATACTCTGCCCTGCTTCCTGAAGTCAATTAGCAGCTCATTTGTTTTGCTGATTTGATGCAATTGGTTAATATACGCAACCATCTTGCATCTGGTAGTGTGGAGTGCACTGGTTAGCTTATAACAAGTTTCAAGATCCCTCGGAGACAAAGAGAGAGGGTGCACATATTTCAGGATGCAGCAATGGGAGTCCTATTGCAGGGGTCCAGAGGAAGAGTGTGTCCAGTACTGTACAAAGAAGGTGTACCACTTTGATTTCATGGCCTTCCTGCTCATCTCACCTGCTGCTGCTAGTGCTACCAGGCTGGCCTCATGACTTCTTCCCATTCCTCAGGCTGAGGACCTTCGCGAAATGTCTGCAGGAAGGTGATCGACATGCCTCCACTAAGTACTCTCGGCAGGGATTTTATTTCCTTTTTCAAATGAGGTTTATTTACTGATTACAGCATCACATCATTACAATACTGCAGTGTTCCACGATTCACACTATTAACAGTTAATAGTTTCAAATTATAACACAGTCATCTCTATCAAGAATGCACTCGAGCCCCTGTGGTGCCCATCAGTCCTGGAAAGCCCTCAATGTACCCCTGGATATCATGTGGTCCTTCTCCAGGGACAAACAGGCATGGCATAACTCTGGAAGAGGGGTAGACAATCAGCTCGGACAGAACCCTTGACTGCCCGCTGCCTGGATCCATGAATAGCCACCTTGGCCAGACCCAGGAGCAAACCAACCAGGAGATCCCCTGACTGACCCAACCCCTCCGCATCAGGTGACCGAAGATCAGGAGTATGGGGATGAAATGCAGCCAAAACTTCAGAAGCAGTCCCTTTAGATACTCATATAGAGGCTGCAACCTCTTCTTGGCAGGGGTTAGTGGCAGATGCATTAATACTTTCATCAACGTGGCAATTTGCACAGATGTCTTATTGGTACCAATTCCTCATAGTGGAAACTAAGCATACTTTGGAGAAATATTTTGCAGCCATTGCTCATGTGAAGTGAAATAAATTATTACTATCTGACATCTATGACTTCAGAAATGAGAGTAAGATCATCCTGCAATCTATTACTGTAATAATATTTTGGATTAAAATCTGCATGCATTTTTCTCATATTAAGGTGGTACTTCCTTCTTAAACTCCCTAAAGACATAATTATCCAAAGATTGTGATGAATTCTTTGCTGTCATCTTTTGATGTTTCACATTAGCTCACCTTATAAAAATGAATCTCTCTTGCAGAACATAAATCCCTAATCCATCATCATGCATAATCTTTAAAGGGCTAAGTCAAATTCTCACCTTTCATTTCAAGTACAAGTCTGAATCAAGCAAACAGTTTTGGAGAGTTCTGTGAGTCACATGGTTACTCAACCTATACGTGGGGAAAAAACTGCCTTTCATATACAGCATATGTAGAATGTACTGTGTTCTAAACTTCCCATTGACAGCATGTTTGCAATTAATTAGTACACTATTCATTGTTCTCTTGCAACCCAGTTCAGCAATTCAGACATATACCATACTGACTAAAAGCTGACAGTACTCTAAGGTGCAATACAATTCACCTGCGTCTCAGTTGTAATCTTCATTAATTAGTTGTATTGCTTTTTCACTAGGCCAGAGGAACTGCTAGTTAAGAGAAATGTAATCTCTGCTATTGATGAAGAAGCAGTTGTTAATATGTCCAACATCTGAAATATGAAGTGAGGAGGCATAGAATTGCACCTTATTGTTTGCCTACCCTGCACTTTCTCTGTAACTGTTACACTTTATTCTGCATCCTGTTATTGCTTTTCACTTGGACTACCTCAATGTACTGCATGGATGGCATGCATATCAAAGTTTTTCACTGTACCTCAGTACGTGTGGCAATAATAAACCAATTTAAATTGGTTCATTTTCCTACTCTAATGTTATAAAGTCTCCATATACCTGTGTGAATAATTTACATAGGGTTTACATGGTATGTACCGAAGATAGCAGAAGAGAAACAATTCAGGTAATGCATTGTATCAACAGAATACCCTTTATTAGTCTGCCACATTTTGCTTCAATTCAAACCCAGAGCCTGGTATGGTACAAGTTGTTATTGTTATAAATGGCTAACTTGAGATGAAGTTAGTCAATGCTGCAGAAGATGCAGACAGTTGTGGACGCAGCTCAGCACATCACAGACACCAGCCTCCCCTCCTTGGACTCTCGCTGCCTTGGTGAAGCTGCCAGCTTGATCAAAGACCCCACCCACCCGGACATTCTCTCTGCTCTCCTCTTCCATCAGGTAGAAGATACAGGAGCCTGAGGGCACGTACCACCAGACTTAAGGACAGCTTCTACCCCACTGTGATAGGACTATTGAACGGTTCCCTTATACATTGAGATGGACCATGACATTATGATCTACCTTGTTGTGACCCTGCACCTTATTGCACTACGCTTTCTCTGTAGCTGTGACACTTTACTCTGTACTGTTTTTGTTTGTACTTGTACTACATCAATGCACTCTGTACTAACTCAATGTAACTGCACTGCGTAATGAATTGACCTGTACAATCAGTTTGTAAGACAGGCGTTTCACTGTACCTCGGTACAAGTGACAATAAGAAACCAAGACCAATACCAAGACCGATCCCACTGTTGGTCAAGTAGCAAGTGCGAAAAGGCCTATAAGCCAAATCTGTGCCTAGTTTAATACAAAATGGCACTAAATGTTTGAAAAAGGGAAAGATTCATTGCAATGAAAGGGTTGCGGGCAGAGGATTAGCCAGCATCATGGGGTCAAATTATTATCTTCAGTGTAATTAATTTCTATGGTTTGACTGCTTGATATACCACAGTAGTGCATTAAGGGATCCCGCTGAAGTTTAATTGTCCATATTGGAACAACACTCCACTGAGATAGTTGCAGAACTCACTTGCTCTTCAGGCTCCTGAACTTTAACTGGAAACTTCATTTTCTGAGTGTGTGGGTATGGAAAGTGGAGTTGGAATCTGCTGAAAGCAACAGTATGTTGAAACCCCACAGACTTCCACTTTTAATGCAAGTGAGTCAAGCTACGTATGGAAAAACTGCCTTGAGATAGGTGGGTTGGCAATGTTAATATGTTAATTGCTCATTAAGTGTGATATTGACGGGAGTTTAGGGCGTTATCTCAGTCAGTGTGAATTTTACTGCTTTTCCTTAAATATATCAGTGAAATTGAGGTGAAAGCACAATGGCATTGGATCAGAGAGCAGAGTGACAAGCAAATCTGGTAATAAAATCTGGCAGTAAATACTGCAGCCCAACATCTGCTTTCTCAAGTGACTCTGTGGAAACTTTCCTTCATTCAGAGTTTGTTCAAGAACTTTTGGAGGCATTTTTCGCATAATTTCCATCATCTTTTTTGATCTTTCCCTTTCACTTTCCAACGTTTGGGTGGACCTACTTGCTCACTGCAGCTCCCCACTGTCATGTTGTATTGGGTACTGAGAACTTTGTGGTGGTGTTAGATCCAGAGGAGGACCACAGTGAACAACAGCAGGCTGTTCCTGTCATTTCCCTAGCTGCCTGAGTGAGAGGGAATCAATGGAAGGGTCCAGCTTGCTGGAGAACTTTCCACTGCTCATGGTACATTGTAGCGGCTGAGTTTTATTTTGACAAAATTAAGCGTTGGTGTCTGAGGAAGCTCAGAATTTCACTTCATGTGGTGCAAGTCATTGGAATAAGACAACCGTCAGTGGGGCCTTGAGGCCATCTTTAACTCATGACAATGGACTGCTCCTTTGTATTGAGGGTTGCAGATGGGTCATGCAGTGCAAGGACAAGCGGTTATACCAACTTTGACTCCAAAGAGGCCAGGAAAAAAAAGAAGTGCAGCTTGGGTCTGTGTGGATATGGCTGGTTTTCCACAGTTGCAATTGTCATTAGCAGCAGGCACGTAGCTATCCAGGTACCTCCAGGCCATCCAGGAATGTCAGCCAGCAGCTGGTCCATTCCACTAAAGTGTAGCCGGTTAGTAACCACTTCTGTGCGGGTGTGTGCAAGATTCCTGCAGAGCTGATGTAATCTATTTGTTCTGCAAAAGCCGACCCTCCCTGATCTTTTTCCAACTCCAGGTGGACTTACTGATGAATGGCTCTGATCCAGCTACCTCTGTACTGACCTTGAGACAGCCTTCAATATGCACAAAACAGGATCTTCAGAATGGTAGGTCTGCTATGCTCTGGACAATGTTGGACAGCGATGACAATTGATGGCACAAGCCAGACACGACAGAACATCTTTGGAGGAAAAAGTAGAAATAGATGCAGAGATCAATGACATATTGTTGACTGGAGCCCCTGAGGTGTTTGCAAATGTGCATGGTTGACTTAGCTCCCAGTCATTTGACATCCAGAAAGCAACTTTTACCCTTCCTCCTTTTCACCAATACAAACCAGTCCAACAAAAAGCCATGCATGCCTTTCACTTCCTCCTTCCTCCTTCCTGCCAGCCCAACCAGTACCTGGTGTTAATACATGCCTTGTGATTCAATACAATCTCTCATCTAAAATGTGCAAAGCCAGAAAGTGAAGTTCACAAATCATTTCTGTGTTTTTTATATCCAAAGAATTGAACCTCAACACTCTAACATTGTGTAAAGTGGATAATTAGACATCTTTTCTCTCCTTCCTATTCCAACAGATCCGATATGTATGTGTTTGGATACCGATGAGGACTTTACCACAGAGAGTTTCCACTGACATCTTTGTGGGACAGATTGAGTGAGCTGCTCCTATGAGGAGGAGGGGAAGTATTCATTCTGCAGTGTTTGCTGCAAGCTGGGAGAAGAGCCCATGGCAGATTAAAATGTAAATTAGAACCACGAGGGTGAGAATATTTAAGACCGTTACTACGTAGATGATCATTTTTCACTTGATGCTGACTTCAAGTCCACATGAGTGGCTGGTATTAGCTCTGTGGCTGAATGATATGACCTTCGTCTTGCTGCCTACATTCCATCATGTCGGTTAATTCTAGGGTCACCTCATCCGCAGATGTAAATTGTGAGATAGCTGAAGGTACAGAACTAGTTCTCAGCCTCTCCTGCAATGATAGAAAAGATCCATTTGCGTATGTTGAACGGATGGATGGAAACAAAATTGTTAATGTCACTGATGAGAAAAAAACATTGCATGAAAATGAGGTTGAATTCATTTGTGGTTGAAGATACGGTGATAAGTGCTCAGAGAGAGAGGGAAGGGTGGTCCAGAAATGAGAGCTGCAATCAGTTGTCTTAAATAATCTCCAGTAACTTATTATTGATATTCAGTGAGGATTGTCTATTGCATTTTCATTGTTATTTAGGCAAACAAGATTAGGTTTTTCTTCAAAACTGGAAGTAAATAGAAAGTGTCTGACTGCACCCCTTCAAGTCACGGAAGTCAACTTTTGTAAATCTTTCACTAAAGAGGAAAGAAAATACCTTGCTGCACAATTGGACATGTTTATTCTATTGCATTCTATATCACTCTCAGAAAGAATGAGCTTTTTAAATTACTGATGTTTGCAAATGTTATTGATTTCAAAATAATTTTGCAAGATCAATGTTGCTGTGAGAAAATGAATGATAGATATCTAAGACTTACTGTTTATAATGCTCCTTATAAAAAAAGTATCATGTGAAATAGTTATTTTATTATTGATATATTTTCTGAATGTCAAGCATTGATATGTTTAAATCTAGATGTAGAAACCTACATATAGAAATGGAAATGCAATCACTGAAGCTCTTATTTGCAAGCTGGTCCTGCACTGGGCATTGGCATGGGGAGGATGGAGGTGATGGGGCAGGGAAAGAGGGTGGAGTGTGAGGGGGGAGCAGAATGTGGGATTAAGATGCACAGATTGTTGAGGGTAATGTGTGGTCGACAGAGGGAATAATATTGCTGAACTTTCTGAAGAAATTGAGTTCACAATTCCCACAGTTTCTAGAGTCTAAAAAAAACAAAACTGCAATTTGCAATAATTTCCCATGAATTCCTATTCATCAAAAAAAATTCTGAGTGATCTTGCACTCTGCCATTAACCTGAACAAAACCATAAAATTACTGTCTTATTGTGAATCCCTCCACTATATTTAATAGTTTTTGATAGTTTTGGATAGTTAAAGCATTCAGAAATGTTTGCCTAGAAATTCATCCCCGGTCAATATTACTGTATGTTCGTGCCAGCACTTTGTAATCTCTTCCAAAAGTGATTCCAGTGAAGTCAAAACAATGAACACGAGGCAAAATTCAATATACTGCCATTACCAAATAACCTGTTTAGCACTTCTGGCCAGGGATTAATTTCTAGGCAACTTGGTCTTTGACATTTCTAAGGACGTGCGGCTTAGAATCTAAAATCACCCAGTTGTTTGCAAGTCTTGCTCTGGCCAACACCCCCACCCCATCCCTGCATGATTCTACTTTGACACAGAAGGACCATAACACAAGAGACTAGGCCAGCTTCACCCCACAAATTGTCCAGATTGTCTGGAGTACATACAGAATTCTCTGGTGAGAAAGAGTGGCCAGCTGCTGAATACAGATTCTGCCCCATTGACGCACATGTAGGCAATACTGTTGCAGATATTAATTAATGAATTGCAATTATGCTTCTATAACACTTCTTAGTTTTTTTTATTTTCACAGAAGCATTAGGCTATTTAAAATAAGGGAAAAGATCAATGATTTTCCTTCATGTATGAACACAAGAGGCCACTTTAGAGACTTGTATTGTGCAATGCTGAATTAAGGCAACTCATCAAGAGTCAAGTATGAATGCACCATTTGCAAATACTAACTGGTATGTACAAGTAATGTACTATCAAGTGATCTGTGATGTTTTTAATGCCCTGCCAGTTTGTTACTTGGCATGAATTCATTAGCTAACAGCAAACTTTTAAAATGCAAACAGTCAATTGCTCCCGGCCTTCGCAACTTTGAAATTGTGAAGCTATACTTTGTTTTTTTTTAATCACAAAATTACTTCATCTTACATCAAATGGTGCTGTTAGTGGAACAGCTAGAGGTGGCTGAATTTCAACCCTTGACATGAATAGAAGAACAATTCATCCAGAACTAAAAAGTGAAGTTGTCACTATGACCAAAAACACTTCCCTCTGAAGCCTGGTCAGGTTTATTCAGTGAGCAGATGGGATCTAGTGGAACAGCCCCAGCCTCTGCTGAGTGAGTTAATTACAGCTAGGAATGCAATGTTAGGAAGGGGGAAAGGGGCCAGAATGGGCTGTCGCTACTCCCCCCTCCATATGCCCCATTGGAAATGTACCTTATAGTTCTCTACCATCCTCTTGTAGACAAAGAAAAACTAAATAATTGAATTGTCAACAATTATATATAAATCATTTCATTCCACGTTATCTAGTTTGGTAGCTTTGTTGTTTAAGTTACTGAAAATGAGATCAAGAGACATGAGGTCCAATCTTAACATGACAGGTGGGAAGTTTGAATTTAGTTAATTAAATAATCTGGAATAAAAAAGCTGGGATCAGGATCAGCTATGAAACTAATTGATTGTACATAAAAAACTATTTGGTTCATTGATATCCTTTCAGAAAGGAAACCTGTTGTTTTTACTCAGCCGGGCTTAACTGTGACTCCAAGCCGACAGCAATAGGATTGAGAATGCACTTCGCTCAATTCAAGGGCTTTTAGGAAAGGGCAGCAAATATTACCCAGACTATAATTATAAGGATCATCTACCTGCCAGGGGAGTATCAACGATCACCGTGGCTACTCACAGGCTGAGGCTATTGAGGGCAACGATGAAGGTGAATAAGAAGAAGATATGGAGGAGGAGAATGACAAGGACTCTTCAAGATCTTCTTCAGGTTGGGTAGCTGAATAATGAGGCAACCTGTGGACACTGAGGTGAATATTTACGTTGATCAGGGGACTGAATTAACTCCTTTTCCTAGCAAAATCCTAGGAGTGAACATCTGAAACACATAGAAGCCACGGCCAAGAAAGTTCATCAGCACCTCTACTTCCTCAGGAGGCTGAAGAAATTTGGCATGTCCCTTTTGACACTCACCTACTTTTATCAATGCACCATAGAAAACATCCTAACAGGATGCATCTTGGTATGGTAACTGCTCTGCCCAGGACCACAAGAAACTGCAGAGAGTTGTGGACACAGCCCAGTGCATCACAGAAACCAGCCTCCCTTCATTGGACTTCATCTCTCACTGCCTTGATGAAGCAACCAGCATAATCAAAGACCCCACCCACCCGGGTCATTCTCTCTTCTTTCCTCTCCCATCAGGCAGAAGATACAGGAGTCTGAGGGCACATACCACCAGGCTCAAGGACAGCTTCTGTCTCACCGTGATAAGACTATTGAACGGTTCCCTTATACAATGAGATGCACTCTGACCTCACAATCTACCTTATTTGACTTCGTACCTTATTGTCTACCTGCAATACACTTCCTGTAGCTGTGACACTTTAATCTGTATCTGTTAATGTTTTTACCCTGTACTACCTCAATGCACTGTGTAATGAATTGATCTTTATGCAAGACAAGATTTTCACTGTACAAGTGACAAATAATAAACCAATACCAATACCTTCACTCCCCATTTTCTGCAAGTTAACACATATTTGATTTCTATTTATTCTGGCTCAGATGAAAGGTCATGAATCTGAATACTACCTCTGGTTCTCTCCCTGCAGATGCAACCTGACCCACTGAGTGTTCCCAGCAATTTCTGTTTTTTATTTCAGATTTCCTGCATCAGCAGTTTTTTATTCATTTTTATAGATGGTTTTCATTCTTTTTCAAAGAGGTATAAATTGTTAAAAATAACATTTAGAGTCTAAAAAAATTACACTTCTGAAAATAAAATACACTTAACAATTTGACCTGGAGTTTAAATTTTATGTCATGCATAGATTATTTCTTTTAAAGAGGAACACAAAATGGTTGCTGTTTTCACACTGCAGTCGGAAAAGTCCCAGGCAACCTACATCATAGCATGACATGGCAGACAGCACCATAGCTACCACAGGGGGATAAAAAATGTCTGGATTGTCAAATACATGTTTTTGAGTAGAACCTTTCTGAATAGGAGGCTGGAATGGGGATCGATTCTCCCAGCAGCCAATAATGCATCAACTCCTCTAGGATTTTCCACCAAAAATAACAATGACATTTAATTTGTCAACTGGAATATTCAGTCATATTTCTTATGAATGCAAAATCATTTTACTCATTTTGGTTTCTTTGTTATTTACTTTTGCTGTGTAGACTTCACTATATTTTCCAATACTTTGCTCATTATTCTTTGTTGCAGCTAGTATTTTAATAAGGCTGCATGAAATGATGACGTTGGGTTCCCTCTGGAGCTTTGCATGATTTGGATATCAAACAGTTTCTTTGAGAACAAATGCAAATTCTACAGCATCTACAATTGTTTCATCTTCAACAGTGTCGGGTGGAGAGTGAGTGAGAGGTGAACGAGGAGAAAGAAAGCTTTTTGGATGCATAACTGGGAAAGAAATAAGAAAAAGTTTGAAGGAAATAAAGAATTATGGGTCCAAAATGCAAGTTCAAGCTCTCTCTGTTTCGAATAAATTCCAGGCTCTACAGGAAACCATTGCACAACATGTCCTGCAGAGAGAAAAAAAATGGAAGAAGGGAGAGAGGGAGGCCCTGTTCAGAAAAGATTTGCCTGATCAAAGGAGGTGCGGAGGAAAGATGATGGGGCCAAACTTGGTGAAGTGCAAAGTAAGGTCAGAGGGATGAAGAGGGAATTCCCATTGAACACGACAACACAAACTTGTATTCATATAGCATTGGTAATAAAATGTAACAGGACACTTTGCAGGATGTTGTAAAACAAAATGACCTTGAGCCACAAACATAGATGTTGGGCATTAAAGAAATAGGTTTAATGGAGTGTCTTAAAGGTAAAATTAAATGTTGAAAGGCAGAGAAATTTAGGAAGGAAATGCTGAAGCTTTAGGGCTTGGCAGCTGATGATGTGTCCACTATAGCAGAGTGATAAAAATCGGGGAAAATTGGATATGTGCAGATATGTTGGAGGATGTTACACAAAGATGAGGTAATTAAGGTGATACAAACATATTTGTAAAGGAGAGGTGGCCATTGTGGTCAATAACAGGGTGTGGACTGTTGAGAAAGAGAGAACGTGAGAGGAAGTTGAAAGTCAAGAAAGTGTCGTGGTAGTGTAGCGGTTAGTGTAACGCTATTACAGCGCCAGCGACCCAGGTTCAATTCCGGCCGCTGTCTATAGGAGTTTGT
>JARFYF010000104.1:60657454-60668050 GCA_030265395.1 Rhina ancylostomus
TTTGTTTTTTCTTGTTCTTTTTTTGTGTGTTCTTTCTTGTAAAAATTGAGTGTAATTTATGTTTAATTGATTATTTTCTTGTGAATACTGCTTATCTGATGCCATATGCCTGTGATGCTGTTGCAGTTTTTCATTGCCTCTGTACATACATGTATTTGTGCAGATGACAATAAACTTGACTTTGACCTTTGAATCTTTTCCTCGACTTGCCTGGCAATCTCTTCCCGTGACAGAGGTCAGAACAGAGTGTCTGCTTCCAGTGTCTAGTAGCAGCATACAAGTACTGTGGCCTGCTCAACAAAGCCATCTGAGTGTAACTAGGTCCTCAGTATTGGGGATGTTGGTCTACATGAGAGCACTGATATTGATTCACTTGTCTTTCTGATGAATTTGGAGGATAGTGTGGAGAAAAGTTTGATGGTATTTTTCCAGTGCCTGATCTTGGTAGTTCAGGCCTCTGAAGCATATAGGAGAATAGGGATCACTGCTGGTCTGTCGATCATGACTTTTGTGTCAGGTTTGAGGTCTTGATCATCAAACACCCTTTTCCTCAGTCAGCCAAAGGTTATGCAGTGCTTTGAAGGTAGTAGTGAATTTCATCATCAAAGTCTGCCTTCAGCAAGAGGTGGTTCTCTTGATGTGAGAAGTGGTCCATGTTTTCCAGGGTCTCACCATTAATATTTATTGTCAGAGGTGTATGTGGTGCAGCAAGAACGGGTTGGTAGAGGACCTTTACCTTACAAATATTGAATGCAGGGACCATCCTTCATACGAGAGAAAACATTAATGATGGCTTAGAGTGTGGCCTTTGAGCATGCATAAACACAAGTACTGTCTGCATACTGCAGCTCAACTGCTGAGGCTTTGGGTAACCTTGGTTCTATTTTGTACTTGCTGTTGGCTGAATAGTTTCCAATTACTTCTGAAGATTAGTTCCAGTCCTGTGGGAAGTTTGCTGGAGGTGAGGTGAAACATTACAAGAAGAAAGATTTAGAGAAGGGTTAAGACAACAATGTAGCCATGTTTGATTAAATAATGGCATAATGACAGCATGAGAGGTATGGAAGAGTTGTAAAAGGGTGGGGAGAATAAAAAACCCATTGCAGGTAGTGGAATGCATACAGAGAGTGACTTTTAAAATAATATACAATACATTAAAGAATTGTTTGGTCGCTGTTTGATCGAAAAAACATTTATTGTTTTGACAGCTCAAAGGGGGAAGGATCTGAGTGAACTATGAGAGCAAAGGTTGAAGAGCAGAGGGAGCAGGATTCTGAATTCTGCAGAACTGAAAGAACACCAGTCCTCCTCCTGGCTGCACACAAATACCTCTTTGAAATGAGGAACACAAATGAACTTCCCTTTGAGTAGCAGCCCAAGAATCACTGAAGAAACAACAGGACCACCATTGTCCCTGTTCATCACTGACTCGATCTTGAATGACTTTTCAAGCACAACAGTTGTTGATTGGCTGCTGCCAGCCAAATCACCGTGCAAATTAATATGCTTTGCATCTGTTTTATTCTAGGTAAAGAAACACAACACTTATCAATTTCAATTCTTTGACTCGTCTGACAGTTTCTTAGAGGGTGGTGAGGATGCTTCATGGGTCCCTTGGCATCTAAAGAGCCTTCACCAGCAAGTCATTCATTGGCATGAACATCCAGCACCAAAAATGTTCACAAGACTTTTTTTACCTTTTGGAATTCTAATGGACCAGCTGCTTATTTACAATGTTTTTTTGGATTTAATTTTTAATTTCAGATTTTTTACAAAATCTTTAACAATTTGCACCTGCTTTATTCATCTGTTTGGCTTTTTTAAAATATATTTTTCCTATTCCTAACTCCTTCCACTTCCCACACCATTCCCCACCACCACAACTTTCTTACATTTACAAGCTTCATCTTCCTTTAATGACTTTTCTTTCTTCCCTAGAGGTGATCATTTTTTTAATATCATTATCTAATTTTTCCCTCTCTTAAGCTTTCAGGGCTACTACATTGACCACTAAATTCCTTTCTGCAAAAGGGATCGGCAGTCCTGGCTCATTTCTTCTGGTTACTGTTCTTGTCCCCTCCTTTTCATTTCACTCAGTGTTTATTAATACACAAGCGTAGTTTAGCTTCCAGCTGTAATGAATGGTCTAAGCCTATTTTTACTCTGTTCAGATACTGACGTATCTACTTAGCATTGCCAGCGCTTGGAATTATTTTTCTTTTTACTTAAATACATTGCCAATAAGACAAATGCTTTCAAGTATTTCTTGATGTATGAGGAACATGCATTACATTTAATAAATAATCAGGAACTGCATTGTTATGCAGTAAATCATTGCAGCCATATTTCCATCACCTTCCATCACCTGATCCATTATTATGCAAGTATTAAATAGTCAGAAAGAACCACTAACCCAGGCTCAATGAGATTCTTATTTATTCAGTATTTAAAAATCATATTTTAATAGAACAAAAGTATTCTCAACACCTTTATGTGGAAGAGCTGCCCAAGTCTTACAAGTGATTGAAACTGTGCAATATTGGTGAAAGAGTAATAAAGTTGATAGTGACAGTTAAGCTAAAGCTGTAATCTAAGTCATCAAGTAACTATTCTATTTTCCCAGTGATACTTTCATCTTGCAGCCTAGGAAATTGTTGTGGAAGATGGTATCATGTGGATGATTAGAATATTTGAATCATTTTTCTTTCTGCCATTTTAACAGAGACGTAAATCTAAATTTAAATAAACGGTAGTTTTACCTACATAGCACTTCATCTATAATCTAGGCTGCATTAAATGCATGCTATGCAAAATATACATGCAAGTTTTCTTCTTGTAATTGTCATTAAGTATCATGGGGAGTACCGCAGAGAGTAACAAATAATAAATCAGAAGTCAGATGGCTCCATTACATTTTTGCTGATCTGTTTCTGCACTTATGGGAAAAAAAACCCTGCAGTTAAACATTCTGGAATACAAGACTGCAGCACCAGAAGAAGAAGTCAATAAAGGAAGAAAAAGAATTCAATTCCATACAGGTAACTGTGAAGGTTCCCAAATAACTGTAGGAAGACTCTTTGGTGATTAATCATGGGACTAGGATTGAAGTCTCTGTAAAGTATAGACCCATGGCTCTGCTGAAGCCATCTTCAGTACTTCTGGTCACTGCTGGATTGTTGCAATCTACTGGCTGCTGCACTCCATTCCTTAACTAGATGTTCCTTAATGATCTCCTGATCTGACTCCTACAAAGCAAATATTTCTGTATGGTGTTTCTGGAGTCTGAATTGTTCAATGTAATGGGCTGGTTTCCAGCTGCACATGGGTACCAGTATCTAATAACTTTTGGGGACCACTACACAAAAACATATATGGTACAAATATTACTCATAGTACCGTGATAGCACTCTCACATCTGACTACAGAGATTTGAGCACCTAATCCATTTTGACATAAAGATGATTTCTTCTGGTGACCTGGTCTGCTATATCTGTCGAATATAAATCCTCTCAAGGCACCACTTGAAATAAGGGAGTTTTGCTGGTATCCAGGTCAATATTTATGCCTCAAAGAACATCACTAAAATCTATTTTCTAATGATTTATTTCATTGCTACCGGTGGCTGTTTGTTGTACATTTTCTTGCAGTACAAAGGTGGCTAAACCACAGTAGTATATGATTGGTTTATGAAATCCTGAGGTTGTGAAAGGAGCTATATGAATAGAAGTCTTCTTCTGTGAGGTTTGTGTACAGAGTAGTAAGTCTAATATTGTGCCTTCAAGTGGAAAGGCAGATGAAACAGTTTGCTGGTCTCTAAGGATGAAACGTTTCAAGAAGGCCAAATTGAAATAAGCAATCACCTATCAGGCTGACATAAAGACCCTAATCTGTCACTCATTCATTCTCTCAGTGGTCTCCATGCCATTTATTTGGAAGCCTTATTCCTCATATCATTTCAGGCAGTAGGAGCTAGTTCTTGTCCCCGTGTGCATTCTTTTTTAAAGGCTGCCTGGAATCTTCTCACATCTGAGTGAAAGATGAGGTGTGATTTTATGGCAAGCTTATATCCCACCAGGCATGAAAGGAGTAAAGAGTTTGGGAATGTGAAATCAGAGAATAAATAAAAAAAATTACAGCACAGAAGGTGGTTATTCAGCCCATTGCACCCCTGCCAGACAACAATGGAGTTATTTAGGTCACACCCACTTCCCAGCTCACAATCCAGTGCATTTGCCAATAAAACCTTTTCCCAATCACTTTATCATGGTCTTTGAGGAATCACAATAGTCAGGGTTGTGTTCAGTTTGGCTCACCACCCCTATTGCCCGCTTACCCCAACCCCCTACCCACACTTTCCTTACTATCTTGAGGCCACGGTTCCATGGTCATACCACAAGGGTGGCTGTCTACAGCTGACAATCTGGTCTCTCAGTTACATATCCTGAGGCCCCATTTCCAGCACCACCCAAGGGGCATTTGACAACTGGTGCTTTCAAAAGCTTATTTAATGGTTTTTAAATGTCTCCAAAATCAAAACATTTAAGAGTAGCTCTATTGTATTTCAAGTAATTAACATGTGTTAAAAATTGCAAGATATGTATTTAAAGAAATTTATTGAACAAATATTAGTTTGAAACATAAATAATGAAATCAACAAAACCATTATCCATACTTATATGTTTTTAATGTAGGTCAGCAACTACATTTATATGAAAGAGGGTGGGCTGGATATTCCAGCCAGGGCTCATTGGTCAGTACAGGTGGAATGAGAACATATCTGACTCTCAGCACAGTCCATTCCTCAGTGCTCCCATCGGTATGGTGCAGACCAATATGGAAGTGGGGACGAGGTGGTTAAGACACGTGATGGTTGACAATCAAAGCAGACTTTCTTAACCAATCTGGAATTTCAGCTTTCTTAATATTGTAGTCAAGGTATTTAATATGTTTGGTGTTTTGTATGCCATTACTTATGTCACACCATGGTGTCGACAAGAGCTCAAAGATTGCCTGAGATTTGCTTTCTTTTCAAAGCACTTACAGAAACACACCCGTGCTTTCTTCACCTACTGCCATGCCAACGGTACACTTTTTTCATTGGCAGATTTCCCTCAGCACCAACATCCATTCAGAACACACCTTTGAACAATGGGCAACTTTCACTTCAGCAGGGGTTGATTTATGCAGCAACTGATAGAAAAAAATGTTTCCTCTCTCCACTTCCACTTCTCTATTTACTCACATTTCTTTTTCTCACCAAACCTTGAAGAACTTAAATAAAATATAATCCTAAAGCATTCTTCATAGCTTGGTAATGATGGTATCAGTGCTATGATACACAATGCATTGAGCCGCAACGCTGTTCAAATTGCCTTATATAATTTAAGGGCAAAACTCTTGACCAAGAGTAATTCTGTTAAATACTCATTGAATGTAAAACTTGTTAAAGATAATGGACAACATCATGCACTTACAGAAAACTTCATTTACAGAATAATTGTAAAAAGTAACTTTTAATTAACAAATCCATTGAGGAGGAAGGGGGTGGGAGGGGGGAATTTCTCCTTTACTTGTGTTGTGCTAATGTTGTAAACAAAGTAAATGCTTTAATGTGTTTTTTAAAATGATATTAACATCATGGGTGATTAACATTATCATTTAGATTTTCACAAGCAACTGGACAGTTTTATACAATCTTCTCTACTTGCTAGATATGACTGTTGGGCACCTAAGTTCAAAAATACCTCTGCACAAGCAAACAAATCCTTAAGTCTCATACCTCCTCCATTACCACCATCCAGGGACCAAAACAGCCCTTCCAGGTGAGGAAAAGATTCACATGCAGCTCCTCCAACCTTGTCTACTGTGTATTCCACCTAGGTATGTCACAACCCGATGGTATGAACAATGAATTTTCCAATTTCAGGTCACCTTTGTCCCCGGTTTCTCTCTTTCTCTCATTCCAATTCACTCCTGGCCCTCCCTTGTTTACTCCCTTTCCCAAATCCCAGTCAAGCCCCAAATCACCCACTTTTGTTCCCCCCTTCCCCCTTCCTGGTTCCATCCAGCTATGATGCACTTCACCCATTGGATCCCCTCTCCCCATGCCAGTCTACCTGCCAATCTCTCCCTTAAATGGTTCCCATTATCACCTTCCTTAGTTATCAGATTCCAGCACTTGTACCACTGGTATCTCCACTCATCACCCCCCAGTCTCTATCTCCACCTGCACCATCCCCTCCTTTTTTCCCTTTGTCTGTTTCCTTTTATCATCCACCTGCCTCTTTTTTCCAACTCCAGCTCTCCCTCTGCCCCATCTGGTTCCATCTGTCCATCATTCCTTTATCTCTCCTTGGTTCACCTAACACCTACCAGCCCTTATCCCACCCCTTCTCCCCTCCTCTTCATATGCAGTACCTTCCCTTTCCACTCTCATTCCTGATGCAGGGTTTCAGCCCAGAACATCGACAATTCCTTCCGCCCCCACCATAGATGCCTCTTGACCCACTGAGTCCCTCCCGCACTTTGCTTTTTGCTCCACATTCCAGCATCTGCAGTTTCTTGTGTCTTCATGAATATTTAACTTCTGGTTCTGGTAAAAAGGAGCAAATTTTGAAATGCATTCATTCTGATTTTTCAGATAATAGAAAATTCTTCCACATTCTGCAACATAAAATATCAAGGAATAATTTCAGGCACGGCAATAGCCAAGTACATGTGAATTAACAAAGCATAAAGTGTATTGAAAACAATGACCAATGGAATTCTAAATATAGCATAGGGAAATAAATAGATTTATTTCACAAAAAAGCACATCACAAACACAAAAGAAAATGCAAAATATACAGAAACAATAGAATAGTACAGAGATGACAATGAACAAGAGTATTCAAATGCAATTTGTCCATGGGTAATGTTTTAAAACAACCCAATGAAATTTTATTCCATGATTTTCAGCTGGCATTGAACTAAATTAAGCACCTTGTTTCACTTTCAATGTTAGTGCCCAACAATGAGTGGTTCTTTTAATGTCAAACTCAATAGTAAAGTGATTGTTCGTGCTATTTTCTGAAGAATAACTAGGATAGAAGATTCCAGCCCAATTAATAATCCACCACCTTTGACATGTATTAAGCTGCTAAACTGTACAGAAAATAAGCATTTATCTTTATGTGACCAAGATTGGGTTGGAAATATTTTTGTTTAACCTTTGTTTAATATCTTCATTAATATCTCAAAACTAGTTATATGTTCTCTGCTAATGATTTGATCTTTTATCAGGTGGTTAGCTCTGCATTCAAAAGGTAATTGGTGCTCGTATAATTAAGACAACAACAGCGGTAACAGCTTGCATTTTTAGAACAATTTTAACAAGAAAAAGATCTCAAAGGTACTTAACAGGGACATAAGAAAAATGAATGCTGAAACAAAGGAAGAAATGTGTACAAACTTCATCTACTAATATAAAATTAGGCAAACTTAAATGAAGACATTGACCTAGATTTTAATGATCAGATATGCAGGCAGAAACAGGCCCCATAATACATTGGAACCCAGAAGTACACAAAGCACATCTAAAAATGGATTTTTGACAAAAGCACTGGTTCAACATATAAATTTCAGATTTCTGGCCAACTAACATTATTGAGGATAATGCGATTCAACATGATGCAATTTCATTTCCAGTATTTAAAGGGAAACTCCAAACATGCAATTTACAGGAGTTTGGAGATTGGTCTCAGGGAAGGAAATAGGAAGGAGAATGAAGACCAGAGAGGAAAGGCTACCCCTCAGCAGAGTGATACATGCTGGGAACCCATGAGGACGTATGGTTATGTGTATTTCCCAAGAGGTGGCACAGTGGTTCAGCAGTGAATGTGGCTGCTTCTCAGCTCCAAGAGACCCATGTTAGATGCTGTCCTCGGCTGTAATCTGTGTGGAATTTGCACATTCTCCCTCTGACTGTGTGGGTTTCCCCTGGGTGATCTGGTTTCCTCTCGCATGCTAAGGATGTTAGTTGGTAGGTTAATAGATTCCTATAAGTTTGCCTAGTGGAAATGGGTGGCCATAGAATTGGGGGTGGGAGGGGAATAGTTCATGGAGATACAAGAGGAAAAATGGGATAAGTGCAGATGGGTGCTTGATGTTCGGCACAAAAACAGTGAGCCATTGGGTCTGTTTCTCTGTTGAATTACTATTCAAGAAGCTGAATGATGATATCAAGAAGACTTGGTTGCAGATATAGAAGATCAGTGGCAAGAATGTGATGCCCCTGCCTTAGATCCTGTTATAATGTAGGGAGTTGTTCATTGACCTACATATGGCAGGAAAGGTGAGAGAAACAACAGGATCATCTTCATCCTGGTGTGGATATCAACCCAATCCTCTCACTGCATCTTGTGAAGCCAACTGCAGCACTTCATTAATCCCACCAGTTTATGGTTAACACAAGGGGGCATAATTGGAGGAAGATATAAGGAAGATGTCAGAGGTACGTTTTTTCACAGAGAATAGTGGGTGTGTGGAACACACTTCCAAAAGAGGTGTGGGGACAGATACATTAGGGACATTTAAGAGATAGCCACATGAATGAAAGAGAAATGGAGAGTGATGTGGGAGGGAAGGGTTAGATAGATAGTAGAGCAGGATAAAACATCAGCACAACATCGTGGGCCGAAGGGCCTGTACTGTGCTGTAATGTTCTATGTTCTATGAATGCATTCCTCCTTCTGTACACTCTTTCAAATGTTCATATCCTGACTGTATTGCATCTTCATGCTTTCCCCGTCCCCAAGCCATGCCAATCAAGTCCTTCCCATCCATTCATTCAACAAATGTCATTATCCTCACCCATGGCCCTCTTCCCTCACTTAGGGAGAAAAAGACCCGCAAAACACAGGGACATAGCTCCAAAAGCAGCTTTCCACAGTTCTCTCAACTAAGAAGTCGTATAGAAGGTGATGCTGTAGATTAGGAGCCTTGACTTGTCTATCTGGAAAAGATAGTGCCTTTTGACTACCTGCTGACAAAATCAATTATTAGGCAGCCACACGATGTGAGGCACTCACTCAAGTTGACTTGACATCAGCATCAAGTGTGATGTGATCAATTTCATACTGATGGTGTCAAACCTTCTTATCCTGAGAGAGCAGATTCATGTCTCTCATCTTATGCAGGACATTCAGGAGATGGTCCAGATCTTCAGATGGTAGCAAACTTCTTTGAGGGTGAACCATCACAAAGAGCATACAACATTTTTTTTTACACTTCTGTGAGACAGGGCAGATATTTACACCAGATGACACACAGAGCTGATGGTAAAGACTGGGGCAACAATGGAAAGTCAAGCACAGGAATATATAGGGTCTGAAATGCTGGATGCAGCTTTTGCACCTCGGGGGCCATTGATGATCAAGGTAGTTCTGGAGCAACAGCACAGTGTATATCATCTTCTGGCAGACATTGTAGCCAATGGTGTGTGCTTGCAGTGAAATTGGAGAACCTAAGTATAAATGGCAGTCATGTAGTCTTCATCCAATGGATTGAGGGCCCAATTACATGGATCATCCAAAATGTTCATCATACAAGTGAATGGAACTGTTCACCAGTGCTCTGCACACTATCAGTTCTGCTTTAAATCAGATGGTTGGCCAAGCTTTGTCCCATTGACTGGCACAGACTGTGAGTATGGAAGTGGATTTGGGCTCTAAAGGGGATGTTGGAGAAAAGGCATCCTCACAGCGCCTTGCTCAAAGTAGTCTCACAGCTCACCCATCTGAACTCGATTCCAACTGCAGTCAGAGTGCCTCTTTACCATGATGTTTAAGTCAGCAGTTAGTCAAGTGCAGTCTTTGGTGCAACCTTCATATCCTTCAAACCCCTAGGGGACATCAGCCAAGAGTGTCCCAGCTGGCGATCTGAGCAATTAAAAACTGAAAATATGAGGAACTGCAGATAACCAAAACCTCTTTTTCCTGTTTCCACACTTGCTGCCTGACCTGCAAAGGGTTTCCAACATTTTCTGTTTTTATTTCAGAGTCCAGGCATCTGCAGCGTTTTGACTTGGCACTTATTGGAGATCTGAGCAACCCGCTTGAGGCTGCAGGAATTGCACATCATGGAGGTGCTCAAAAAAGCAAGAACAAAGATTTGATGTCACACAAGGGTGTGTACAAAGATGAGTTGCACGCTGTTAGAATGTTTTGTGAATGGGATACAAAAAAATTATGATATTTCTTTACTCTATTTTCATGTCTGGCCTAACCTTTGTTGTGCACTAGCAAGTGGCATTTCTGGTTATGTGATGATCAATGCAAAGCAAGGGGTGAGTCCTAGTAATACAAGCATGGGAAAGAAATTTGAAAATTTGCAGAAATGTCTTAAATTTTATTTTTAAATTTTATTTACAGCGTGGTAACAGGCCCTTCTGGCCCAACGAGTCCGTGCTGCCCATTTTAAACCCTAAATTAACCTACTCATACGTCTTTAGAATGTGGGAGGAGACATGAGCACCCGGAGGAAACCGACACAGACACAGGAGAACATACAAACTCCTTACAGGCAGCAACGGGAATCGAACCCCGATTGCTGGTGCTG
>JARFYF010000104.1:60758299-60772259 GCA_030265395.1 Rhina ancylostomus
TTGACCCATCCCCCAGTGGATCTGCTCTCCCCTCCTCCCCGGCACCTGCCTATCACTATCTCTTACCTGCATCTACCTATCACTACCTTGTGCCCACCCGGCTCCCCTCTTTTGTCCACCTATCACTGCTCTGCTTTTCTCTCCTATATATTGTGCTTTCCCTTTTCCTATCTTCAGCCCTGAAGAAGGGTCCTGACCGTTTCATTGTGTTTTTCATCTAGGTTCCAGCATCTGCAGTCCTTTGTTTCTCACAGAGAAAATGTGATCACTTCACTGTGTCTCCAGGTCTCCTTTCTGCTGTGTGCAAGCTTAACTCACAAGGAAAGTGGGGTGGTTAGTCAGCCTGATGTACAAGTGCTGTGAGATATTTATTAGATGCAAAGCAAGAGGAAGAAGCACCAACAAGTGTGTGCAGGAGCCCGAGAGAGGAAATCCCTCCTCATCTGTCTTAAATGGGTAACCTTTTGTTCTGTAACTATGCCTGTTTGTTTAAGGTTTCCCCAGAAGGGAAAACATAATTTCAGCATCACCTGTCAACTCTTGTCAGAATTTAACATGTTTCAATTACATCACTTTTTATTCTTCCAAACTCCATTGAGTTCTGGTAACTGGGTCAATTGTTGTTCATAAATCGTGGCGTTCATCTCAGGAATCAACCTTCTGAACCTTTTGTGAATTTCTTTCTTGGCTTAAATACAGCGACTAAAGCTGTATTCAGTATTTCAGATCTGGTCTCACCAATGCCCTGGACAGTTGTAGCAAGCCTTCTCCGCATTTGCATTCCATTCCATCTACAATGAAGACCAACACTTCATTTGCCTCCCTAATTACCTGCTATACCATCATTCTAAATTCCTGTCTTTCATATGCAGGGACACCCAGATCCCTTTGTACCATTGCTCTCCATGTAAACAATACTCTATTCCCTGTTCTACCTGCCAAAGCAGATAACCTCACATTTGTCCACATTATATTCCATCTGCTAAATTTTGGCTACTCACTTAACCTATCAATTCTCATTATGTCCTCACAACCTATTTTCCCAGTGGTGTTTGTTACATCTAAGTTGAGTTCCACACATGACCAATGAAAACTCCACGTTCTTTTTCGGTGGTGCAATCTGATTTTAAGGAGGTGGTAAGACCCTTCAGTTTTCCCACCACATGACACCACACTCTTCACCCACCCCTCTAATTGTTGCCACCCCACAACCAGTAGGGCTGTTACTGGTAGCTTGCTGCTCAAAGATAAAATGATGGACAATCAAACCAGTTGACCATGTATCCCAGCAACACATAAGGTCATTGCAATAAATATCTTGATCACACATTATGTTATTCTTACCTTGTGCAATTGTAGCCACTTTGGAAACTGTGTATTTCCCCTTTAAGAGTATCATGAATATTTCCTTTTTGAGAATGCTATGTCTAGTTCTGAATACATGCACAAGTTAGCAGGGCAATAAAACAGTAGCAAGATAGATTCTGTTTTGTAGAGCAGAAATGTGCATATTTTAATTACTAATAGAACTGGAGTGTGCATTACTGCATCCTGTCTGATTTAAAATCAAGGTACCTGAAACAAAGAAACATACTTGGAAAAAAAATCATGGTGTTATAGGAAGTTATTTCACGGGATGAAGTCATGGGTCCATTGTGCCCTGACAACCAATAAAAGGTTGCAGCTGGAAGAAGCAGCTCAAAGATGCACATGCACAAGCTGTCATCAAGGAGGGCTGGGTGAGATTGAGATTTGAAATGACAGGTCTCTACAGGACTGAAGATTAACTCAGTGTGAGCACACCACCTCACCAGGTTCTACAACAACAGGAGTCCATAATAAAAGCAATGTTAACTTGTGAGTGGCTGCTTGAAAGATAGTACTGCTGATGTCAGACACAATGCTGCCTCCAAGGCAGAATATGTCTGTGCTAACCATGATGCCAATCTAACTAATCCCAGGCATTCCCTGCCTGTTCATGTGCTTGTCTAAATGCCTCTGAAATGTTGCTATTGTATCTGTTCTATAACATCCCCTGGCAGCAGTTTCTAGGCACCTATCACTCTGTGAAAAAAAACTTGCCTTGCACATCTCCTTTAAACTTTCCCCTCTCTCACTTTAAACATATGCCCTCAAGTCTTTGAAATTTTCACCCAGGGAGAAAGACACTGACTACCTGTCTTTTTATGCCTTTCGTAATTTTATATACAAATATATTTAAAATGGCTGACTAAACCAACATTGATTGCTCAAGCTGTTGAGAAGACGATACCGATAAACCAAACTGTCAAACATTTCTTCCATGTGCATCAGGAATAAATTCATCTGAATGTTTCCAGAAACTCCATTTTTTGCTTCATTTTTTTCAGGTGAACTAGAATGTCATTAGTCAGGTTCAAATGCATGAATGACTGCACAGATAGAGCAGAAAGTGTTGCCTCTGTTAACCTTATGTGCAATGCAAGGCTTTTTAGGCACTATATGCCACAGATAAAAACAAGATTTCCCCACATTAAGGAAGCAACAAGCGGTGAGTGTGCAATGGCAAATTGCATTTTAGTTCACTGAGCAGATCATAGAATCATAGAAAAATACCACACAGAATTGGGCCCATGAGGCCCACATGTATGCCAACCAGGATGTAAATCTTTGCTAATACAATTTGCCCACATTAGGCCTGCATTCCTCTACTCATTTCCTATCCAAGTACCTGTCCAAATATCTTTTAAATGTTGTCATTTTAAGCACCTCCATCACCTCCTCCTCCTCCTATTAGTTCCAGATAACCAGCACCCTCCATGTGAAAAACTTAGTCCTCACATCTCCTTTAAATTTCTCTCCTGTCACCTTAAACCTGTGCCCTCTAGTTACAGACTTCCATGCCCTGGGAAAATGATTCTATCTATCCTATCTATGCCCTTCAATTTTATAAACTCTGAGGTCACTGCTCATCCTTGTACGTTCCAGTAAGAATAAAACCAGCCTATCCAATCTCTCCATATAACTACTGTTCTCCATTCCAGGCAACATTATGGTGAATCTTTTCTGCACTCTCTCTATTACTACCACATATTTCCTGTGGTATGGTGACCAGAACTGTACACAATACTCTAAATGAGTTGCAACCAATGTTTTGTACAGCTGCAACACGACTTCCCAATTGTTATCCTCAGCCTTCAGCCTTTGAAGGCAAGTATACTGAATTCCTTCTTCACCCTATCTACCTGTGTTGCCACTTTCAGGGAACTGTGGATTTGCACTACAAGGTTTCTCTGTACATTAATGCTCCTCAGGTCCCTACCATTCACGCTACATGGTCCACTAGAATTTGACCACCTAAAATGCATAACCCTGCATTTTTCTGGATTAAATTCCATCTGCCACTACTCCATCCAATTTTCCAGTTGATCTATGTCCTGTTATGTCCTTCAACAATCTTTGCTATCTATGAATCTGCCAATTTTTGTGTCATCTGCAAACTTACTAATCATACCACATACATTCTCATCCAAGTCATTTACATATATTTCAAACAGCAAAGGTCCCAACACTCATCCCTGCAGTACATCACTTGTAACAGATTTCTAGTCAGAAAAATGCTCATCCGCCATTATTCTCTACCGCCTATCACCAAGCCAAATTTTTTTATACAGTTGCCAACATCTCATATTCTGTGTACCTTAATCTTCTGGACCAGCCTACCACATGAGACTTGTCAAAAGCCTTAAAGTCAATGTAAACAATCAGATTTGTGAGATCCCCCCCTACATAAAACCATGCTGACTCCTCTTAATCAGTCCCTGCCTTTCCAAGTGAAATAAATCCTATTTCTCAGCATCTTTTACATCATCTTTCCTACCACTGATGCAAGACTCACCAGCAGGTAATTTCCAGGCTTATCCCTATTGCCCTTTTTAAACAGGTGGACAACATTGGCTATGCTCCAGTCTTCTGGTTCCTCACTTGTGAATAATAAGGGTGCAAAAATCTCTGTTAAGTTCCAGAAATCTCCTCCCTTGCTTCCTTGAGCAGCCTGGGATAGATCCCATCAAGCCCTGTGGATTATCGCGCCTAATGTGCTCCAATATTTTAATGCTTCCTCCTTTCTGATACAGACATGGTCCAAAATATTAGCATACCCTTCTCATAACTCTTCAGCCTCCACATCATTCTCCCTGGTGAAGACTGATGAGAAGCATTCATTTAGGAACTTGCTCATATTCCCTGGCTACACACATTGATTATCCTTCTGGTCCCCAAGGGGACTTATTCCTTCCTTAGCTTCCCTCTTGGTTGTAATGTACTTATAAAAGATTTTATATTCTCCTTGATGCCAATTGCCAAGGTAATTTCATGTCTCTTTTCCGCCATCTGAATTTCTTTCTTAAGTTTTCTTCTGTGTTATCTATAAACTTCAAGCAACTCATTCAATAACAATTTCTTCTATGTGACATATGCTTTCTTGTTTTCCCTGGTGAAACCTTCAATATCCTTCCCTAAAGTTAACACCTTTTCCTCTTACCCTTACAGGGATATGCTGACACTGAACTCTTACTATTTCACTTTTAACTGCCTCCCACTTATCAGATGTTGTTTACCTTTCTAGCAGCTGCTCCCAGTTTACCTCTCCCAGATCCTAAGTTACACTATTAAAATCCATGGGGCCCTAACTCGAAGACCATCTTTACCTTTTTCCATGGCTTTTTACCATTGTGGAAAGGTCTAAGGGTTTGGTAGATTAGCATGGTAACAGACAAACTGCAAATGCAAGATTCATCAGAGTCTTAAACAAAAATCGTTCATGCTACATCCAAGCCCTTAAATTTTCAGTAACGTCACATTTATTAGATCAAAGGGAGCTTAAAGTGTTTTTATTGGCTATTGTTCGTTGTCAGTTGTATGGGTGGCAGTAACTAACAAATCGGTGAGGCATTAACCTCATAATAGACCTCGTGACACTGCCCTCTTTAAAGACTGATATCCATAATTGAAAATCAACATGAAATGCTTTGAGAAAAAAATATTTCCACACATAATTACATTTACAACAATAATCATTCTAATATCTAAATTGAGAATATTAGTGATTTAGATGAGAAATATTCTAATTGTAGGCAAATTGTTTTCAAGTGAACTAGATGAAAAGAGCTGAACACAGTTGACTTGAAAGTGTTAATTTTTTTATCAACTGTGTTTTGTTTTAGAAATATTGTAAAGGATGGATTTCCTATCCTCTTTTTAAACTGCTTTTTCTCCTACAAAAACAGCTTTGACATTTCCCTTTGGTAAGTTATTGAATTATACTGCACTATACTGTAATACAATTTTCTCACAAAGCCTAACTAAAAGTGATAGTCTAGTGGATTGAGATGTAAAATTCCTACATGGAACGAAATTAGGTGTAATTTAATGCATTCTCCTGCTTTGTCTGGCTTGTAACTTAATTAAACTATCAATATCTGCTGATGATGCCAACAAGTCCGCAGCCATCCATTTTCTGGTGGATAAATAAGGTTAGAAAAGGCTTTCTTTGGGGATCTATTTGCTACTGCCTGAACTGTTTCTTGACTACAAAATGAGAGGCTAGATAAATACAGACCTGGATCAAAATGCATTGTTCCTTTCTGGTTCAATATTTGCTACTGAAAATACAAAGTAACAGGGATAGATGTCATTTCAAACCATTGGGCTTACAGAGGGCTTACCTGTCATCTCTGGATAGCTGATGTTGCTGGATTGGTAGTTGTTGGTACATACACCTGTGGAGCCAAGTGTCTCTAACATGCACCAAGAAGAAGGGCATGCAGGTTCCTCTTTGTCACACACCATCCTGACATGGAAGTAAATCTCCCATCCTGGAACTCTGAACTGACAGCTCTGTGGAAGTAACAACCAGAAGAGTCACAGCAGTTCAGGAAGCTGGTCATCACTACCTTCTCAAGGGCATTAGGGATGGGCAATAAATGCTGGCCTTGCCAGCAATGCCCATATCCTGGAAAACAAATAAGTAAATAAAGGGCAAAGGTTATGGGGCAAATATTTTGTGTGACTAATTGATTATCAGTAATTAATTGGCTAACTTCCATTGTTTAACTACAATATCATATCCAATGTTCGCATTACATAAGGGGAGACAAAAATGAATAATTTCTCTGGGGCTAATGTCCACAGACTAAAATATCAAAATTTGAAATTTGAAAATGTCCTAATCTTTCCTCATGTACTCTTTAACCTTATCTCAGTAAAACAGCTCACAAGTAAGTACTAAACATCTGTTAAAATCTATCAGGAGGCTACAAACTTAAATTACATGTCTTTGAAAATAATAGTCAGCCATGATTCAATAGAGGTGTGACAAGTCACAACACAGACAAAAACAAACATACCTATAATATTGTAAGCAAGGAATCAAAAACATGTTTACCATGTTATACTTGTCACCCCATGTAACTGCTATTGAGACATCTAAAGGTCCAAAGAATTCATTTAGTTGGGTAAAAATCCTCCAGGGGGAAAGTGTATACTGACATTCAGAGGAGAGGCTTGTCTCGTTTTGCAGGCATTGTGATAAATCCTACTATTTAAGAATATCTTTTGGATGTCATTTTTCAAAGTGGTGATTCTCTCTTGCATCAGTGGATTGGTTATGTCTGATGGAACAAGGTTTAAAGTGGTATTGCGTGATTGATGTCTCAACATTGTCTTCAGCAGCATCACATCTGAAGTTCGGAACAGAACAGGCTTTCCTGTTCCCGCTCTACATTTTGTTCTTTAACTTACATCCTACAACACAAAATGAAGGACTGACACAGAGGGCATTGCTTATTCCGGCCCTTGCATATGGCTGTAAAAAATCCATTTCAAACAGCTGTTACTGTTAAAAAGTTAATCAAATGATGTTGTGAAAATAAACCCTATGGTATAACTTATGTGAAAAAAAGTTATTACACAATAAAATCATTCTATGAATTCCATCAAGCCATTGTTACAAAGTATTTTGTAATGATTATTATATGAAGAAAAGTACTCCTTCTGTACCATTTTGGTTAAAAAGCTATTAGGTAGTATACCCGATGCACAAAGCCCATTTGGGGGAAAGGCATTTGAGCTAGATGATTTTATCAATAATAATCTAGTCTGCAGTAAACAGCAGTATTGAAGTCCAGTATTACTGGATAAAAATTGCAGCTACATCAGCTATTGAACTAGACACTAAAAACACTCTGATTGCAACCAAGAGAAAATGATAAACACAAGCTTACAGATGTCAACCATAGAACAGTCTAACATTTTTTGCTCTGAATGTAGAAAATAATATGAAGACCACGTTCTGATCATTTTGTTAAAATTGCAGGGCTGTGTAAGGCTGCCACACATTGACTATAAGGAAGGCGATTTTCCGAACAGCAGTTCTAAAGGATCTGTCAATCACAACACATCTGCAGTAATGATCTGTGCAAATCTCCAAAGCAGTTAAAGAATTGCTTTATCCAATAACTTTAAAAAATGAAACCATGAAAACACAATGCCAATAAAAGTAGGTTAATTCCAAAAGAGTAAAGCCAGCTTTAAAAATAAAGTTCCATGAGTATGAGTAATCACCTTCATTGGATGGTGCCAGCATGTGTTTGATCATGGGTGAGTCCAATCTGGACAATCCTGGGGACAAAAAATGTCACAGTTACATGCAAGTTCTTGTTGTTATTAGAAATGCAAAAGCTAGCAAGCATAACTTTGACAGTTTCCTTAAATAAAGATGTCCATCTGGAGTTGGACAGAAGCTTAGCATGCTAATTTACACAAGGCAATTCTATGCTAATATAGACAGCATGCCATGAAATGGAGGACCTAGTCAGTGACTTGCCCTGTTTTAGTCATTGCATTGAAAGTTGATCACTTCACAAATAGTGAAATAGAAAATCAACACTTGTGCATATTAAAATCCATCATTGAATATGCAGCTGAATAAGCAGTTAAGCAGCGAACAAAATAGTAGAAGGATAACTCAAGAATGTTTTCATCAGTGTTTCTGGGATTAAAGCTTTTCCACAAGAATTAGTTCATTTCCTAGTTAAGACTGGAACCACAGTTTTTCATACGGTTTGCTTTCTAGTACATATATTATTTTAAACTGGCCTTGGGTCAGAAATTGCCTAATGCCAGACAGCCAGAGGCAGCTATCCCTGCAATGAGTCTCAGGGCTCATTGAAATTAGACAAGTTATGGGCTCTCACTTTCAGTCCAGAATTTCTCTTCAATTAAATGGACATTACCATCAAAAGAAATAGAGCACGCTGCTAGATAATGTTCCAGTCTCAGTGCCAGTGGAGTCAAAGAAGTAACCCTAATACAGCTTCCTTTCTTGTTAACTGTTTTTTTAAACCCTATCTTTTGTAACTGGCCCCAGAATTCCAGATTAATTTTGCAAATATGCCTTTCAACAGTTATTAGGCTCTTAATTTAATAATGCCCAGTTTTAAATAAGTTGCATGAAATGTTTAAAATTGGATCCCACAAAATTAGTGGTGGAACCAATCCCCTTGCAGATTGGGCAATGGTCACTCCATAAATAAATTATATGCAGAATGCACATCAATTTTTTTCCTACTCACGTTAAACTGGCATAAAGGTCACTGCAATTATGTTAAAGTAAATATAATTTAATATCAGTGACTGAAATGGAAAACTGAAGCATATTCAAAATCACTTAAACACTTAGAAGACTTCTAACCACCTGGTAGTCCAATGGATAAAATAAATCAATAAAATATTAACTACTTTTGATGGAGATTCACTTCCTATATTTACAAAGCTGTGCAGAAAAAAATATTTTTCTAGTCTGTCTTCTGCCTGGAATTTTACTGATCTTGCACTCCTGTTCTCCATGTTTTCCAACTCTTGCAATAACTGGCTAATTTAGTAAGTTATAAAGCCATCATCACAGCATGGCAACAAGTCCTTCAACCCACTGAGTCCATGCTGACCATTAAACACCCATTTTTAAACAAATTTTACACTGAATCACATTATTCTCCTCATATTCCCATCATTTCCCCACCCTAGGTTCCCCCACTCACTTACACACTAGGGGCAATCTACAGTACCCAAATAACCTAACAGCCTGTATGTCTTTGGGATGTGGCAGGAAACAGACACACCCAGAGGAAGAAGGTACAAATACCACACTGGCAGCACTGGAGGTCAGGATTGAACCCAAGTTGCTGGAGCTGAGAGTCAGCAAATCTACTACCACCAGGTAGTAGATTTCAATGAAACCTATTACATTCACATTGTTCACAAGTAGCAGCATTTTGAATTAAATTTCACCTGCAAAAGAAAAGTTCCATTCTGAGAGTCTCTTTCTCATAAGCGAGCATGAAAAAGCTGTTTCTGTGATCGCGTACTCCCAGTACGAGACAGCACTCACTGGGGCATGTTCATTTCCCAAACTATGTGCCAAAGTTGCCAGATCATAATATCACCCATTCAAGATCATCTCTGTTGCTGTAGGTAAAATGGTTAAAATTGGATTCAGGAAATGCTTTGATATTTTCACCTCAGGAAATGCATTCCTGCTTACTATATCTTTGTGAGAAGTAGAGACAGAGATAAGGTGTAAGAATGCTGGTTTAGTAGAGGATTCTATCTAAAGCCCAAAACACAATGACAATAAAACTGTCCTATGTTGTTGTATTTAGATAAAATACAGTTCAGTAATATAGAATAAAGTGATACTGGTGTACATTACAGGCCACCATACAATGGAAAAGCAATGGAAGCAGAGACCAGTACATGGTTGAAAAAGACAGATAATATTGGAAATGTTAATTTATTTCAATGCGGCACAAATGGGTCTGATTCAAGTGGGAAAATGCAAGAAGAGTTAAATATGATCATGGATCTCTTTCCCCTCATCTATCTAATATTATTCACGACTTTGTAGAGCACAAGTGTACAATTCAACTGTAAATATTTTTTCCCTTTTTCATCAGGAAGCCTTTGCAAACAGGAAAGTCAAACTAATATCCTAGATGATGGGCAATAATAAAATAATTGAATAATGAATCTTACAGAGGAAACTAGAATTTAATGGTTTCTATCACCATCCTATCTTTTTAATTAAATAATAATTTGCTCTGTGTAGTTCATGAAAACATATCAGAAGCTGGTTACTGCCAAAAGAGATCTCTCACGATGTTTTGTATTAAACACAATTATGACTCTTATTCTTCATTTGACTAGTTAATGATTTTAACAAGTGGATAATGACTGAAGCAAAATGCATCCTTTTTGTCAATATGCTATTAATTAACTAGCTCCTTTTTGTTCTTAAATAGCAGCCAGAGATCTAAGGCATTCTCAAAATGTTGCCTGCTGGCACAATATCCTAGTGCAGCATTGTGGAACACAGGGCAGACATCAATATTTATCATAGGTAATATGTCAACATCTATTGACTGTAAGAGTGGGAGAAAAATAACTTTTCAGAAAAGAGAAGATGCTTTTTCATTATTGAGACGAGAGAGAGAAGGGGAAGAAAGGGCTGTGAGTGTTAACTACTGAATGGTTGGTTTTAGAATGCCAATGGCAGAGGCTTATGAGCTGGTGACATCTACCAATTATGAGGCATATCTGATTAAATACATCTGAAAATTAAATCACTGGGTCTGCAATCCATTTACTTAAATATCCAGGAACCCTGAATCTACAGATTAATGGTGTGGTCTTGTGGTGGCAATCCTCACCAACATGTTCTTCAGCTGGCAATCAGTCCTATCAATTATTAACAAACTAACTTTCTGATAAGAATACATCCTTACAGCCAAAATCCTACATGGAAACATGCTTTAAATGAAGACAGAGAGTTGATATGCTAGCTGTAATTTCTGAGGGGTTATTTTGCCAAAGGGCAGAAATAGATGTGAGGTGGCTGAAGTGCTGTTTGAAAATTTAGACTTAGGACTTCATCTTGGCTCCAAAATGCTAACTTGAACTTGTCTGGAAGTGCAGCTTATAGACCTGAAGGGTTTAGGTAACCACTGGACAGATTAAGGGAGCAGTGTATCTGAGCTCCACACACCCACTTCCTCTGAAGACACCTTGGTTGGAAATCAGCAGTTTATTGCAGGCAGCTCAATGTCCAGAAGAGCAAAGAAAGTTACTATCTACAGTGCTGCAGGTCCTGATGGATAGAAATGTATGGGGGGGGGGGTGTTCAGTGGAGGTGGTGAGGGGACATGGGTGGGGGGAGGGGGAAATCTTTGCGAAGGGTCCATACTCACAGGTCCCTTTCTCCTCAAGCAAATAATGTTGCTCCGTCTGATTTCATGTCCTCCTCCCATTCCTTAGGAACGGATAAGTCTTCAGAGCCCGATGAAATGTATTCTAAGTTGCTATGTGATACAAGAGTGGAGAATCCTGGAGCCTCGACAGAGATTTCTAAATATTCATTGGCCATGGATGAGGTGCCAGAAGACTGGAGGACAGCAACTGTTGTTCCTTTATTCAAGAAGAGTAGCAGGGATATGCCAGATGACTAAAAGACAGTGAGTTTAACATCAGTTGTGGGGAAGTTATTGAAAAAAAAATCTGATGGACAGGATCAATTTACACTTAGTAAAACAGGGATTGATCAGGGATAGTCAGCAAAGATTTGTTTGTGGGAGATCCAGTCTGAATAATTTGACTGAGATTTTATACATGGAACTAAATATATTGATGAGGGCAGTGTGGTTGATGTAGTATACATGGTCTTCAGGAAGGCATTTGACAAGGTTGCACATGGAAGGCTGGTCCAAAGGTTAGATTCCATGGGGTCAAGGGCAAATTGGATCTAAAACTGGCTTGGTAACAGGAGCGAGAGGGTGACAATGGAGGGTTGCTTTTATGACTGGAAGCCTATGACCAGTGGCCTGCCACAGGAATTGTTACTGGGACCCTTACAGTTTGTGACGTACATTAGTGGTTTAGATGTTAATGTGGAAGGTGTGGTTAGTAAGTATGCAAATGGCACAAAAATTGGTGAGGTCGTGAATAGTGAGAAAGTTGGTCTCCAGCCACAGAAAACTATTGATTGGATTGTAAATTGGACAGAGCAATGGCAGATGGAATTTAATCCTGATCAGTGTGAAGAGAACCATTTTGGGAGTTCCAAAAAGGATAGGGTATACACAATGAATGTTAGGGTCCAAGGGAGTATAAGTCCAAAGGTTCTGAAAGGTGGCAGCACAAATAGATAAGGTGGCCAAGTAGACATGCTGGATACATACCATCATTAACTGAGGCATAGAATATAACATCTGAAACATTATTGTACAGCCTTATCAAACATTGATGAGGCACATCTAGAACATTGTGTGGAGTTTTAATCGCCATGGTATAGAAAGGCTATGATTGTTCTGGACAGGGTGCAGAAAAGATTTACTAGGAACTTGCCTGGATGAAGTGTCTGAGATAAAAGGAGAGACTGGGTAGGATGGGTTTCTTTTCCTTGTAGTGGAGAAGACTGAGGGGGGTCCTGATAGAGGTGTACAAAAGTATGAGGAGCATAGATAGGGTAGACAATAGTAAAGTTTTCCTCATAGCAGAAGAATCTAGAATCAGAGGGCATAAATTTAAGTTAAGAAGCAAGATATTTAGACAGGTTCTGAGGAAGAATTTATTCACCCAGCGGGTGGCTGAAGTTTGTAATGCACTATCCGATGTGGTGGTGGAGGCAGAAGATTCTAGATGAGCACTTGAGTCACCAAAGCATAGAAGGCTATGGACCAAGTGCTGATAAGTAGGAATATTAGAGATAGGTACTTGATGGTCAGTATGGACATGATGGGCTGAAAGGCCTATTTCTGTGCAATATGACTCTATGACTCCTCGTCCAGACTAAAGGATCTTAGAAAGATTCCCATCAACCAAGCACTCCCTTCTTCCTGTTCCTTTTTCCTGATAATCTGGCCTAGCACTGCACATAGTATTTTTAGGTGAAATCCTCAGAGTTTTCAAAGCAAATGTTAGTGAAAAGGTGTCTGAGAAAGTCTTTCAATGTGTATCTGGAGTTCTTTTCACAGTTCGAGCAGAAATGAACATGAAGGCTATCTCTTTAAGTAGGTCTTCAAATTGACATTTGACCACCTCTAGTCCTAAACTGCAGGCTGCTATTAGGAAAGGGCATTGAGAAAAGCACAAGCTGCTAAGATGTGCCAGCAGACACTCAGCTCCTTAAATAGTCTCTGGCAGCCCTTTACAGCATGTGCTTCAAGTCTTTTATCAAGATGGTGCCTAACACTGAACATCACCTGAAATAACATTTCACTTTGACTCCATCTCAGCAACTCTACAGGACGGTCAGCAACCAAACACACTGCCAACATCATCCCAGTGAACTACCATTATACTTCAAATGTGGTTCATCATTATTGTTACTTACCAACTGCTCCAGAGAATATATACCATTAGAAAGATTCAGTGTGAACTTATGACTTACCCTTTCTAACAAGGGGCTTCATCGACCCCAGTGGAAATTGATCTAAGTTTAAAGGCCATTATGTCCATTAAGACAAGGTTATTTCACCAGTTCGTAAAAGAGTGTAAATGGGTATCACAAGGGAGGAGACCTGGATTGATTTTTATGAAGCTTCTTTTAAAAAAAATCTTATTTTATTCATCACCTTTGTAGGATGTCATTGAATTGTGGTGGGAATTAGATACGTATGTTCTGGAGTTTGCAGCAGTTTGGGACTGGTGGGTACCTGAAATATGCCTGAGACGGAATAATTCCTCTTCCCTGTACTCTAGTTCTCGTCTCATGTAAAAGATATGCTTGCCAATGCAAAAGCAAATTACATCTATATAGGGCCTTCAAGAATACTTCTTTTAAAATTTTTAAAAAATTTTATTTACAGCATGGTAACAGGCCCTTCTGGCCCAATGAGTCCACACCGCCCATTTTAAACCCCAAATTAAC
>JARFYF010000104.1:60811416-60822791 GCA_030265395.1 Rhina ancylostomus
GAATCCATGTGCTGGACAACAAGGCATTAATGGAGCCAAATGAGGGCCAGAACTCAGAACCATGACAGAAAGTCGCAATGAAATGATGTTTCCCAGACTGGAATTCCCCACAGTTGGTACTAGGCCCAATGCTTTTATTTGAACTCGGGTGAGGAGGATATGGTTTAAAATTAGCAAATGCTACAAAACTTGGAGACATCGTGAACTATGAGGAAGATAAAATAGAACATGCAGACAGACATGAGTGGGGTAGCTAGTCAATTTTTTTCCAGGGTATTGTATCAAAAACAAGAAGACATGGGCTTAATGTGAGAGGAAGGAGATTTAAAACTGACCTGAAGGATAGGTTTTTTTACACCGAGAGTGGTTGATATCTTGAATGTGCTGCCAGAGGAGGTGGTAGACTCAGATACAATTACCATGTTTAAGAGGCATTTACACAGACACTTAAATAGGCAAGGCAAAGAAGAATATAGTCTTAATGCAGGCAAATGAGATTAGTGTAGATGGGTAAAAAGGTCGGCATGGATGTGGTGGGCTGAAGGGCCTTTTTCCGTGCCAAATGACTTTACAACTGGTAGAATGGGTGGATAGGTGGCAGCTGAAAGTCATGCTGAAAAATGCAAACTATTACATTTTGGTAAAAAGAATAAGAACAGGTAAAATAAACAACAAAGCATAATTTTAAGAGTTGCAAAAACAGAGGGAGGGATAAGTGGATATATGTTCATTGCTCAATGGAAGTGGTAAGATAGATTGAGAAAGTGGTTAGAAAACCGTACAGTTTCCTAGGTTTTATAAATGGATGCATAGAGTACCAGAACAAGGTTCAATCACAAGCAGAGTATTGTATTCCATTGTGCATGCTATGCTTCAGGAAAGACATAAAGGGTTTGGAGAAGTTGAAGAAGATATGTATCAAAATGATTGCTGGAATGAGGGACATTGATAATCCAGGTAACAGAAAAAGCTGGGCTTCCCTACTGGACCTAGGAGAGTACAAGGAGATATGTTAAAGATATTTAAAATCAGGAAGGGTGTGGACAGAATAGACAGAGAAAGGCAATTTCTATTGGTGGACAGGTGCAGAAGTGGTGAACACAGATGAAAGTAATTGTTAAAAGTACCAAAAATTGGTATTGGTTTATTGTTATTTGTACTGAGGTACAGTGGAAAAACTTGTCTTGCATACGGTTCCTACAGATCAATTCATTACACAATGCAGAAACATTGAGTATCTCAATGAGTACTAACACAATGAGTTAGTACAGAGGGCACTGAGGTAGCACAGGGTAAAAAATAACAACAAACTGCAGAGTAAAGTGTCACAGCTACAGGGAAGTGCATTGCAGGTAGACAATAAGGTGCAAGGTCATAACATGTTAGATTGTGAGGTCAAGAGTCCATCTCATCGTATAAGGGATGAGGAAATAGCACAAGGAAAACAAAATTACACAGTGAAGGGTTAAAACCTGAAATGCACCACCAACGATGGGGTATGCATGGTCTCTCTGTGTTGTTTGAAATTCTTCCGCTGAATGCATGGGTTTCCCCTGGGTACTCTGGTTTCTTCCCACATCCCAAAGATGCACAGGTTGATGGGTTAATTGGCTACTGCAGATTATCCTAAGTGTAAGTGAGTGGCAGGAGGATCAAGAGGGAAATGATGGGCACTTGAGAGAGAATAAATAACAGGGAAATAAGTGGGAAAATGGAACTGATGAGAATGCTCTGAGAGCTGACATTGACTCAATGGTCTGAAATGTGAAAAAAATATGAGAATATATAAGGGTGGTTGTGAAGGCAGATTCATTTATGTCTGTCTGCATCTTCTATCTATCTTCCTTGTAGTTCACTATGTCTCTAAGGGAGTTTCAAAGCAATGAATTTGCAGGATTTTGGGAAAAGGGTGGAGGAGTGAGTCTATCTAGATTGTTCCTGCAGAGGGCTGGCGCAGATCTGATGGGCCAGACTTTCTCCTTCTATCCTGTAACTGTTCTGTGACTCTGTAGTATAGAAGAGTTTCTTTATCACAGTGATACTAATGAGTCCCATTTAGGTGGACTGACCTGCAGGCATATGTACAAATAAACTGATGGAAAATTCAATACTTTTGCTTGGGGGCTTGACGAAAGATATTGAAGCATATCTCAGGCTTTGTCTCTGGATAAAGGGTAATCCATTTTAACCTGAGATAGGAAGATATTTCTTGATTCAAAGTGTTGCACATCTTCGGAATTCTCTACCTTAGTATGCACTGCTTGTTCAATTATTGAGTATAGTCAAGGCTAAGGCTTTTGGACTCTCAAAAGATATGGGGGTTGGAAGGTAAAATGTTGAGGTTAAGAAATGGGATTATCTTTATTCAGAGTGCAATAGCTTTGATGGCCTTATGGCTTGCTCCTGCTCCTATTTTTGTTTTATGCTTCTAAAGGCAGACACTGCTACTCAGTCCATTGAAGCAGGGTTGATCAAGGAGTGAATTATGCATCAAGCCATGAGGTTATGGAATACAGCTTCTACTAGCAACCACAGTGCCTCATGGATGGACAAGTTTAGACTGCTATAACATTGCTTAATACAGTTGTACTGTGATATAAAGTGAAAATTTTCCTCCCTGTGGGAAGATCATTAACCTAGAAATTTGTTGGTGCTGTGCTTGTTTGTCAAGCATGAAATGAGAATCTAAGCCTCCAATATAAACTGCAGGCAGTGCATGTTCTTTGCCAGCCAGAAGTCTGCTGTCTTGCCTATCGGTAGAAACTAAAAGATGAGCATCCATTGCTCACATCTGAACCAGATATTCACTACTACGTAGGCTTGATGTAGAGCCCGAACACCTGTAAGTAGATGTTTTGGTTTAAAAAAAGGCACAGCAAAAATCTTAAGTTTTGCAATAATACCAATTTGAATGTAGATTTGGGCAGTGCAATTTTTTCCCCATTTCCTGGACTTCACATTCAAACTATAGCTTGTCGTCAACTGCCACAAATCTGTTGTGATTGCCACCTTGACATCTCCCTGAATTTGCTTTCCCCACCACTTCAGCCTCAGACCTTCACTAATTACCATCATTTCCCTCTTGATCACTGCTACCTTGCAGAGTGCACCATCTCACTGGTCCTCATCAGATGAATATTTCCAATCATCCTGCTACTCCACAGTCATCCATCTCCTCTGCCTCTGTGGTTAGCTTTCCTTTATCAGCATTGTAGGACTATGATACTGGAAGGCACTTTACTGGTATTCATCCTGCAGATAATGAGAAAGCATATCTACCCTGGATTCATTCCAGGGACTCCTACTAATTGTACCATGGATCGATGTGCATGTAACGTATGACTTGCTGAGAGCAAGATGAAGCAATTTAGTCCACTGTGTCAAATTTCTGCTTACTCTGTGACTTACATCTTCAGGACTCAACCACCTTGGGCTAGGGTAACATGAGCAACCAATTCATGATGAGTATTGGAGTGCTGGATCCAGAGCATGATCTGCTGTTCTGCATTCTTACTCCACCAAGTGCTCAGACACAAGTTAGATGCTAATGTCAATTAGCATGAAGTTCTCTTACTTTTGTTTGATCTAAAGCAATGAGATTTTATGGAATTTAGAGTTACTGTTATGATTTCTTGGGGCTTTGCTATTGAATTATGTATTGGTATGCCTCCTTCCCTGCAACCTCCACCCTTGGTAAATTAACTGTCAGTGAGGCACGGCATGTTCATGAATGTTCAAGTCTGGGACATTGGCTGAAATTCTAATTGTTAATTCGAAGTGCTAAGACCACTTATAGAATAGCATGTCAGGACTCAGAGTGTGGTCAGTCCATATGTCAAAAAAGGGGTAATGCCAATGGAATAATGCACAGCTACAAGTTGTATCTGTATCTTCAGAAGCTGGGAGGGAAATTAGTGTATGCATAAAAAGAAAACATCTGATTTCTTCAGTTTGATGGCTGATTCTAGAGTTGAAATGTGCTTGCTACAGGTAATTTGGTATTCCTTTGACTTAGATTTTCTATTTTTCCCAATCTTTATTAATATATTCCTTCCCCTTCCATCTCTATTGCCTTACTTTTGAATATTTGATAGCCCCAACTGTGCCCTTGCTAACAAATCTTCATTAAAACTCTGTGTCCCCTAATTTGAAGTCAATAACCCAGTAAAAATAAAGCAGGCTAATGACTGCAATAAAGTAAAGGAAATTAAAAACCTTTGTCTTCTTTCAAATTCATTTCCTCTTTGACTTACGCCCATACCAGTCTTTTCTGTCAAATAAGACATGGCTTTAGCCTAATCTCCTGCAGTCAGCATCACAACTTCATGCAATATTAATCGAAGCACGTGAATAAAATGAACAGTTTATCATGACCCTATAGCCAAAGTTGCACTATACAAGCCGATAATGTAGTTCAGCTAAATACAATTGATTTTTTTTAATTCCTTCATGGCATTTAGGCATTGCTGGCAAGGACAATATTTATTGCCTATCCCTAATTACCCTTGACAAGTCAGTGGTGAGCTGCCAGCTTAAACTGTGGGAGTATATGCAGGGAAGATACACTCAAAATGCTATTGGATAGGAGATTTGAGGTTTTGACCCGACAACAATGAAGTTATGGTTTGTATATCCAAGGCAAGATAGAAACATAGAAAAACCTACAGCAAAATTCAGGCCCTCCAGCCCACAAAGCTGTGCCAAACATGTCCCTACCCTAGAAATTACTAGGCTATAGAAACATGTAGAAATATAGAAGATGATGTGTGACTTGGAGGAGAATTTGCAAGTGATGATGTTTCCATGGGCATATTGCCATTGTGCTACTGGACAATAGAGGTTGAAGATTTTGGGGTATTGTTGAAGAAATCATAGTGTGTTGCTGCAGCACATGTTTTAAATCATTTCACGGACAGAGGTGGAGTGAATATGTAAGGTGGTGAATGGTGTTCCAATCAAAGTGGTAATTTTTCCCTGATAATGTTGATCTTCTTGAGAGTTGTTATCGTTGCACTTAATCAGGGACATGAAGAGTACTATCTACTCTGCCAATTACATGTTGCTTTCTCTGGTTAGCTCATGACTGATTCTATATTGTAGCTTCACCAAGTATCTATCCCATTTTTCACTGCCCTGGTGCCACTCTGGCATTCTCTTCCACAAAGTTCCTTTAGTCACGAATCGTGGGCACAAAGACATCGATTATGATGGATTAATTTCCGTTGCTATTCATGGTTATGTAATTTATATTTGTCATTTTAAATTATTAGATCTGATCTGAAACCTTTCTATTTAACATTATCAAAATGCTACACAGTAGTAAGATGACATTCTGCATCCACAAGAACTGGGCAGTGGTCACTCTTATCACCATATTTCTGCTTTGCATTACTTTTGTCACCACCAGCTGCAGGTGCTGTCAGGCTTCTATGTCCTTCAGCGCACACCCACCGATGGTAGTATCACTGAGTCACACTAGGTGATGGACATTGATGTCTTTGCCCAGTGTATATTCTGTGTCTTTTCTGTTGTCATAGCTTCTTCCACATAACATTTCACATGGAGGAGTACTGCTTCATCAGCTGACAGAGAGCAATGCTGGTAATCAGAAGATGCTTGAGATCCAGGTTCAATTTTAAGGATCCTCAGGAAACTCTTTCCCATCTATATACCTTTGCATCTGGTGGTCTTTCCCACTGGTGGGATGCAACATATACCACGGAAATGTTGGACATGTCTGGAATGTTGATTGAAATGAATGATTCTTTGTGTATGAATAGGTTAGGTAGTTGCTTGATGAATTTATAAGAAAGCATACTCAATTTTTTTGTGTCTCTCAGATGACACTGAGGAGGACTGTTCAATTTTTACTTGGCAGCTTATTTTGGTGAATTGTTCAATCCCAAGGTCAGTGCCGGATTGTCCCTCGGTGGGTGCCGGATTGTCCTTCGGTCGTTGCTGGATTGTCCCTGGTGGGTGCTGGATGACACATTCAATTTTTTTTCAGTATTCATTTTTGTAGTATTTTGATACTAGAAAATGCTCCCTTATCCATCTTGGAATGCAGTGACGGATGATACATAAGATTGTGTGTTGTATTTAGGCCAGGCAACAAATTTCCTGTGCTGTTGGACATCAGGAACTGGATTGGTTTGTACAACAATCTAATATTTATAAGGCCAGAATTTATAGGTATTAGCTTTTCATTCCACATGTATTTAATGAACTAAATTTAAATTCTCCAGATAATTTGTGCAGGCCAATAGATTATTAATCAAAAACATAATCAATATATGACATACTTGAGGTAATGCACTATTGGATATTTAAATGCATTCATTTTGTTATTTCCTCTTTGCATTGCCTCCACTATTTGGGTATAATTATCCATGGCACTAATTTTTTTGCACATTACTTTATCACAACAGTAGCACTGACCTAGGGATTGAACAATACACCAAAATCAGCTGCCAAGTAAAATTTGCACAGTCCTCCTCACTAACATCTGAGAGACACACAAAAATTGAGTATGCTTTCTCATAGATTCATCAAGCAACAATCTGACCACGGAAACGTGGGGTTAGATGTCGGTCTCTTTAGTGATGAGGAGATGGCAGATTCAAAAATTTGTTATTTATAGAGAAAATAAAACTAACTGTGTATAGATTTTCTTTGCTGCATGACATACTACTGATACAATCTTGCTTTTCATGAAATATATATGTCCATATCTGAGAATGGCATGGCAATCCATTTTTATTTTCTTTATCTATTCTGCCCGATTACTAAAGAGAATGTTCGATTATGCAGTTTTGGCTGGAAAATATGTTATTTAACTACCCATTAACATTCTCCCTCTTTGGATAATTTCTATCATACTCTTCGCTCCCCTCCCTTTTGTTTCCTCCTACAGATTTTCTGTGACTTGTCCCCTGTTTTAAGACCTTCCTACAATGCAAACCCTCCTCTCTAAGGAGATTTAAAAGTGCAATAGAGTATTTTTTTTGCTCCACTTGGCATCTATCAGTTCCTGCTTTTCTTTCTGTATGCCCTTTTATCTGCTTCTCTTTCTTTCAATGTGTCTTCTTTTCTTTTCTGCTTTCCGACTAGGATGATTCATTTCTACATCATTTATGTTAACTTGCCTTCAATCTTTATATACATGTCCACTATCTGAGCAGAATATCACCATCACCAGATTTATAAATTTATAACATATACAGGTAAATCACTGCATGGAAATTATGCAATTTATAGCAATCAGCCTAAGTGTAAAACAATTTCTTTTACCCTTTGGTTAATTGTCTCCAGCTTGTCCAAATATCTATTGTTTCAGAGATTGTTGGAGAATAAAGTAAAAAACATTTGTTGTTAATTTAATATTTAAATTTTAAATGGGTGTGTATGTCTGTGTGCGTGTGTATGCGTGTGCATGAAAGAGAGAGCATGCAAATAACTGTGTGTGTGTGTGTGTGAAAGTGATGGAGAGAGGGAAGGAGGGAGGGAGAGAGAGGAAATCATGTATATATTTTGTGTGTATCTCTGAGAGAGTCCATGTATACAATTGTGGGTGTATTGTGTATGCATGCATGTGTGAACTTGCACACATTCAGTGTGCTTCTGTATGTAGATGTGAGAGATCATGTATGTAATATTGCATGTGTATATAATCTGACCAGTCTCTGGATTGTGGTCACACTGATTAAAATGTAACCAGATGTATAGTCCAGTGTTAGGAGTACAAGGTCTAATCTCTCAAATAGTGGCCTCATTCCATACAATGCAAATTAACAGTTTTGGAATCCCCCTGAATCAAAGCAGTTGCATTTCAAGGTACAGCTTCTGTGTTCATCTGGGCAGAGCTTGGAACATCCTGCATCCTCTGAGAAGGATGCTATCCTGGTCTCCACTATCTGCTTCTGCTCAGTTGTGATATGTGAGCCACCAGGTGAGAATCCTACCTGAACTGGGGCATGGCCTGCCTTTGTCCTGTGGTGATGCACCTTCAGAGTGAGGAACGCCCTTCAATAGAATTATTATCATCATGGATCACCTCCAGTATAATGTGCCATGGCCCTATGCCAGTTAAAGGGCATTATTGTGTATTGTTGAGGTCAGATTGTTTGACATTATTACTATGTAAATAATTATATTTGACTTATTGCTGACATTAAGACAACATGACACAGCATCATATCATTTGTTGTTAGATTATAATCATTTCTCTCAGCAGGAAGTGGCAGACTATCTTACACAACAAGACTGCAGATTTAACCTGATAGAAGATCATCAATATTAAACATTAACTTTGTATCCCTTTCCAAAGATACTGATTGGCCTGCTGAGATTTCCAGGATTTTCAGATCTTATTTCAATTTTCCAACATCTGTAAATTGTGCTTTTCAATAAAATGTGAGCTCAGTTCATTGACAACCTCAGTCAACACATCATCCTCTGGATTATTTCTTAATGTTGCTCAATCCTATAATAAGAATATAAAAAGTTGGATTGGGAGTAGGCAAATCAGACTCAAGCCTGCTCCATCATCTATCAAGATCATGGCTGATCTTCTACCTCAATGTCATTCTCCACCTCACTGCCAATATCTCTTAATTCCTTTAATATCCAGAAATTAATTGATCTCCGTTTTGAATGCAATCAATAATTGAGTCTCCACAATCTTCTGGGATAGAGAATTCCAACGAATCATCACTTTGTCAGTGAAGGAAAATCTCCTCATTCCAGTCCTATTTGGCCTGCCCCTTCATTTGACCATGGGAGCCCAAATTCTAAATACTTCAGCTGGGGAAACATCCTCTCACATCTATGCTGTTGAGCCCTCAATAAATGTTGCATGTTTTAGTGAGGTTACCTCTCTCATTCCTCTAAATGTTAGAAAATAGAAGTCTTGTTGTGTGTGACAGACCTATCATCCCAGGAACCAGTCTGATGAATCTTCACTCGACTCGTTTGATAGCAATTATGTCCTCTTTTAGGAAAGAAGACCAAGGTTGCACTCTATATGCTAAGTGTGGTTTCACTAAGACCCTATATAATTATAGTAAGACATTTTTACTCTCGTACTCACATACTCTTACAATGATGTTCAGTATTTCATTTGTCTTGTTCACAATTTGCCTTCCTACTTGCACGTTGCATCTACATATTAGCTTCCAGTGACTTGTATACAAAGAGAGCCAGATCTCTTTGGACATTGATATTCCCTAATTTCATAACATTTGGAAAAAAAACTCAGCATTTCTGTTATTTTTCTACCAAAGTGAACAATTTCACGTTTTTCCACATTGTACAGTGTAGGGTCAAGGGCTACTTCACTCACTACTACTTCTGTTTCTTATGTTATACTCCATCTGCCATGTTATTGTCCACACACCCAACTTGCCTATTTCCCTTTGAAGCTTCAATGCTATTCACATTCCCATTTAGCAACCTTAAAAATGTTGCCTTCAATTCCCTCAGGCAAATGGTTGATAGCAAGTAGTTTGGATACAAGCACCAACCCCTACATACCCCAACAGTCACAGCTTGACAAACATGAGAAGGTCTTGTTTATTTCTATTCTCTCTTTTCTATTATTGACCGACTCTATCTATGCCCCAATTCCGTGTGCTCTAACTTTGTTCATTAAACTTCTGTTTTTTTTCTCTTTCTCCAATTCCTTGGGACTATAGTTCCCCAGTATTTCTGGGTTTTTTGTGTCTGTTTCCATGATGATAGATACAAAACATTTGTTTTATTCCCCAGCCCTTTCCTTATTCACCATCATAAATTATCCCTTCTCCGTCTAAAAGGAACCAACGTTAGCCCTCACTAGTCAAGGACAGCTTCTATCACGCTGTTATAAGACTATTCAATGGTCCCCTTGTACAATATGGATTCTTGACCTCACAATCTACCTCATCATGGCTGCCTGCACTGTACTTTCTCTTTAACTATAGCACTATATTCTGCATTCTGTTATTGATTTTCCCTTGTACTACCTCAATATACTGATGTGATGAAATGATCTGTACGGATGGCATGCAAAACAGTTTTTCACTGCACCTCAGTGCATGTGACAATAATAAACCAATTCACCAATTTACCTTGTTACAAATTTATATTTCTTGTTTTTTATATTTCTTGCTAGTTTATTCCCATATTCTATTTTCCCTTTCTTTGTTAATTTTTTGTTTATCATTTACTGAATTCTAAAACACTCCCAAAGCTCACCTATTGCTTTCTTTTGGAAACTTCATACACTTTATTTCTTTGATTTAATACTGTATTTAATTTCTCTTGTCACTTATGTTGGACCACTTTACCTGTTGTGATTCTATGCCTTAAGGGCTTTTTTTTTGCAAACAATGCATTATTCCTTTAATTGATAGCCATAGCCTATACGTTGTCATACCTTTTATTGTAGTTTCCCAATCTCCCACATCCAACTTGACCCTCAGACCTTCATAATTCCCTTTGTTTAGATTGAAAATCCTGGCTTTAAATTAAGTTTGTTTGAATATGAATTTCTATCATATTATAATCACTCTTTCCAAGAGGCCTAATTGCCTAATTACACTAAGATTATTAATTAATCCTTTTTCATTGCCCAATGTAAGTTCCAACTATACTTGTTCCTTTATAAGTTCCTTGTTATCCTGATCTAGAAATCCATCTCCAATACATTCTAGGAATTCATCCTCTGCATTGTCAGTACTAATTTGATTTGCCCAGTCTATATGTAGATTAATGTCCCCCAAGATTACCTCTCTTACATGCACCTCAAATTCACTCATTTATACCATGTCCTACATCACAACTGATAATTTATACTCCACCAATGCTTTCTGACCTGCTGTTTCTTAGCTCCACTCAACCTGATTCTGACTTTATACCACAATCTGCCACATTCTTTCTACTTACTGTCCTAATGTCATTCCTTATTAAAAGCTGCTCATTTTACTTTTTACCTGTGCTTTTGAAACGTTGATGACCCTGGGATATTTAATTCCCAGCTTTGATCAACATCCAGCCTCTTTTCTATAATGACTATTGAATCATAACCATTTACAACTATTTGTGCTGTTATTTCGTCCACCTTGTTGCTGATGCTCTGTGTTTTAGACTTTTATTACATTCGTTTTCTGACATCTGGTTATCACTGGCAAAGTCAGAAGTTACTGTTTATCTCTATTTGCCTCCTTGAAGTGCCACAGTCCTTTCATGAAGGTGCTCCCACAGTACTCTTGTGTAGGACTTTCCAGCATTTAAACATGAAAAAACGGTAATATATTTCCAAGTCAGGATGGCCTGCGATTTGAAGGGGAACCTGCAGGTGGTGGTGTTTCCATGTGCCGACTGTCCTTGTCCACCTG